>ONZH01002012.1:0-317120 GCA_900303285.1 Rhinella marina
GTCCATAGGACAACAATCAGTCCAACCCTTCACAAATCTGGCCTTTATGGAAGAGTGGCAAGAAGAAAGCCATTTCTCAAAGATATCCATAAAAAGTCTCGTTTACAGTTTGCCACAAGCCACCTGGGAGACACACCAAACATGTGGAAGAAGGGGCTCTGGTCAGATGAAACCAAAATCCAACTTTTGGGAAACAATGCAAAACGATATGTTTGGCGTAAAAGCAACACAGCTCATCACCCTGAACACACCATCCCCACTGTCAGACATGGTGGTGGCAGCATCATGGTTTGAGCCTGCTTTTCATCAGCAGGGACAGGGAAGATGGTTAAAATTGATGGGAAGATGGATGGAGCCAAATACAGGACCATTCTGGATGGAAACCTGTTGGAGTCTGCAAAAGACCAGAGACTAGGACGGAGATTCATCTTCCAACAAGACAATGATCCCAAACATAAAGCAAAATCTACAATGGAATGGTTCAAAAATAAACGTATCCAGGTCTTAGAATGGCCAAGTCACAGTCCAGACCTGAATCCAATTGAGAATATGTGGAAAGAGCTGAAAACTGCTGTTCACAAACGCTCTCCATCCAACCTCAAAGAGCTCGAGCTGTTTTACAAGGAAGAATGGGCAAGAATTTCAGTCTCTAGATGTGCAAAACTGATAGAGACATACCCCAAGACACCGCAGCTGTAATCGCAGCAAAAGATGGTGCAACAAAGTATTAACGCAAGGGGGCCGAATAATTTTGCACGCCCAACTTTTCAGTTTTATTATTTACAAAAAAAGTTTAAAGAGGACCTTTCACCACTCCTGACACGCCTATTGTAATAGCTTCATGCATTCCCCATGTAATAACAATTCTGGAACATCTATTCTTATGTCTGTATGTTGTGCCATTCCTTTATTATTTGCACTAGAAGTTATAAATGAATTGCTATTTGCCTTCAGTAAAGGAACAGAGGGGAGGTAACCAGTTGGAGGTGTGTACCTGCACAGTCTCACTCTATCCAATCAGTGCTGCCATGTTCAGACTGTGCAGGTACACGCCCCCAACTGGTTCACCTCCCCTCTTTTCCTTTACTGAAGACAAATAGAAATTCATTTATAACTTCTAGTGCAAATAATAAAGGAATGACACAACATACAGACATAAGAATAGATGCTCCAGAATTGTTGTTACATGGGGAATGCATGAAGTTATTAAATCAGTAATGTCAGGAACGGTGAAAGGTCCTCTTTAAATGATCCAATAAATTTCGTTCCACTTCACAATTGTGACCCACTTGTTGATTCTTCACCAAAAATGTAAAATGTTATATCTTTTTATTTGAAGCCTGAAATGTGGCAAAAGGTTGAAAAGTTCCAGGGGGCCGAATACTTTCGCAAGGCACTGTATATCCGAATTCATTATTTTTTAAAGAGGTTGTTATGATAATGTGAACATGTTCCAAGTATTGAGTGCGGTAATTTGACTTATAATCCAGTCCCACTTTTGGCACTTGAGGAAGCCATATTTAAGGAAGAGACAGTCCCCTTGAATTGAGAATATAAGCCACTGAGGAAGAAACAAATGAATGTTTCGAAACGCGTCTGGCCTTTTAAAAGGATTGCGGTTTTTGTCTGTGTGTACAACTTGGATTTACCATACCGGAGATATTCTTCTGATATCGTTTACAAGTGACTGATCCTTGAAGCATACGTGAGACCTACCATAAGGACAGGTGGAGCGCAAACTGCAGTAAAATTGAGCGGGGAACCCACGTGAAGCTGCGGTGAGATTTGGCGTTTGGGAGAGTGGAGAGATCATGCATCGGGAGACTGCCAAGGAGAGAGAACTGCAGACTCCGAGCGGCGTAGCGGTGTAACAAAGAAAGAGGGAGATTGAAAGCTCCGGGGATCTACTAAACCGGTAGGAGAGTGCTCCGATTACCCAACTATATTCCACCTCACATCCTTCACTCTCCACTCCATCAGAGGCATCTCACTGCGGTAGTGGTAAGAAGCGCATAGCGCTGAATCTGTTTAAAGCGCTATTGGTAAAAAGCGCAAGTATGCTATAAGACATTATATATCAGGACAAGAATGTGAATATATGAAATCAGCACTTTATAAAGCACAGCTTCGGTTATTGAGAAATGACTAATGAATAAAATACAACACAAGGACATTGCAATATAATAAGATACATATCTTTATTTATTAATTATCTACTGCGTGAGCTCCGCAGTAGAGTATAAACAGGGGGATTGAGATCATAAGCAAGAAAATCATGTTCTGAATTTTATGAATTTTTATTATTTTAATTTTTGCTTTTTATTGTGGATATATGCAAATAATAAAATACCAAATCTGCTATAAAGCCGACCAGTTGAAAACAGTGATAGGGGAGTGTCTATGTAACTAGCTGGGTGGGAGGAGTTATAAAATAGATAGGTGTTGTTAGGGGCGGTGGCAGAGGAAGGACAAGTGCATTATGGGCTTGGTTGGATACAGGAACAGGATTGGATTACATGAAGAAAATGGGTGAAGAGAGTCCGAATTGGAAAAAAAGCATGAGGAAGATGCATATGAGGTAAGCAACTACATAAGCATATCTGTTAAATAACATAATAATCCTGGAAAACATTGATAACCCCTTAGTGACCAGCCTGCTTTGGGCCTTACTGACCAAGCGATTTTTTTACATTTTTTTCATCGTTGCCTTACAAGAGCTATAACTTTTTTATTGTTCCATCTATGTAGCCGTATGCAATTTTTTATTTTTTTTTTGCGTGACAAGCTGTAGCTTTTACTGTTGCCATTTTGGGGTACACATTATTGATTAACTTTTATTAACTCTTTCTGGGACAGGAAAAAATAGCAGCAATACTGCCATTGAGTTGTTACATTATAAATTTTGCGGCATTTACTTTCAGCACAAACAAGATCATTTTACTCTCTGGGTAATAACGATTATAGCGATACCAAATACATATATTTTGCAGTGCGTTTTGCTACTTTTGCACAATAAAAACCCTTTAAAAAAAAAAAAAAAGAAAATGTTTTTGCATTGCTGCATCCCAAGGCTCATAGGGGGACATTTATTAAACAGAAATAAGGCTATATTAGGCGTATATTTGCCAGGTCTAAAAAAAAGTGGGCGTGGCATGGGGGAAGGGAAGGCTCCTTCCTATACAAGTCTATGGGAGCGATCCTTCCCATTGAAAAGAATGGGGCGGTTAGGTGTAATTACACCTACTCACCACTACCCCTGTTACGGCCAGCATGTAAACAGTGAAGAGGAGGCAGCACTGGTACAGCGCGCGCCTCCTTTTCAAACAGCTGATCGACGGGGGTGCCGGGTGTCGGACCCCTGCTGATCTGATATTGATGAGCTATCCTGAGGATAGGTCATCAATAAATATAACTTGGAGAACCCCTTAAATCATTTTCTACGCTTGTTTTAGGCGTAGAAAATGTTCTAAATGTAAGACAGCTCGGAAGCTGCCTTACATTTAGAAGAGGCGGAGGATCCGTCAAAGTTATGTTGAGGCCGGCACTTCTTCATAACTTAGACAGATCCACCGCCAGCGCAGGGCCTTATTAAGACCAGCATCTAAAACGCCAGTCTTAATAAATGTGCCCCATAATTTTTTTTATTTTTCTTTCTATGGAGCTTTCTGTGGACCTGTGTGAGGGCTTGATTTTTGTGCAATACCATGTAGTATACATTGCTATCATTTTGGGATACATAACACTTTTTATCCTTTTTATTCTGTTTTTTTGCAGCGAATAAGAAAAAACAGGAATTCTGCCATTTTTTGCTTGCATTTTTATGGTGTTCAGCATACAGGATAAATCTCTCTCCACTGTACGGGAGACCTGTGCAGCGCTTACACTGGGTCACCATAAAAAGCCAGCAGCACAACCTAAGGCCTCTTAGTGACTGCCGTAAAAAGGTGTATGGGTGGTAACAAAGGGTTAAGAAAAATCCTTATAAAATAAAGTTCAGTTCCCTACACAGCAAACTAAATCTAATCACTTACCCCCTCTTGAAATGTGCTGCGTACGCTCCCTGCAGGGCCGCCTCCAGGAAGTAGCTAAGTTCAAAGTCGTGACAAGAAGAGCTGCTCTTGGAATTCTTCGAGTGACCGCTAGTCATACTCTAAAGACATACATAGAAAATGAAAATGATGAAAAAAGGTTAAAGCAGCAATAAACCAATAAATACCAAACTAGGGCAAGCAGAATAAAGTGATAGCGGAGGTGTATGGACAATCACTTCTGATTATGAGAAGCTACCTTAAGGTGATTTCGTTAGCTCTTGTGTCTACTCGCACTCCTTCTGGGGACTATTTTTTTTCTAAAAAAGTCACATTCAAAAATGAAACTTGTGACTTTTTAAAGTCACTTTCCTACTAAATTGCTCACTGGCGAGTGTGACTAACGTAAACTGTGAGCCCCGCTGGGGGGGGGAGAGATTGATGTGAGAGATGACAACCTCTACATACCACAGAAGAATAGGATCTGTGTAGTGTGAAATACAGACGAAGGTTCGCCGAAATGTGCGTCGGGGTTGGCGCCATTCCAGAGGTGACACACAATGGGTAACTTTTCTTTGTCTTGATACAATCATTATTTGCAAAATCTTATTGATTGATAAGCGGTCTGGCATTTTTTGTATAGGTTATTGTAGTGTGAAATAAGCTGAGCAGCAGGACAGCGCATTTTTCCCTTTTTTCCCATGGTATAGAAGGCGTTCAGTGTCGCCCCATACCCGTAAAATCAACAGAAGAATTGGAAGAGTTTCACCTGTTGCTTACTATACAGTTTCCCCATACTGGGTAATGTTTTTTTTTTTTTTGTCATAACCTAAAATAAGGGCGATCAGAGGTACGTCGGTCAAACCCATCGATTGAATTGGCACTGGCCAACCATCTGTGTATGGTGGCCTCCTGACTCTATTTCGAAGGTAGACGTTGGAGGAGATCAACATCAGGCCTCCGAATTTCAAAAGGCCAAACCTTTTGTGAAAAGGCGCAACCAGAGGACTCTGGCAACGGTCTAGTCCCCCCTCCACATTAAAGAGGCTGTCCGGGCTTTTTAATATTGATGACCTATCCTCAGTATCAGCTGTACAAGGAGACGGCATGCGCAGTGCGCACGTACCGTCTCCCTTCTCTCTTCCTGTTCAGCACTGCAGTCCCATAGACATAGCACTGCGCACGCTGTCTCATAATACAGCTGATCAGCGGGGGCTTGCCAGTGTCGGACCCCTGCCGATCTGATATTGATGATCTATCCTGAGGATGGGTCATCAATATTAAAAAGCTCAGACAACCCCTTTAAGAACACATGCGTACTTGGCAAGCATGCATGTATATGGAGGTGTTCAATTGAGATAAATATCAGCCGTATAAGCATTTGGCCAGCAACTATGCAATGTGTGTGGTCAGATTTAGTTGCATCGCTTAAAATTTATCTCATATCTCACACTGCTGCTCTGTTCTTTCCCCTCATGCTTTACACTGCAGCTCTGCCTGTTCAGACTGGCTGCTGTGTATAAGTGCCCCCACAAGCTCACAGGAAGGCTTTGTGATTGGCAGGACAACAAGGTCAGAATTCTTATAGACTACAAGCTGCAATACTTGAAATATGTGTGTGTAACATCAGGTACGAGATTATTAAAGGCGTTTTCCGATATATTTTTACTGATGACCTATCCTCTGATCGGTGGGGGTCAGACACCAGGGACCCACACAGTATAGCTGTTTGAGAAGACACCGGTGCTCGCAGTAGTGCTGCAGCCTTCTCCAGCTTTTCCTCGGCCATGTAACATCACGTTCGTTGGTCACGTAGCCTAGTTGTAGCTCAGCTCTATAGAAGTAAATGGGGCTGGGCTGCGATACCACTATACCACGGCCACTATACAATGTACGGCGCTGTGCTTGGTGAGCTGAGAGAAGGCTGCAACACTCACAGGATGCTGGTGCCTTCTCAAACAGCTATATTGTGGCGGTCCCAGGTGTCGGATCTCCACCGATCAGATACTAATGACCTATACAGAGGATAGGTCATCAGTAAAAATATCTCAGAAAACCCTTTTAAGGAAGGATATCGTCTCCCGCATTATCACTGCTATTCTCAAGACTCAAAAGGCAGTATGAACGCTGATGCACATATCTGCCTCACTGATGGCACGAATGGTGACAAATATAACTTACTCCTCTCTGGGATGATTATAAATCATGAGTTACTACCAGGGCTGTGGAGTCGGTAAGCCAAAGCCCCGACTCCAACTCCGACTCCTCAATTTCCCCTCACCCCGACTCCGACTCCCTCATACATGGAGCATGTTTAAGTGATAACTTTAAAAAAATTTGCATAAAATCAATAGTACAGATAAGTCATGACAAAAACAGTTTGTAATCTATCAGGCTTCTCTGGGTACAGCTCACTTAGGGCCTAATCAGAGGCGTAGCTAGAGGTTCAGCACATGGGGGGGGGCGAAACATACTTGAGTGGGCCCCCCACTTATTGGCTTCCCAAACACACTTTTCCAACTTCATATGCACATACTACTAGTAGTGGTTATAATACTGTATTAGCAAGATGACTATATAAACTGCTAGATCATCTATGCTGTTAAGTACAGTACAATAGACTTTCTACATACCCTAGTGTAAATACTCTACCACATAATGCAGTAAAATATAGGATTAATAGGAGTAAAAAAGGGGACTCCTATGTTAAAGGAAACCTGTCCCCAGCTTTTACATCACTAAACTAACAGTCCCTTGCCCCCATCAGACCTCAGATCGGCTTAATGTGCCCCCATCAGACCTCAGATCAGCTGAATATGCCCCCATCAGACCTCAGATCAGCAGAATGTGCCCCCATCAGACCTCAGATCAGCAGAATGTGCCCCCATCAGACCTCAGATCAGCAGAATGTGCCCCCATCAGACCTCAGATCAGCAGAATGTGCCCCCATCAGACCTCAGATAAGCAGAATGTGCCCCCATCAGACCTCCGATCAGCAGAATGTGCCCCCATCAGACCTCCGATCAACTGAATGTGCCCCCATCAGACCTCAGATCAGCAGAATGTGCCCCATCAGACCTCAGATCAGCAGAATGTGCCCCCATCAGACCTCAGATCAGCAGAATGTGCCCCCATCAGACCTCAGATCGGCTTAATCTGCCCCCATCAGACCTCAGATCGGCTTAATGTGCCCCCATCAGACCTCAGATCGGCTTAATGTGCCCCCATCAGACCTCAGATCAGCGTATTGTGCCCCCATCAGACCTCAGATCGGCTTAATGGGCCCCATCAGACCTCAGATCAGCAGAATGTTCCCCCATCAGACCTCAGATCAGCAGAATGTGCACCCATCAGACTCCATAATGTAAGCGCTCACTTGTATTCGCCTGATTGTACTAAGGCCATCCCTGCTGGGCCCCCCCCAGAGGTATTTGGCCCGGAGCATCGCCTCCCCTGCCCCCCCATCCCCCCAGTAGCTACGCCTCTGGGCCTGATGTATGAAAACTGTCTAGGTCTAAGACTTTTTTGTTGCCCATAGCAACCAATCAGAGCTCCCCTTTCATTTCTCCAGAGCACTATATGAAATGAAAGGGGAGCATTGATTGGTTGCTATGGGCAACAAAGAAACTTCTACACCTAGACAGTTTTCGTACATAAGTCTCTAGGTGTTTTACATCAGCAGATAGAAGCCATGAGAGCAGCTAACCTCTCCAAACATGAGCTCAGAGGAAACATAAAGCAGAGAGAACATGCACTGGACATAAAGGGCAGTACACAGTCATCTCAACTAAAAGCCTAAATCCTTAGATCAGGAATAGAACAGACATTTATAGGACATTTTATCATTTTTACAAATTCTTATAAAAATATATTCGACACTTATTGCACTGAACTAAATGTACTATTTCATTATATATTTTAGGAGTCTGAGTCGGTCCATTTTATACCGACTCCGACTCCACCAAAATGGTGACCGACTCCGACTCCACGACTCCACAGCCCTGGTTACTACGCACCTTGTCTAATTCTTGTAAGAAGACTTGGGCAATCCAACTGGCCTTCTCAAAGCAAGCAACAGCTCCCTCTTCTCTCTCTGACAGACGAGCGCGGGAGGCAATGGTCGCTGTACTGCGCTCTAACGACAAACCTTAAGGACATAAAAAAGCAGTAACACTTTAAATTTAAAGGGAACCTGTCACATGGAAAACACTGTTGACTCTGCAGGCAGCATGTTATAGAGCAGGAGAAGCTGAGCAGATTGATATATAGATGTATGGGAAAAGATTTAGTATAACTTGTATTTCAAACACTTAAGTCACTGGTCATTCTGGGCTTAAGAGTCGAGTGGGCGGTTCTATTTAGCGCAGGACTCCTAAGCCTAGAATAAGCAGATTTCAATGAATGAGCTAAAAGTTATACTGAATCTTTGCACACATATTTATATCTCAATCTGCTCAGCTCCTCCTGCTCTATAAAAAGCTGCTTGCATTGCACTGCAAATATAAGTGAACTAAATCCATGTGCTGTGTTCTCCAGTGACAGCACATGGATCCACTGAACCTTATGGAGGAGCTTTATTAAATCTGATGTAAAAGAAAACTGACTTGAATCCGATTCCACCTTTCATTTTCAGAGATTTCTGGAAAATGAAAGATGGAATCTGATTGGTTGCTATGGGCAACTAAGCTAGTTTTCCTTTACACCAGTATTGATAAATCTCCCCCTATACCTGTAAACAGACGTCTGATTTTTTCAATTTTTTGCTGATCCACTGCATATAAAACCAATTAATGTTTGTCCAAAAAAGTTTAAAGAAGAACTCCCGCAAAATTTTTTATTCTCTGACCTGTTAGAAAGGTGCATGATATAATCTGTAGTGAATGTCATTTTCTTATCAGTGACTGTTTCTGTGAGTAAAAACCTCTCTTCTTATTGTAGCTGGGTCATGTGACCAACTCCCTGACCTCCAACTGACCCAGGACAGAAAGCCAGTAACTGCTCTATTCATTCCTATGGGAGCCTCACTTTCAGTCTCATAGGAATACATAGAGAATTAGACTTCCTGTCCACACATAAGTCTATGTGTGAGTTGGTGGGTCTAATTGTTGGTCACATGACACAGATAAGATACTTCAGGATGATATAAGTCAAAAATTCAGACACTGGTAAGAAAATGACATTCACTACAGATTACATCATGTACATTTCTAGCAGGACATGGAATAAAATTTTTCTCGGGAGTTCTTCTTTAATTATTAACAACGGAGAAGAAAACACTAAGACACGTAATCAACTTGGACCTTTGCGAATGCAAAACGAGAGATACGAAATGGTAGAAGGCCTAGGGGTTTTTCTCTAGTTTCAGATGCTAGAAAATAACTAATAGCAGCCATCACAATTTTACTATTCCGTAAAACTAATCTGAAAAGTTTTGCAAAAAAAAAGGAACCTACCAAAGATGAATTGATTCTAAAAATCAGAAATTTGACTCGCATTTTTCAAAAAATTCTGATGCTACTGAATCCGAACTTTGTGTGATTTGATTCGGGAACATGGAGAAAGGGGGAGTAAAAGGGGCGATGCGGCCAAATCAGACCTGGATCAAATTTTAAAAAATTGTCTCATCTCTAGAACCTAGACTTCACCTTGTCATCCAGTGTAGTGATGAGAAGATCAATTTGTATGAATCAAATTCGCTCAGAAATTAGCCTTCTTTAGCAGCGAGGAGCTCGCCCTGCTGTTTAAGAGACTCCCCCCTCCCCCATTTTGCCTGTCCCTATCAATCTCTGACCAGTGCCGTTCCTGCGGGTAGCAGCGCATGCGCAGAGGATCTGCTGCTGTTCCCTAAGCAACGCCAATGCCAATTGTGTCTCAGGTAGCAGCTGCAGATCCTCGATACCTGTGCTGCTACTGGCAGCAACTGCGCAGGCGAGAAACTGACAGAGGCAGGCAAGATATCAAGATCAAGAAGGAGTAGGGAGACTCTTGTGCAGCAAGGACACGCCCTTGCTGCTCCAGAAGGCTCATTTCTTTTTTAGCAAATTTGATTCTTACAACCTCCTTGAGGTTTTCTAGTTGCTAGCAATCAGAGAAGGTGATCTAGTTTGATTACCCGTGTACCGTACCTTGCCTGTCTACTGATTCTGCTCCTTGCCACCTGCACCTACCTTGGAACTGCTACCTGGACTACGCATGTACTCAGCCTGCCCCAATCTTTGAATTACTATCAGGAATATGCACATACTCAGCTTGCCCCGATCTGGAATGTGTTCAGACTACGCTTTTTACTTCCCACTAGTGTCTCTGACCCCCGTTGGTCAGATGTCAACTACACTAGGAAAACTCCAGGAGGAAGCGGATCAGTTGGTTCCCTGCGGTGAAGTCCACTTCCCCCTAAAGGGTGAACACCAGGGAACCACCAGGACAACAACCTTAGGTCTAGGCCAAAGTCAAACTGGAGAGTTGGCATGGTGGGTCCACACCCACTGGCTGTTACTCTAATCAAGTGCCCAGTGCTTGGATTTGTAGACTCAGCGTGTATTACACATTTCCTTTGTTACAGTCCATATTAAAGGCATAAAGAACTGGTAAAGTCTTAAGGTATTGTTCCAGTCACTTCCTATGAATAGTCAGAAAGCAAAGCTCAAATATTAGCTCAAGCCGTGGTTTTTCATGAGCATCTCACGTGGCTTCTCGTAGAAACAGTCGAAGGAAGAGAAGAATAAATACACACACAATAGCTAGTCAAATAATCTGGAATCCTGCCTACTTTAAAGGGAATTTTAGGAGAAATATTTCAAGAAGAAACTATTCATGAGATATAATAGGAGCACAGGAGCCAGGAGGATTCCAGGAGCCAAGTCGTCAATGTGCCTACAAATTTTTCCTGCCAGCATGTAACATGTTGAGCAATTTTCTATTGATGTCTATGGGAGGTGGCTCCTAACGTCTACAGCAGAAGTAAAGTACTGAGGGCCACACTATCATACTGCAACCCTCTATATACAGTATACCATACTCTTTGTACACAGCCATCTACACTGTAATTTATTGGGGTTACAGAAATATTAGAATTTTTCACAGCTGCCATACAACAGGGATAGTTACATGTCTGCGTGACCACCTCTCCACCACATCTCCTCCATTCTGGAATGCCAAACCTATCAGATGTTTATGTATACTTACCAACAATTGTAGTGGTAAACCTGGGGCAATAAATTTCTGTCTGGGCATGTCCCAAACATGCCTGGAACACCGACTTATGGGAGGGATTTACATACACGCCACCCATATTTTGGCTGTAGCAAGCCATATTCAAAGGCAAAATTCGGGACTGTTGGCAACTAGGGTTTATGGTGTGGATTTACCATAAATGGTGTGTTGACAGGCATGTGCAGTGGCGCATGCGCAGAGTGTTTTCTCTTTTGTGAACAGAGTAGGAATGAGAAAATCGATTTTTCTCATCAGCAAGAGTTCTTCATCTACGAGGGTCTGTCCCCACAAGTGAAGTAGCGCCCATCTGCCCCCTGATTGACAGGGCTGGACATCTTGCCCAGGCCCGACAATCTTGTACCTGAGAAAAGTGCAAAAGAAGAGGCTCTGCTTCTGCAGCAGCTATTGTTCATGCACTTCTTTCCAGAAGAGGAGCGACATGTGCACACTCCAGTCACTGTTCCAGTAGAGCAGCGGCACAGGCGCATGATTGTCAGGACCGGGCGAGATGTAAATCAGGTGGCAGGTGGGCGCTTCTTCACCAGTGGGGGCATGTGAAGAATTGATCTGTTTATCCATGGAGCATGACAATCATTTTCTATGTGGGGGCCTGGTTTGATCCTTGTTATGGGGCCCTTACTTCTCTATGTATGCCACTGGCCCTGACAATAACATTTTTAGTCCTTATCCTGGGTGGGCCCCTTCTGAGTTCAAGCCCCAAAGCAGCCACTTCCCCTATAGCTACGCCCCTGTAACAGCGGCCGCTGTGCGCCGCTGTACCCCTGCTGTTCTGGGCATCATTTCCAGTGGTGAGCTGCTGCTTGTGGTTTTCCATTCACCGCTGCAGTCCTGAGCTCAGGCTGTGTAGTGCTGTTGCACATGATCCACTCCAGAGTTTCCATCCAGCCCTGTATTACTTCACTCCCCCTGGGCTGGAGCTGGTTGATCATGTGACCATGCTAGGTCATGTGGGTTGGTCACTATTTAAGTGGCTCTGCCCTCTCCCAAGATGCCTCAGTGTCAAGGTCCTATCTTGCATTTGGTTGTACCTGTTCCTGCTTGTGTTCCTGTATCCTGACCCTTGCTTTGTTATCTGACTCCGCTACTCGCCTGCCTGCATTGACCTTCTCGTTGCCGACTCGGATTGCCTGACTTCGTACCTTTGCCGTCTGCCCTGACCCTTTGCCTGTCTGGCTCTGCTTCTGCCTCATCCCTCGGTCCTGTATTGTCTCTCCTGAATACGACCCGGCCTGTTGACCACCGCTGTACCCTGGTACCTTCGCAGGTATCTCCTGGTCCCCCAGGACCAGCTGCCTCGTGTCCCGACCCTCCTCAGGAAGTAGCGACCTGGTGTTCCCCTCGGAAAGTCTATCCCCACCATCAGAGGTATTTGTGAAGATCGAGGGGTTTCACTTAGACAACGCCCTTAGAGGAGGTAGAGCGCGAGGCACAGTGGGTCCACACCTGCCGGTTCGTGACAGCCCCTGTATAGCCCCTGGATCGGGCACTACTGCTCATCTGTCCAAGGCTTGTAATTAAAGAACAGTATGGCTGCAGTGGCGTAACTAGAAATGACTGGGCCCCACAGCAAATTTTGAATTGTCCCCCCTCCTGAAACTTCTTCACAATCCCCTCCTCCTGTGCAACCCTCACTCCAGTGGCTAGTCAAGATGGCTCTCGCAGCCGCTCTGTCCGTTTCCTGCAGTGTCACTGTAATGTTATTGTATAATACAGTTGAGGGGCCCTGACCAGGGGCGTAACTACCATAGCGGCAGACCATGAGACTGCTATGGGGCCCAGGCAAGAGGAGGCCCAGTCTTAGTTGGCATTATCTCCTCTTCTACTGGAGGTGAAAACTTGGTCAGGACTCTACCCTCTAAAGGAACAACTTTTAGAAAAAGAGGCAGTGGAAAAATAGCCAAAAGGTCATTGAAAGGGTTTAGGCGGGAACCCTTCTGTCCTGTGTGGGGGTTCTGGTTTGATCCTTGTTGTGGGGCCCTTACTTCTTTATATACGGCACTGGCCCGGACAATAACATTTTTAGTCCTTATCCTGGGTGGGCCCCTTCTGAGTTCGAGTCCCAAAGCAGCCGCTTCCCCTATAGCTACGCCCCTGTATAGCTGAATTCCTTTTGCAGACCTAGGCCCAAGAGAGGCAAGTAACCTCATCTTTGGCACATGGGCCTACACAATTTTGATGAAAAATGTGTGCAAAGTGCCTCATATTTTCATGAATAGTAAGTATAGCACCACACATGAGTACAGTGGTCCCTCAAGTTACAATATTAATTGGTTCCAAGACAACTATTGTATGTCAAAACCATTGTAAGTTGAGTAATTGGTTCCAAAGCCCCAAAATGTCATCCAAGATCAGAGAAAATTAAGATTTATGGAAAATAAGCAGATAACTAAGACAGATAAGACAAGTCCTTACATATAACAGTCAGGAATAGCTGATATCTAGCAACTAATACAGATATTTTACCAGAGAGATGACCTTGATTGGTTGGATCTGAGTCTGAGACATTGTATGTTGAGTCTAGTTTTAACTTACAATGGGTCAGAAAAGACCATTGTATGAGGAAAATATTGTATCCTGAGGCCATTGTATCTTGAGGGATCACTGTACAACATTTTTACTAAGAGATAAAAGCTCCAGACCACAGCGTTCATCAGACTGCTCGATGGACCATCCATGATTTACATAACAATTGAGCTGATCTCTCTCCTGGACCAGGTTTCTGAAAAAATGTATGATCCAATCACATATGTTTGTAATGTAGATTTTCAGAACTTTTTTGAATTTCAATTTTATACATTTTGATTGGGGTCGGGTACCACAGAAAATGACTCCAATAAATAAAAGAGCCATGTATGACATCAAAAAGATCAATAAACTGACACAGTAGTAATAAAAGTAACAATGAATCATATTTCGTTGGAAAATGCAAAAAAAAGATCACGAGTTCCATAAAAAAATGACCCTGAGACTGTAATTAAGTGAACTTGATGATATATGGATGACGTGCTGAAGTCTTCTGGAAAGGGATCAACAAAAACATGCGGTGGAGGAAGCTGACTTTCCCAGTTCTGAACCCAGGACAGTAGCAAGAAGCGAAGAGTGACTGGTTTGGCTGCTTCTGAAAATGTTCATCTAAGATCCTCATAGCATGTACAATTGCATCTTAAAGGGTCCAAGATTTTGCTATTGATGGCCTATCCTCAGGACAGGCCATCAATAAGTGACCATCGGGGGTCTGACAACCTGCATTCCCACCAATCTGCTGTGTCAGAGTAGCTCCGGCACTGAAATACACAGTTCTGTCCCAGCATGCCCGGACAGCCTACAGATATCATCCTACAGCAGGGCATGATGGGAGTTGTAGTTTTACAACAGGACCGCAGGTTGAGCATCCCTGGATCTGGTGGATGGATCTGGTGACTGGGTGCCTGTCATGCACTTCAATGGGAGCAGTGCTGCAGTAATTAGCTCCGACCACTAGACCATGTGCTCCTGTGTAGTTTTGGTGATGACTTCTGTCAAAGGAGTAACATCTGATTGGCAGGGGTGTGGAGTTTTCGGACCCTCAGTGTCAGATATTGATAGCCTATTCTTAGGATACAGCATCACTTTAAGGACACATTCACAAGGACACTTGTAATAGTTTTTTTCCCACAGTAAACTTTCATGCAGAAAATTAAAGAAAACCAGATCCCCAGGTTTTAGCCCTAAAAACTCTTCCCACAACCTTGTCTGACATTACAAGATCCTTTCTCAAGTTCTATCAGTCCCATTAGTGCCTCATACCTTATAAAAGGAACCATCAAGTGTCCGCTGGGCATCTGTGAACCTTCCAAGTGTCCTGGTGAATCTTCTCAAAGCTAGGTCCTGGTTTGCTGGCCCCTAATCTACCTCTGCAGCAGGACAACAAGCGAATGTGCAGTGTGTCTCCCTTTTGCGTGGACCATGCCCATCTGTCCAAGACTTTTAACCACCTAACGGTTTTGCCAGAGTAGAGCTCCAGCAATGGGAAAAGTAGCTAACTGGAGGGGGAGGGCTGCTTTAGATGCTGCTACCTCCTGAATGGTAGCAGCTAGAAACATGCAACTGATCTTGTATGAAAGCTGACAGTCCAGGCTTTCATACAAGACCAAAATAACAGCAATATGTTCAGGACAGTGAAAGATATCACTAATCAGGATGCTGTGAAGGCACTGAAAATAAAAACAGGTTTTACTCGCGATTATTCTTGATTTCTAACAGTGATTTCTCCTCTGTTGTTTGGACTTTAGCTGTCATTTTGGTCTTGTAAGAAAGCCTGGACTGTCACCTTTCATACAAGACCAGTTGCATGCTACCATTGAGAAGATATCACAATCTAAAGCAGCTGTCCCCCTTCCAATTAGCTAGTTTTCTCACTGCCCGAGCTGGACTCGGGCAAAACAGTTAGGTGGTTAATTAAAGAATAGAATGGCCAAATTCATTCTGTAGGCCTAGGCCCAGGAGAGGCAAGTCTGATGGTGTACATTCCCATCCACCTTGTCGCTGGTGAATGGGCGCACACAATTGGTGTGCAAAGTGCATCATATTTTTATGTACAGTAAGTATAGCAGTAATGCAGTTCAGGATAATCCATAGTCAATGTTTGCCTACCTATTAGTGCCTCGAGCAGCGTGCAGTGTGTGTTTGCTTCTGCATCTGTTTTTTTCTTAATGCACGCACTGGTCCCCATCTTACTCCCAGGGTCAATGGTTTTCTCATTGAGACCAGCAGACATGCAGAAAGAGAATGATTCCTCTGCCCACAAAATGTTCTCTGCTCGAGGGGCTAATAGGTCAAGGTGGTGGGAACGGTTTATTGGAGCACTACTGAATGAAAGTGCTTTTTTTGAAGTGTCTATATCTTGGCAGAGGGAGGGCAGCAGATGGGGTACTGTATATGGGGATGTAAAATGTAAATTTTTGGCTATGGTTGGTAATATATATATATAGACTTGTGCCTGTCACTGTTTATGAGGGGCTGCGGATGACAATGGATATGGGTGATTTTTGAGTTCTGGTTTATGATGAGGTCTGTGCCTGACCCTGTTTGTGAGGAAGGGGATCTTTAACAGTACTGTAAATGAGGAGGCTGTGGCTGACATGGTACTGTATATGGGGTCACAGAAAATAATGCACTAACACAATAGATGCAAACATTATATATGGACTAAGCCCTCACTCTGATATAATAAAATCTGATAAAATTTGATCAAAACACATCTGTGCCCGCCTACCACGGTCGACCTTGATTAGGTGGTACATATAGCTGTGTGTGCTCCTCCTCTCATTGGTTGCTCGATGCACATAGAGGTGACTAGGAGCAGCGCACTATATGTGCTGGGTCTGCTCTGCTAAATGTAAATGCCCAAAGGCATAGGTAGATTTAGAGTAGGACCTGCCTGACTGAGACCACCGTGGAGCTGGGTAGGTGGGCACAGGTGTGTTTTGATCAAAACATATTGGCTAAGAGTCTCAGATTTTTCATTATGCATTATTTTCTGACTTTTCTTTTATAAATGTAGCCATGTATATCCGCATATTCAGTTATCATATCGTGCAGGATGTTTTGTATCTTTTTCTGTGATTTTTGTATAAGGGGTCACCCTATGGCTTTCATTGTTTTTGAGGGGCAGTGGATGACAATGGATATGGTCTGTGTCGGGCACTGTATACGGGTTGTCTACTGTATATAAGAGTATTTTATAAATGACAATGTATATGGGGTCGCCCTATGGCTTTCATTGTTTATAAGGGGCAGTGGATGACATGGTACAGTATTTAGGGTCACCCTGAGGGGCGGTGAATGAAAATGGATATGGGTTATTTCTGAGGTTTTGTTTTATGATGAGGTCTGTGCCTGGCACTGTATACGGGGGTCTGTACTGTATATAAGAGCGTTGTAAATTACAATGTATATAGGGTCACACTGTGACCTCATTTACAGGGTCAGATTCCATTTTATTGGAGATCATGTGGCTGTCATTGGATGGGAGCTGTTACTGGTAATGGTGACGATTAAAGAAGAACTCCCGCAAAAAGTTTTATTCTCTGACCTGTTAGAAAGGTGCATGATATAATCTGTAGTGAATGTAATTTTCTTATCAGTGACTGTTTCTGTGAGTAAAAACCTCTTCTTATTGTAGCTGGGTCATGTGACCAACTCCTTGACCTCCAACTGACCCAGGACAGGAAGCCAGTAACTGCTCTATTCATTCCAATGGGAGCCTCACTTTCAGTCTCATAGGAATACATAGAGAATTAGACTTCCTGTCCACACATAAGTCTATGTGTGAGTTGGTGGGTCTAATTGCTGGTCACATGACACAGATAAGAAACTTCAGTCAAAAATTCAGACACTGGTAAGAAAATGACATTCACTACAGATTACATCATGTACATTTCTAGCAGGACATGGAATAAAATTTTTGTCGGGAGTTCTTCTTTAATGTATAGATACCCGGTAGCTGTGGGACTTTTACCAGTGGAACCAAAACACCCAGAAAGACACTACCAAGAAATTTGCTGAGCATGCACAAAAATGCCCTTCTTTCTGTCATAAAAAAGTTGAGAAGAGTTATCCTCTTCAGCCTCATACAGAACCTGGATTACATAAAACCCCACAACGCCAATGTACAATCCACAATTATGTGACCATTAATCCACACAGAAGATGCTCAGCGCTTTGCTGGAGGCGTTAGGTAGAGACATGCAGCATTTACGGCGGTCAGTACATACCATTCGATGAGTTCTGGTGGTGAGAGAAGTCTCAAGGTAGATGCAGCAGAGAGTGAAGAGCAGCAGATAGGGAGAAGATTATAGAGATATTCTCAAAGGAATCAGATTCCATAGATTTGGAGGCATCACAAGCAGCATCTGACAGCAGCGCAATTCCCAAAGCAGCAAAAGAAAAAGAAAATAGAAGACAGTTAAGCTTCAGGGAGTCAAGCATCGTCCCCAGCTGCTCCATATATTATATAAAAGAGATTTAAAGAGCACTTCCACCCAAAATCACCAGGGAATATGAGATGTTGCTTTATATGACATGGATACAATTTCCATCAGTCGCTTCTTAGTTATATCTGTTTACAAAATGTCTCTAATGGGCTAATATACTGTAGAGGGGGCCACTTAAATGCCCTCCACATTAGGGCGGACAATCGTGGACAAGAATAGGCATTTTCTATTATAGTTGCGGCCGTGTGCATTCCGCATTTTTCAATTTGGTATCCGTGTTTTGCAGATTAGCAATTTGCAGATCCGCAAAACACTACGGTCGTGTGAATGTGCCCTTACCCTTGCCAATTTATCCTGCTTCCAACACATCATCTTCAAAAACCGACTGTTCACTTACTGCCTAGTACAGGCAAGTCTAACCTGCGGCTCTCCAGCTGTTGCAAAACTACAACTCCCACCTTGTCCTGCTGTAGGCTGATAGCTGTAGGCAGTCTGGACATGCTGGCAGTTGTAGTTTTGCAACAACTGGAGAGCCTCAGGTTGGCCAGCCCTGGCCTAGTATATTCCACCCCTTAGGTCACATTCACACAAACGTGTGACGGCGGCACCCGTTTTGTGGAAACCGCGGATCCACAATACACGGACAACAGCTGTGTGCACTCCGCATAATGGTGCAGAACCATTGACTTCAATGGGTCCACGATCCGTAAGATGCGGCCAAAGATAGGACATGTCTTATCTTTTGTGGTGGGGACGCACTGACATATATCACCTATCCTGCAAAGAAGAAAATAGACATTGCTCATGGGCCAACTCCTTTAAAGAAGAACTCCTGCAAAAAATTTTATTCTCTGACCTGTTAGAAAGGTGCATGATATAATCTGTAGTGAATGCAATCTTCTTATCAGAGGCTGTAATTGAGAGTTTCCACTCTCTTCTTATTGTAGCTGGGTCATGTGACCAACTCCCTGACCTCCAACTGACCCAGAACAGGAAGCCAGTCACTTCTCTATTCATTCCTATGAGACTGAAAGTGAGGCCCCCATAGGAATGCATAGAAAATTAGACTTCCTGTCCACACATAAGGTGCTGTGTGAGTTGGTGGGTCTAATTCCTAGTCGCATGACACAGATGAGAAGCATCAGGGAGATATAACTCAAAAATTCAGCTACTGGTAAGAAAATGACATTCACTACAGATTACATTATGTACAATTCTAGCAGGACATGGAATAAATTTTTTTGCGGGAGTTCTTCTTTAACCACTTCCCGTCCGCCCATTGACTATAAAAGTTCGGGAAGTGGTTAAGTATCTCTGAATGGACGTTTCTGAACTTCCATTCAGAGATAGCAGCTGCACGCTAATTGTGCAGCTGCACAGTGGGGTACCTGCTGTCAGTGACAGCAGGGTACCCCAAAGAGAAGGCAGGGACCGTTCCCTGGGGTCCCTGCCTTCTAGATCGCTGTATACACAGCGCTCACGTGATTGTCGGGAGCGTGCAGGAGCTGCCCGGTCTCTCATAGACCCAATCAGCCCTGCACTATTATGCTGTACAGCCTCTCTGGGGATGTATTTCCCCTGTAACTGGGGCTACTATGTCAGCCCCAATTACAGGAGAAATCAATAGTGAAAAAAAAAAAGTTAAATGTCCCCCAGAGGTCTTGTATGACCTTATGGGGGACACAAAGTGTAAAATAAAAATAAATAAATAAATAAAAATAAAGAGTATTATAAAAAAAACAAAACACATAAAACATATTTTTCCCCCAAATATGTCATTAAAAAAATGTTACAAATAAAAATAAATAAATAAAATAGACAAATTTGGTATCACCACGTCCGCAACGACCGGCTCTATAAAAATATCACATGATCTACCCCATCAAGTGAACAGCGTAAAAAAAATCTAATAAAAATTATGCCAAAACAGCTTTTATTTTGTCGCCACACCTACCAAAAAACATAATATCAAACAATCAAAAAGTTGTATGCATCCCAAAATGGTAGCAATAAAAACCTCACCTAATCCCACAAAAAATGAGCCCCCATACAAGATCATAGCCAGAAAAATTGAAAAAATATGGCTCTTAAACACAAAAACATGATTTTTTTTCTAAAAATGCTCTTATTGAGTAAAACGTAAAAAAAAAAATAATAAAACAGACATATTTGGTATTGTTGCGTCCATAACAACTGGCTCTACAAAAATATCACATGATCTACTCCATCAAGTGAACGGTGTAAAAAAAATATATAGAAAAATGCCCCTAGACTGCTTTTTTTGTGACTTAACCTCCCAAAAATTAGATTAAAAAGTGATCAGAAAGCCGGATGTACCCCAAAATGGTGCCAATAAAAAGCACAGCTTGTCCCGCAAAAAATAAGCCCTCACACAGCTCAGTCCACAAAAAAATTAAAAAGTTATCGCTCTTAAAAACCATGACAGAAAATTCCATGTGAGAAAATGCAGATGCTGCTCCTCCCCTTCTGAGCCCTGGCGTATCCCCAAATAACAGTTTACGACCACATGTGGGGTGTTTCTGCCAACTGCAGAATCGGGGTAATAAATATTGAGTTTTGTTTTGTTGTTAACCCTTGATGTGTTACAGGAAAAAAATGATTAAAATGGAAAATCTGCAAAAAAAGTGAAATTTTGAAATTTCACATCTATTTTGCTTTAATTCCTGTGGAATACTTAAAGGGTTAACAACATTTCTAAAACCAGTTTTGAATAGTTTGAGGGGTGTAGTTTCTAAAATGGGGTAATTTATGGGTGGTTTCTATTATGTAAGCCCACAAACTGACTTCAGAACTGAACTGGTCCTTCAAAAAGTTGATTTTGCAAATTTGCAAAAAATTGTGTCTAAAATTCTAAACCTTCTAATGTCCTAAAAAAATAAAATGACACTACCAAAATGATGCCAACATAAAGTAGACATATGGGGAATGTAAATTAAAAAGTATTTTATGGGGTATCACTATCTGTCTTAAAAGCAGAGAGATTCAAATTTAGAAAACAGTGAATTTTTTCAAATTTTCGTTAACTTTTGGATTTTTTTATAAATAAAATTAAAACATATCGACTCAAATTTACCATTAACTTGAAGTACAATGTGTCGAGAAAAAAATCTCAGAATCGCTTGGATAAGTAAAAGCGTTCCAAAGTTATTACCACATGAAGTGACACATGTCAGATTTGCAAAATTAGGCCTGGTCAGGAAGGTGGGAAATGGCCCAGATCTGAAGTGGTTAAGTTGTATTTTACTTAAAGGCTATGTACACCTTTGGAGCCATTTTTTTATGATTGAATTTAACTTATCTTTGGCTAAAAATCATATTTTCAATTGGTCTTTATTAAAAATATTGAGCTGTTCAGTCACAAAGGGTTAACTGTTTGTCTAGGTGGGTGACTGGTACTTTCACTTTCACTTTGTGCCAGTCATCTAATAACCCTTATCTGTAAACTACTGAGAGGTCATAAATAGAGATGAGCGAGCATGCTCGGGTGGAAATTGCGTGCGTTTTTTCAAAATCCGCACGCAATTCCTACGCATATTTTAGTATGTACACTAATGCGTATGCATTTTGTAAATTAGTACGCATTAGTCTAGGCATAAACACTTATTTAAGCCACATTCTTATCAGCAAGGTAAGAATTGAGCTTTAATGAGTGTTTATAATGTCAGAGAGAAGCAATAAGGAATCAGTCTGCTCCTCAGATGACCTAACTGAGAAAAAATCCACAGGCAGCTAGTACAGCTTCTCAGCTCTGTACACAAAAAACGATTCCATATAGTTAATAAAGACCTATTTAAAAAGTCAAAATAAGTATAATGCAATAATAATAAAAATTGCCCCCAAAGGTGTACATAGCCTTTAATGCTGGTTTTGGCAATAAATACAACTGCACTAAACTGCTCTGTGTGAAGACAGCCCTGAACAGCAGACAGGAAAACACCTACTCTATGTACATAGGAATCACAGTTGGACAGTGATAACTGCCTGCGGTACAATGATCAATGGTTTTGTACACTGCCTGTTCTCAGACAGGAAACCACAATATAACCAGAATAATTCCCCATAATGACGTATTCATCAAACAGGGAAGAATCTCTCACTGACAATTATACTATTGTGTATTATGATGGAGAACTTCATGAATTCTGGGTTAGGGGTATCTGTCAAGTTGTGATATACTGCTATGTTCACTTTCATTAGACATATGGTGGTTTCACCCTTGTGGTTTTATCACAGATGAAGGCCATGACATAGGCCCTCTTGAGATTCCAGCTGTACCTGTGGCCCTGAGCCAGACAGCTGCCGGAAGATCAAGTGGAGATACGCACTGATGACTACTGACTGACTAAATACAGACTTTATGTCAGTGGGGTGGACCATAGCAGAGGTATTGAAACTTATTACCTATCCACAGGATAGATAATAAATGTTTGACTGTTGAGACCAGCAGTATCATATTGTGGCACATTATACCACCCCAACAGAGCCAAATACCACAGTCCATCACAAACTACATCCCCAAAAACTTCCACTGACCGGCAGTGAGGAGGGCTCAGGAGGCCCCCTGGGCATAGGGAAGGGCGTAGGGAAGGAAGGACGGAACGGAAGGAAGGAACTAAGGAAAAAACAATGGGAAGGGCGTAGGGAAGGAAGAAAGGAAAAACAATGGGAAGGACGTAGGGAAGGAAGGACGGAACGGAAGGAAGGAACTAAGGAAAAAACAATGGGAAGGGCGTAGGGAAGGAAGAAAGGAAAAACAATGGGAAGGACGTAGGGAAGGAAGGAAGGAACAAACTACGGGAAGGGCGTAGGGAAGGAAGGAAGGAAGGAGAATACTATCGGAGGGGCGTAGGGAAGGAAGGAAGGAAAAAACTAGGGGAAGGGCGTAGGGAAGGAAGGAAGGAATAAACAATGGGAAGGTGCATAAGGAAGGAAAGAATGGAAGGAATTGATGAAAGGAAGGGAAGATGGAAGGGCGGGAGGGAGGAAGCAAGGAACATCATTCCAGCCTGAAAAGGTCTTGCTCTAGTGGATTTATCTTCATCTTCACTTCTGTGGTGGTAAGACACAAGACTGGTGGTGGGAGGACCGGAGAGGAATCATTTAGGTAAGTAAATTGCAAAAAAAAAGGATTTCAGTTGCTTGGAAGAACTCTTTAAATTGAAGCAATTCTGGAAAACATGAGATTGCCAGAAAATAAACTGCTGGTGAAAATCCACCAGCAGAATCTACTGATAAGGTCTGTTCACAAGCTGCTGATCATTCCACTGTGCACGCCTCAAATATGTTTGGGGAAGAAGAAAAAGCTACCAAGTATCTATGACAGAGCCCCATGCAGTCACTGCCCATTATACAGACGTTTAAAGTATAATGCTGCTCCAAAAATAGTGATTTACTTCTGCAATGTGGATAACAATCAACATTACAAACGTGCAGCGTGATGTGTGATTGGGGTGGAGTTGCTCTTTAATTGCAATTTCAAAAACTCAACACGGCAGAACTTACAGTAAATTCTTTATGTTGGAAAATACATATAAATAATATAAGGTTTCTGTCTATATGCGCACGCCTTACCTTTGATTAGAAAAGCTTCTGCGAAAAGCCGCATCTTATACAGGGGCTCATCATCTAAGGACAGATGTTCGAATCCCGATCTGGCGTACATACTGACAGCATCCCGGTATGATCCTTCACAGTAATGCAACTTGCCCAGTATCAAGAGCGCTTCTGTCATGTAGTGAGGCTGCAGGATAGAACAGGATATTGTGGGTAATACATAAGTAGAATTATTTGGTTTTCCAAAGAACCTCTGAAGATTTAACATATCTTGAGAATAATCTGGCAGCAGAAGAAGAATGCGTTGCTCTTGAGGGAAGCAGTGACCAGTTCAATCTTACAATCATGTTCATGAGGACAGGGCTATAGAAGACAAGGACTGTGACATCAAGTGGGTAGGTGTAGAAAACCTGCACCCTGTCAGTAAATGGGAATGATGACAGCAGCGGGAGAAGATTGTGTATATCTTGTGGCAAGCAGTGACCTGTCTACTCCTGGCATCAAGGGACTAACCACCAGGGTAGAAGGCAAAGCATATAGCATATGAGACTGCCCAACTTTCAAACCTACATGGACCAAAGAAATGACAAAGTAGCAGGTTATGGAGCCTAACCACTGAGGTGACTTGTAGAGAGGTAGTGACTAATGGACTACAAAGTACTGAGAAAGACCAAGAAAGTACAATGATAAGGATTCTAAGCTTTATGTCTCCTAATATGTTGCTAATGGTGGTCACGGTGGATTGAGGCCCCATGGTTATCTTATATGCTCCGGCATGGAATTATGTTAGTGACGGAAGCATAGTGAATGATGTTAGGAGAGAATATAGAGAGCTACAGACTAATATCAGTAGTAATAAGTTATTTTTCTAATCTTCCGAATGGCTTTCTCAATTGGAATGACTTGTACAAGGAATCTCCGCCATTAAATACCGGTGAATCATGCTTCAGTCAGCATAATCTGTTTATCATAATCAACACAAGATTAAGGACCTCATGAAGGTTAGTTGTTGATTTCATTTGCATGACTGAAGCTATTAGATGTGATTAAACTGCCTAAGGAGAGGTTAGAACAGCACTGTAAGTGGCAGACAAAGCCAGCCGGATGACTAGCAAAACATTTTCAAGAAAAAATGCAAATAGTCCAGCTGCTCTGTCTTATTACTACTGATATACCATGACCTGGATAAATGAAAACCTTCATGAAAAAATACCTACAGACTAACAGTGGAAGAAACAATGTGCCTCAGCGTGCCAAAAGCCTGCAATGCCGCAGAAGCTGCACTATACAGACGCCTAATTGTTTTCAATGTATGTATTGGAGATGAAGACCTATGGCTGCATTTCCATATTATTACAACTTCATGAGAGGGTCCCATCAGCAGGACTGCTCAATCAGCTACCTGTCAGAAGACAAAAAAAAGGGGCTCGTCTAATCCATTTCTGGACCATATGGCAAAAGGGGTGAGGTTTACATAAAAAAAGGGTGTTTCTTGACATTTGGGTGTACGGGTGACAGAATGAAGGTGGGACTCAAAAGGGTTGTCTCATCTCATCCACTGATCATATATCGCTATAATATGCCATCACCATCAGATAGGATCGGGTACCAGAGGTGGGACCTGCACCTATCTCCAGTACAGCCCCCAAAATGAACGGAGAGCAGCCGCATATGCGCAGCCACCCTCAGTTCACTGCTATGTGAGTTCCAAAATTAGATGAGTGCCGGTTCAGCTATTTCCAACAGTCTCATTGCGGTGCGCTCTCCATTCACCACTATGGGACTTCCGAAAACATCAAGGCACACTCGCTCAGCTATTTTTGGAAATCCTATAGTGATGAATGGAGATCACACTTTCTAAGTATAAGACAGAATATTTTAAGATAGTGAATTTTACATTTGTCTTGTTTGGCACAGTCAGGCTACGCCCTACGGCCTGACTCATGGATTTCCCAATTATACCCCCCACCCCCACCAAGTCTTGGAAAACAGAACAGCCAAGGAAAATTTGCAGAGGCAGCATGATTAACACCTCTCCTGGCCGAGCGCGCAGAAAGTCTGGAGGAAACTGTGACAGGGCACAATGCTGAATATGAGACATTTTAGCTAAAAACACATACTAGTAAAATCACAGCGTGAGACGGGGGGGGCTGACAGTAACACATACTTACCGGTAATTTTCCTCTGTTTAGTATGCCTGTTAGATAGTTCTTGGCTTGATGCAGTTTTGGCTCCTTGTTTTCCATTAATGGAACGGAGAGTTTGAGTTTGGCAACGTTCTCCCTTAAAGAGAGCTCCAGCAGAGCCTCGGCGAGCAGCAGGTTCGTAAAATCATCTGTAAGGCAAGAGTTAAAGCAGATGTCACTGAATGCCTGAAGAAGGATCTGATCTCAGGACGAAATTACCGCTAAGTGACTGCACACGTGATCCACATAAGAACAGAAAAACAGTCATTTGAGCAAATTAGAAAGTTAAAGAGGTGCTTTATTCTGTTAATCTGTAAGCGAGCACTTCCTCAGAATGCCGCAAGGGTTCCTTGTCAAGCTACTGATGTGAATCCGTGAAATTACTCTCATGCAGGGAATTTTATGGCAGTTTTAAAGTTTAGGCCCACTACAGGGGTTTGCAATTGCAAGTTAAAATGTCTCAGCCAGGTCAAAATAAATATGAAGGATGTGCCCTTTTGCTGCAGCTCTCTCCCTGTAACTGCCACAGCCTCTAACAGAAGACAGGACTGGTGAAGGTTAAAAATTTAAATTGAGCACGTGCGACCACCTCAGTGAGGTGGACGGAGAAATAAGAAAAATAATTTATTGAATTACAAAAGTATTCAGATTCGGGTGTTGGTTTGAAAATTTTTTTATGTGACAACAACTTTAAGGGGTTCTCCAGGGGGAAAAAAATTCTAAGATGTCTCAGAGTCAAAATAAATACAAAATTTTTTTTTACTCAACTCAACGATCCCCCACTGCTCCCGTTCCAACGTCCCAATGCCCAGTCTCCTGCCATTTTCTACTACCTGCTGCAGCTATGAAGTCCCAACATAGGAACTTATCGCAGTAGCTAATCATGGGTTGGGTGGCAGGCAGAGACAGTTTGTGTCGGAACGTCATCACTGCAAGTAGAGAACAGTGAGGTAACCAGGCATCCTCAAAAAGGGAGTAGCAGGATATTAATATGGTGAGTACACCTTTTTTATATTTATTTTGACTTTGAAACATCTTAAAAAAAAATTTTCCCCTGGGCATCCAGGTTTTTCATCCTTTAGATGCTGTGATCACACTTGATCTCAGCATCTAAAGGCTTTAATGACCGCGATCGGCATTATTGCCACCGGTCTCTGCTGTTTGAAACAGTGGAGATCCGCCAGCCATGGCGCCTGTTGCGCGGGCGGGCGCCATATTTGCACTTTGCTCCAGCGCTATACATGTACGTCGCTGGTAGTAAAGGGGTTAAAGTGGTTGTGCCATGAAAAATATTCGACAATTCACAATACAATTTCAAACCTGCACCTGGATCTGAATACTTTTGTAATTGCATGTAGCATATTTTTCGCTTTATAAGACGCACCCAATGATAAGACCACCCCAGATTTTAGAGTAGGAAAATAAGAAAAAAATATTTTTCATCAGACCTCACATCAGATCCTAATATCAGCCCTCCATGTCAGACCCCCATCAGCCCCCAGATCAGCCCACTCTGCCCCATTAGACCCCCATGTCAGCCCACTGTGCCCCCATATCAGCCCCCTCTGCCCCATCAGACCTCAGATCAGCCCCCATCAGGCCCCCCCAACCTCAATCAGCCATAGCCCCCTCCCCATCAGACCTCAGATCAGCCCAATGTGCCCCCATATCAGCCCACTCTGCCCCCATCAGACCTCAGATCAGCCCAATCTGCCCCCATCAGACCTCAGATCACGCGTGCAGTGTCAGGTCAGAGTGCGCGCTCTACGTCCTGACGGTGTACGCGGTCAGGACAGTGCAGCGCCGGCAGGAGAAGAGGAGCGCTGGACCCGAAGTGGAGCTGCAGCGCAGGAGGATAAGTATGTTTCCCCACATGGAAGCGCTCACTAGTATTCATTTTATAAGACGCACGGCCATTTTCCCCCTACTTTTAGGGGGAAAAGTGTGTCTTATAAAGCGAAAAATACGGTATTTGTCATGTTCTAGCGAGGGTCACATGGACCACTAGAACATCTCTCATGCATACAACACCAAGGCAAGAAACCAGACAACAAGGCAAGGACCAACACAAATACTTTATTCACAGATATAGCCAAGACAGGAAGCTGGACTAGCAGGTAAGGGTAAAGTGGCAGGTAATACCACTGGACCAAGTGCACGGGTTTGACTTGGGGCCAAACCCAGAAGGCGGAAAATCATTGAGCCCCGTTCTTCACCAAGTCCCCAATGGTGGGGATGAACTTAGCTGAGGGCTCACCGTTCGCACCTCTAGGATGGTCCCGGTGCACTTGGCCACTTACCTGCAGAGACGGACGGTGCAAGCACCAGTGGTCCAGACAAACATGAGGCAGACTGGGACCCAGGCACACAAAAAGGAAACCAAAAATAAACAAACACAGGGCACTGTTCAGACAAGACATAACAGGAACCAGAGAACAAGACAGAAGCCTGGACCCCATGCGGAACGGATGTATGGGAATCACATGCAGAGCTGCACAGAAGGGCAGACAACCAGATGCCTGGACCCCATGCGAAACTGAGGCATGGCAGTCACAGGCAGAGCTGCATAGACAGGAGACAAGCAAATGCCTGGACCCCATATTGAACGGATGTTTGGCAGTCACAGGCAGAGTTGCATAGACAAGAGACAGGCAGATGCCTAGACCCCATGTGGAACTGATGCATGGTGGTCACATGCAGAGCTGCACAGAAAGGCAGACAAGCAGATGCCTGGACCCCATGCGGAACTGAGGCATGGCAGTCACATGCACAACTGCATAGACAGGCAGACACGGAGCCGGACAAGCAGGGACCAAGATAAGGTGATCTGGATGTCTCACTGGGTGATCACACAGACAGGGAAGATGGAATAATCCCAGGTCAGGTGCATAGAACCTGCACCCAGTAAAGCTGGAGAAAGACTGACCCCAAGCGCAAAGCTTACAGGATAATATAGAACAGGGTAATGAGGTCATCTCACACCTAGCAGACACACCCAGACCAGACCATTAACCCCACAAGAACCAGACAAACAGGCAGGGAAGCAGGCACATACAAGGAGAACAGAACACACACAGGCTGCCGTAACAACCCGTCGCCCATGGGAACCAACCTACACGATATCCACTGTACCCAGTACGTCAGAGCAACAAATGTGAGCAAACACGGAAACCATTGTCACAGTGAAGCACACTGTGACAGTAATTAAACATTTAGTAAAGCCTCTGAGTAATTTAATAAAATGTATCTGTATAGTGTCACTTGCTGTTTGTATTTTTCCTTATTTCTCCGTCCATCTCAATAAGGTGGTCGCACATGCTCGGTTTAAATTTTTAACCGTCACCAGGCACACCTCCTGAGAAAGGACAAGCCCATTGAGCTGCCAGCCTGAAATAAATCTAGCAGAACAATTGGAGCAATGAATGCTGTGATATCTGGATCCATGTGAGGTACAGGGCTGGTTCTAGCTTTGTTAGAAAGGTATTGTCATGTACTATATGATGTCTGATTTTCATTTTTTGCGTCAATCATGGCTTAACCCCCTTATCAGAAATGTGTGCAAAGAAAAAGAGTAGAAATTGTTGATGGCAATAACTAAGGTTGCAGCTTACTTATTTCAAAAGGTACTGTATCTTTAAAATGAAAATTGAAATCTGATGGCAATGAGCTGAGTTGTAGTACCCTGGCATGGCCACTCCTCATGACGGGGCCTTCTGCTTCCGGATTCATCCACTGTTTAGTTTCCAGCACCGGTGGCTGCTGAAAACTGTTGATCAATGGGGGTTCCAAGTGCTGGGCACCCAACAATATGATCTTGCACAGGCAACTTTTTGTGGTTTTTGTACGCTTTCCTTCAAAATGTGAGACAGACTTTGCCAGAGGGTGTACAGGCTGTCACAGCTCAAAAAATTAACTATAATTTGCTCCAGGAGCTGACCTGAATTATAGTGCAAATTTACGCTAGCTCATACCTTGAGACTAGTACTAGTGACCTACTGCAAATACAATGGGGAGACTTCATTACGTGACGTATGCCAGTTTTATGCAATAATTGCTTTTAAAGTCCCATAAAAAAATAGTGTCAAATCCATCCATTTTTTTTTCAGGAAGAATGGAACAATGACCTTCTTGACAGGAAGGATATGCTACTATTTGACAGCTGCTCCATTCTGTATGATCAAAATAATAGGCTGTCATTTCACAGTTGCTCCACTCTGTATGATCAGAATGATAGGCTGTCAAGTGGTAGCTTCTCCTCTCCACTCTGTAAGGTCAGTAGACTAGGCTGCAATTTGACATTAGTGAAGAAGCCCACTGTCACTTGCACCACCTGCCTATTCAGTGACACTTCTACCTCGGTGGTATCAGAGGAGGTACGACATGGCCCGAACCAGCTGGATTTACCAACCTTTAAACCTCTCTAAAGCAAAAATCGATACCATCAAGTAACACAAAGAAGGTCATTCTACAGGCCCTAACCTGGTAAAATAAAGAGTTAAGAAGGGCAGGGCCTTTTAGAGTAATAAACCGGTGTAAATATCCAAAGTTCACTCCCCACACCAGTCACTGTTTATACTGCCACCGAATGCTGGATCCAGGATAATGTCAATGTATTATGTACACAAAAGTGAAACGTAGAAAACGTAGAAAATCCCCTTTCATCGCTCGCGGGGAGGGATTTGTGGAGGAAAGTAAACTTTTTTTCATAAATTTTGTTCGGAGGCTTTCCCATGACTGCAGGTCATATGAATCACTTGCTCACGGCCTTGCGTGTTCATTTATCAGACTGTTTTTACTGCTCTCCCAGCGGCTTCCCAGTCTACCCACAGTTTCTAAATGTAAAACATGTGAACGCACTCCCAGTCTGGGTTTCCTTGTCCGTGAAAAAAAAAAGACTTAAGAAAGAAATTGACTGTTTATACCTCGAGAAGACTGGAAAAATAGACGGGTCTCAGGTTTTCCATAGTAACTTCTGCTACTGAGGCTAGGACTTCCATACCAAGTGCAGTATCACGACTCTCTATACATAAAAGATACTTTGCTGAGGTAGAAATGAGATGTTCCTTGTGGTTTTCTAATCTAATGTACATGCCTGGCTGCTTAATTTTGACGGAAACCTGCTCTTTCACCCATAAACCGAGTGCCCAACATGCTGGATCTGTAGGTGAAACAGCTATTTTCTGGCAAAATCAGACAGCTGAACATCACTGTACAATCAATTAGAAAGCCACGATAAACATAATGTGGAGCAGTATTTGGCTGCCCCAATGCCACCCCATGTGGTCTAGCCCTAGATGGTACTGATGATGTACCATACGGAGTTAATGTATGAGATACAGATACATGTGAGGCAAACAGAGGTCCATAATTGATACACCATGTGCCTCAAGTTAATAGTAAGTGACCCCATCAAGTACCTTCTCACATAACAGGCAACATGATGATAATGTGTGGGGCGCATGATGGATTTATTTACTATTAATGTGAAGCACATGGTGTTTATAATTTTGAACCTCCATGTGCCTCACATTTTAAGGCTTCATTCACACGACCGTATTTTGTTTCCGTGTCCGTTCCGTTTTTTTTGCGGACCGTATGCGGAACCATTCATTTCAATGGGTCTGCAAAAAAAAACGGAAGGTACTCCGTGTGTATTCCGTTTCCGTATGTCCGTATTTCCGTTCCGCAAAAAACATAGAACATGTCCTATTCTTGTCCGTTTTGCTGACAAGGATAGGCATTGTTACAATGGATCCGCAAAAAAAACGGAAACACGGATGCCATACGGAACGTCATCCGTTTTTTTTTTTGCGGATCCGCTTTTTGCGGATCCGCAATTTGCGGACCGCAAAACACATACGGTCGTGTGAATGAAGCCTAATAATCCGTAACCTCATCATGTACTGGTTCATCCCCACATGCATTGTCCTCAATCCCTGTGCTATCCCCTGATTTTCACAACCGGAGCTTACTCGATCCCTGCACTCTCCCAAGGCTCTCACCCCACAGCCTCCTCGATCCCTGCACTCTCACCTCTGTAGCCTCATTGATTCCTGCACTCTGCCCAGTCATTCACCTCTACAGCCTCATGGATCCCTGCACTCTCCCCCCCGGAGCCCACCCCACAGCCTCCTTGATCCCTGCACTCTTCCCCGGAGCTCACCTCACAGCCTCATCGATCCCTTAACTCTCCCCAGCACTCACCCCACAGGCTCCTTGATCCCTGCACTCTACCACAGCTCTCATCTCCGCAGCCTCCTCGATCCCTGCACTCTACCACAGCTCTCACCTCCGCAGCCTCCTCGATCCCTGCACTCTACCACAGCTCTCACCTCTGTAGCCTCCTCGATCCCTGCACTCTCCTATGGCTCTCACCTCTGTAGCCTCATTGATTCCTGCACTCTGCCCAGTCATTCACCTCTACAGCCTCATGGATCCCTGCACTCTCCCCGTCTCTCACCCCGCAGCCTCCTTGATCCCTGCACTCTTCCCCGGAGCTCACCTCACAGCCTCATCGATCCCTTAACTCTCCCCAGCACTCACCCCACAGGCTCCTTGATCCCTGCACTCTACCACAGCTCTCACCTCCGCAGCCTCCTCGATCCCTGCACTCTACCACAGCTCTCCCCTCCGCAGCCTCCTCGATCCCTGCACTCTACCACAGCTCTCACCTCCACAGCCTCCTCGATCCCTGCACTCTACCACAGCTCTCACCTCCACAGCCTCCTCGATCCCTGCAACTCTACCACAGCTCTCAACTCCGCAGCCTCCTCGATCCCTGCACTCTACCACTGGTCTCTCCCCTCCGCAGCCTCCTCGATCCCTGCACTCTACCACAGCTCTCAACTCCGCAGCCTCCTTGATCCCTGCACTCTACCACAGCTCTCACCTCTAAAGTCTCCTCGATCGCTGCACTCTACCACAGCTCTCACCTCTAAAGTCTCCTCGATCGCTGCACTCTACCACAGCTCTCACCTCTAAAGTCTCCTCGATCGCTGCACTCTACCACAGCTCTCACCTCTAAAGTCTCCTCGATCGCTGCACTCTCCTCCAGTTCTCACACCCACAGCCTCCTTGGCTCATGCTCTTTTCCCTGGCTCCAATGCCACAGACGTGCAGCCACTGCCCCGAACATAGCGTGCACCGAGTAGTGTGTGCTATGTTCTCTGCGTTAGACCTGCTACTAAGCTGCAGGGGCATGTGGCCACTGCAGCCGATCACCGAATGTAGCAGGACACACATGCTCCAGTGTTGGTATGTTATGACCAGGACATAGAGAGTGACGGAGGACTGTGTGATGGTCACTACAGGAGCGTTACAGTAAGGTAAGTACCACACAGTTAGAGATAATTTTTTTGTAACAGAATACCCCTTTAATATATTAAAATATGTTAAAAATTCTACCTAGCCTGTTCCTGGAAAAACTGGTGACCAAGACGTCATTATAGCTCCTATAGAGAATGTTGCCCTACTTTCTTCAGCTACTTTCGCGCTACACTAAGATATGGGATCAGGTGTATATCACTGCACAATAAGGCACTTGGTGCTTGAGCGGTGTCACATGGGTCCCTATGATTTCATACTACAGAACCATAGCATATTTAATGACGCCAGATGGCACCATATGACAAAAGGTATATACGACACTTCTCCACATAATTCAGAAAACCTATTTATACCTCGGTGTCATATGGAGGTACAGCAGGGCACTACAGACTGCAATGAATACCGTATTACAGCTCCCTCCAGAAGTGAAATACGGCGCTATGTATGCACCCTTATACTCCGCATTGTAAGAAGCCAACCAAAGAAATGTATGGGGCCCTACAGTCTTGTGTGTGCATTAAATCACAGGCATACAGAGTTTTTTTTTTCCTTAGTTTTGATAGAGCACTATATGGCGGCACCCCTTGTGCAAATGTGCAATTCAGAACACTGAGAAAATGAGGGTGACAATCCAAGTGGTTGGGTTGTATAGAGATGTATATTATAGTACTCTATCTGTATGTACGTGCTTCCACATGTTACATAGTCTCGGCCAGATTTACACTGTAGGTGCCTCCAGGCAAAACACTTGTATATCAAGTCCAATGGGTGGAGATCCTACCATGTGAGAACACGTGCCCATGCACTGAAGTACTCTTGGCACTAATACCCAGAAGAGCTTTTCCAGATGTGATCACCACCTAGGCCAGAGTTTTCCACCCACTCACGCAGACTTCTACAGAGCCCACCACATGATTTAGGCCTTATGCACACGGCCGTTCCGCGCATTGGGGACAGCAATTTGCGGTCCCCAATGCACAGGCACTATCCATGTGGCTGCCGCAACGAATCCAGACCCGTTCAAGTCTCATTGGATCCAGAGCCATTCTATTTTTTTGTGGTGCCTCTGTTCCGCACCTTCCGGATTCACTTGAATGGGTCCGCATCCATGAAGCAGTGAGCATGCGGCCGGTGCCCGCATATTGGCAATCAGCTGAGATGGCGCGCGCAGTGCGCATGTGCCATCTCCCATCTGTCTTTCTGCTCTGCTGCTGCTTTGAAGCAGTAAGAGAGAAGGGAGACAGCACATGCACACTGTGCATGCCTTCCCTTCATGCAGCTGATCGGTGGGGGTGCGGGGTGTCGGACCCCCGCCGATCTGATATTGATGACCTATCCTGAGGATAGGTCATCGATATAGGAGAGTTCGGAGAACCCCTTTAAGCATGAATAACTAGCAGTTTGCAGTGAAGGTCCAGATGGGTGTTACTAGTTGGGGGTGTGTTCCTGCACAGTTTGACATTAGTGCTGCCTGTGTCAGACTGTGCATATCTGGCAGGAGAGAAGGGACAAGGCTGAACACATCAAAGTCCACTTACTAGAACAGCATTACGATATTTATGGAGGGTGTTAGTTGTATACTGTGGTGTTACTTCAGTGTCCTTGTACCATAGTGACAACTCACGCACTACACTGCTACTAATTATTTCTAAGATTCTCGTTATAGGCGGACTGCGCAAGTTCAGGAAATTTTGGCAAAATCAAAGATGCGTTTATGTATTATAAATTATACAAAAAAATAAATGTCTGGTCCAACAGAAATCAGCAGTATAAATTATATATAGATTAAACAGTTATCCCAGTGCTCTGCTGTATGTGTAGTACCCCAGGGGACTACTGCAAATGGTTAATTACTGCTAAAAGGGTTCATTTAATTTTACCAAGTTAAATGTCATGATCTGTTGTTAAAGCACTTATCTTTCTGTGCACTGTGTATCCCAAAAGGCAATACACTGGCAACCAAATGGTTAACATTGGTAGATTGTGTTAGGTCACCAGGTCGATGGACTTTGCCTGCCCCTGGTTAGGAGTCTAGTCTGAGCAGAGCTATGGAAGCTACCGTGTGAGAGTTTTTAAGTGCAGTTCAGGCCTAAATCCACAGAATCTCTGTCTTTGAGACTTCAGCTACCAAAGAAGCAGCTTTACCACCAGAGTACCCCTGAGAACAGGAGATAAGCCCTATTAGAAGTTCCAGGCCGTGCAAGATAACGTCAGTAAGGTACTGCTCGTTTCTGGCAAAATACTTCACTGCTGTGGAAAGGGAATGTTGCTTCAGTACCTTCCACACTTTGCGACAGAATGTCCATCTGGGTCTTAAAGGGGTATTCCTGTTATATAAAGTTATCCCCTATCCACAGGATAGGAGATAATTAGATTGGTGGGACCATTCAATCTACACTCCTCAGGCTAGGAATTGGAGAAAGGATTAACAAGAACAGTGTAGCGTGTCTATGGTTACCTGGAGAGGCTGCAAGAAAGAGACAGGGCGTACTACAACTACCATCAATGTTGCTGCCTATACACAGCCACTGGAAAAAGCAATCTCTGTGAGAGACTTTAGAACTGTGTCTTTTGCTGCTATATGTACTATTACCCCCACCATCGATTTAGTAAAGACCTTTGGGGTCATTTTCTGAAACTGATGTAAAGTAGAACTGGCTTAGTTGCCTATAGCAACCAGTCAGATTCCACCTTTCATTTTCCAAAGGAGCTGTGTTAAATGAAAGGTGGAATCTGATTGGTTGCTAAGGGCAACTAAGCCAGTTCTGTTTTACACTAGTTGGATAAATGACACCTTTTTATTTATTGCAACCAGTGGACCTAATTATTGACTCCACCATCCGTCCCTCAGCCTCTGCTTCCTCACTCCTTCCTTGCACCCATCCAAACCATTCACCATCAAGAGCACCCCAACTACCACCAGGCAGGAGCCCCAACACCAGAATGTGCCCCGAAGGAAGAAAGTGTGATCCCTCCAGTCACTGCACGGCCAAGGTGGAGATCGTGAACTGCGAGCACTACCATCATCATTTTAGCCACTACCACTCCTCCCATCCTTGTGTCCCCTCCAGGTCGCTGCATATGTCCATTTTATCACCATGAAAATCTATCCTATGACCTTGGGCACAGCAGGTGTCGCCCGCCAGGGTTTTGCAGAATAGCAGGGATGCCATAGGAATGACTGGGGTCGCAATGCAACTTGCACGTTTCATGCAATCGATGAAAATCACTAACCATACACTTTGTGAAAGCAGCCTAACGCTACATTCACACGTCCTGTTTTTCTTTCCTGATTCGATCCTGATTTTTTCAGGACCCATTGAAATGAATGGATCCAGATCAGGATCAGGATCGAATCAGGAAAGAAAAACAGGATGTGTGAATGGAGCATTATTCTTCTAGAGAAAAATATTTCTGTATGACGGCACTGTAGAGCAGCACCATATGGCGGTACGTGGAGAAACTAGGACTTTGTGTGCGGCCTCAGTGCCACCTGGGAAGGTGATTTGTGCTGTCATCACCCTGATGAAATGACTGCCATGGTGCCTGAACCCTACAGTTATTGAGACGCGTCTGATTAAAGTAAAGCAAACAGACTGACGCAGGCAGCTGGAGACGTCACTGAGGACGGTGGGTACACGAGGCTGAGCAGACAGAGGCAGGGTGTGAATGGCGGAGAAATGACTAACACGCGCATTCATCTCTTGTTCAGATGTTTATCTGTACGTCCATCCAGTGTAAAGGTCCTTTAAATGAGCACCGATCAAGTAGTTATACCGCCGATCCATGCTCATAATGGCCTCTAATTGGGTCGTGTAAGAGTATCCTAACTTACAGCTTATAGAGGGGGCCTCCTGTAGGACGTCCATATACCCTAATAGGGTACAAGTCTGTATAGAACAGCCCCTTTAATAAGTGTCAGGACCCCACTGTTGAAGGGATGGAGGGGGTCCAAGCGTTCAGACCCCAACCCATGTAACCTCTAAAAATGTCAATATTGTAGCTTAAAGGGAACCTGTCACCTTGAGTATGCAGTGTAATCTGGGAGCATGTTATAGAGCAGGAAGAGCTGAGCAGATGGATGTGTAGTTTTACGGGAAAAATTCTGTAAAACATGTATTTTATTCATTTTAAATGGGTTTTCCAACACTTTTTAATTGATGACCTATCCTCAGGATGAGTCATCAGTATCTGATCAGTGAGGATCTGGCACCCAGGACCCCCGCAGTGGCCTTCTCTCAGCTTTTCTTAGTCCAGTGACGTCACGTTCATTGGTCACGTGGCCTAGGAGCGGCTCAGCCTCATAAAAGTGAATGAGGCTGAGTGCAATACCAAGCGCAGCCACTATACAATGTACGGCGCTGTGCTTGGTAAACTGTGAGAAGGCAGCGGTGTTCATACGAGCGCCGTTGAGTTCTCAAAATAGCTGATCGGTGGGCGTCCCGAGTGTCAGACCCTCACTAATCAAATACTGATGATCTATCCAGAAAGTGTTGGAAAACCCCTTTAATCTCTGCTCATTCTAGGCTTAGGAGTTATGTGGGCGTTCCTACTAGAGTGTATAGGCAGTTAGCTGTCAATCACTGATAGGCCCGCCTACATGACTCCTAAATCTTGATTGAGCAGGGATTTAGATGAATGAAATCCAAGTTTTACTTAAAGGGGTTGTCTGCAGGCAGCATGTTATAGAGCAGGAGAAGCTGAGCAGATTGATATGTAGTTTTATGGGAAAATATTAAAGGGGTTATCTCATCACAGTCAATGGGGGCATATCTCTAGGATATGTCCCCATTATCTGATAGGTACGGGTCCCACAGCTGGGACTTGCACCTATATCGGCAACGGAGCTCTGCAAAGGAGGACTCCGGCCTGGCCACCAGCAAGCGCTCTCCCCATAGAAGTGAGTGGGAATGCACCGCACATGACCGGTCACAGCTCCCATTAACTTCTATGGAGCCGACGGACATAGCAGAGACAGCGCTTGGCTATTTTCGGCGGCCCCATAGAAAATGAATGGAGGGCGGCTGTGCATGCGCAGTGTGCCCTCCAACACTTTCAGGACTCTGTTCTAGATGTGGGTGCAGGTTCCAGCGTTGCGTTCCTTTAATATTTTCCCTTAAATCTATCTGCTCCACTCCTCCCGCTCTATAACATGCTGCCTGCAGATTGGGCAGGTTCCATTGAAGGGTATTTTAACCCTTTGTGCTCTGCCCCTTTGGCTTGCATTGGCTCTGCTTGGCTGGCCGAGCCCACAGAGTACGGATCTATAGAAAGTATATGGGATCCGTACTCCACACGCTGGAAAATCTGCACAGACCCGGTGAAAGCTGAAGTGGCAGAGCGCTCCGAACGCTGCTTCTACCCCTTCGTGGTCTTCACAAAAGTTTACTTACCCTTTAAAGCAGGACTTGGGGTCCTCTTACATGGGCAGACTGAGATGATCGGTGATATAACAATCAATGTACTGCAAATTGGGAGGAGCAATCATTAAAGGGGTTTTCTGACTGTTTTATACTGATGACCTATCCTCAGTATGGGTCACCAGTACCTGATTGGTGGGGGTCTGACACCTGGCGCCCCTGCTGTTGAGCATCATAGCATCCTTGCAGCTTACCAGGCACAGCGCCATACATTGGATAGTGGCTGTGCTTGGTACTGCAGCTCAACCCCATTCGCCTGAACAGGACTGAGCAGTGTCTAGGCCACGTGACTGATGAATACGACATCACTGGCCTAGGAAGAAGCCACGGAGTCGGAGCCCCACCAATCAGATACTGATGGCCCATCCTGAGGATAGGTCATCAGTATAAAGCATTCAGAAAACCCTTTTAATATGGCACAACGCGACGTGCCGCCAACAAATGGTGTCGTATAAGATGCAACCAGCTGACGAGCGGGCATTGGCAGATCGCTGGGCATATTTACACGGGGCACTGGTCGCATGTCAGCGTTTGTTCAGCCAATCATCGATCCCTGGGACAATATGGTCACAGATTACAGCATCCCGATGCCTGCGGCGGACTTACCACCATTCAAACTGAGCAACTGCTTGGGCCCCAGAGATAAGGGGGCCCCTGCTAGTCACAAGTGGCTGGCGGAAAAAAGTGCCTAAAGGGGCCGACATACTACCTGTGAACCCAGGGGGCCCTTCCAGGCTGTGGCAGGGGCCCAGGCAGAACTGCAACACTGAAAGCGGGGCCCAGTGGGCGGATCTTAGAGCTGCCACAGGGTTAAAGTTGTGATGGGGCCCCCAGACATAACTTTGTATGGGGCCCCAGAAATACCATGTCCGCCCCTGTTGATGCTATGGCTAGGGAATGGGGGTCAACTTGGGATAACCACGACCCAACAGTGCCATGAGATCTGAGCCGGCAACACACCAAAACCATGCAGCCCCAGCCCCACTCTCCTCTCCCCAAATGAAAACACATGCATGCTTGGCAGAGCCCAGGGTGCATGTGTGTGAGGGACTTGGAAGAAAAGTTGGAAGGGGGCTTTTCGGGGGGTGGTTACTGAAGGTGTATGACCGCCATACGTCAGGTGAAGGAATCGTGGGCTCTGCATTCACTCCACGCAGTATAAACGGTCGCCGTCGGTTTCAGGAAGTGGTTCTGGATCCTGCCAAGGATGCTGCAGTCCTGTGTAATAACCCCCGGCTGATTACACCTCCGCAGACTTCCTGTATTGCATCTCAGATATTTGCACAACAGAATCATGGCAGAGGCTGTCAACCCTGCAGCCAAGTCACCTGCTCCATGTCACTCACCTTGAGACTGCAAGAACCTGCCCAGCTCCTGATTGTACTACAACCCCCAATGCAGGACGATGAGAGTTGTAGTACAGCCACCAGAGGGTGCCCCATGCATTGCCACTCACCACTGTTGTCCTGCACCTTGGGTGCTAGCTGCCGGACCAGAATCTGGATCTTCTCCCACTGGCACTCAGCCCTGCAGCGCTCGATCTCCGCCTCCAGCTTCAGGTGAGACTGGGACAGCCGGGAAGCCATGATGTCTCATCCCACAGTGAGGGAATCCCGGGGACAGCGCAGCCAATCTCCCCCGGTGACTACTCCGCCGCTCGTGCAGCAACTCTCAGCCTGCCGCCGCTCCCCCGCCCACTCGCTCCAACGATGCTCGCTGATTGGCTGCTGACACGGGGCGCCGAGCGGTGATTGGTCAGCCCTTATTTCCTTGGCCAGACACTTGTGCGGTGTGGCTGATGTGTCACCGAGCAGAGATCTGATGTGTGACAGGCAGATGTGAGAGATAGATAGATAGATAGATAGATAGATAGATAGATAGATAGATAGATAGATTTAAGATAGATAAACATGAGATACTATATAGATGGATAGATAGAAAAGAGATTGATAGATATTAGATAGTGTATGGTTGGATAGATAGATAATAGATTAGATACAGGGGCGGTCTTGGGCACCACACATCCTATGCATTTGCATAGGGCCCCCAACGTCCAAGGGGGCGCCCACGCTCCGCTCTTGTGCTGGTGTCCAAGACCGCCCGCCCAGCTGTCACGTACTGCATTTGTCCGAATGCGTACTCATTTTATAAATTAGTACACTAATGCGTACTAATTTATAAAATGCATACACATTAGTGTACATACTAAAATATGCATATGAATTAGCGTGCAGATTTGAAAAAGCGCACGCAAATTCCACCCAAGCATGCTCTAGTCCCAGTCTTTGATGTGTGGGGGGGCGTGCCATTGGGGGGGTGTCATCAGAGGGCGTGTCATCAGGGGCGTGACGCATCATTGGGGGGTGGGGGCACCCGGACATAACTTCGCTTAGGGCCCCAGAAATGCCAAGACCGCCCCTGATTAGATAGATATTATATAGAAGATAGATAGAAAAAAGGATGAATAGATTAGATAGATATTACATGGACAGATAGATTAGATTATATGTAGATAGAAAGATAGATAGATAGATAGACAGACTAAGGGGAGATTTATTATAGCTCTGTCTCCCCAGTTTTTTAATGGACAAAAGTTGCATATTTTGCTGGAAATGCTATTATGTGACAAAATATGCAACTTTTTAGCCATTTCTGACTCCATTGCCACCTTGGGGTGCTGACAGGAGGAGACTGATTTAATGTCATGTGCACCAGAAAAGTGGCACACCTTACACCCGAACTCTTACAATTACACCTGAAAGATTTCAGTTTGGCGCACAGACAGCAGGAGCGGTGACAAAATTAGGAAGAGGCATGAGACTCAATAAATTAGGCAAATTTAGCGCACTTCATGTCAGCGCAGGGCAAATTAAGATCAACATACCCAGGGGTTGTTCCAGTTATGAAAAAATTTTTATAGTACTGTAAATCTGATGGGCAGCAATATATAACTAATTAAGCAAGTTCCAGGCCAAAAAAATCTATATTTCCTAATTTCCCTGGTTCTCTTCTGGCCTTTGTTTACCTGCAGTAATAACAATCTCTGCCCTTACCTCCCTTCTCTGCAAAGGGTGTGAATACAAGTGCTGCCCTGAGTAACATGTCTGTAGGAATACTCAGCAGCTCGTTGTATGTGTAGTACTACAAGCTGTATGATGACACTGCTGATACACACAGGATCTTCCCCCTACCTTTCTTGTACAATACTTTGCAGATCTCCTCCAGATCAGGTCCAGTGTCAGCTCTGTGTCTGTAGGGTGAGGAGGGCAGATCCTGTGTCTCTTTACATCTGTAGCTGCTGTTGTAAAGCCTTCAGTGTGTTCTGGATGAGGGGGTTAATGTTTTATCTGAAAGAATACAAGGAGAGAGCAGATAGCAGCAGTGGCGGGGGGGGGGGGGGCGTGGCCAGCACAGTGACCTCTCGTGTGCAGGCCGTTATCTCTTGGTGCATGAATATGAGATTAGCAGGCAGGGAAGGTGACATCACAGGTCATGTGACCCTGAGTGAAATCTGAGAAACCAGCAAGTTTAGAAGCAGAAACTGTATGGAAAAGCCGTTGTATTTGACTAGTTAGAAACATACAACTCAGATGACCTTTTTAATGAATTCGTGAAGTACTGAGCTCCCACATGCTGGAATATATTGGGCATTTCAGAATTCTGGCTATAGTGACTTTTTTCATATCTGAGCACAATTTGTCTTTTTGCATTCTAATACCACTCATTTCCGGCTGTGGTTATCTTCGGTCATTAATTTCACTCCAGATTTATCGCTGGAACCTTTTGTAAAGGTCCCAAAACAGTTGCAGACTCCCTCCAGTAGGGGGTGTTAAAAAAAACCTGAGTAACATTTCTAGACAAATGTGTTAGGTGTAAAGATGAGCCAGATTTAAGAACATGTGACATCTGATAAATGTGGCATAAAGTACACCGACGCAGACACTGACTTCAAATATTCATCTTATGATAAATTTTCTCCAATTCACGTCAGCCCTAGTAAAAACCCTGGAGGAAGATTCGACCGATTTCTGAAGAGGCTGTCTGTGCACCAGAAACTGAAGTCTACCCAGGGTCGCCTCTACAGTGTCTCCCAGTTCACAGATGATCTGAAGTGCAGAACACCGGGTGGTCAGAAGAATGATATTATGAAGCATGTATTAAAGGGGTTATCCAATCTCTATAATGCCCTCCATATGCCCGGGCGCCCTCACACACAATGTACTTACCTCGCTCCCCGGCTAGGGTGGCCAGACGTCCAGTTTTAGGCCGAACAGTCTGGGTTTTCTGGCTCCCTGTCCTCCATCTGGCACGGCCTGGACGGACACAGGGATGTCCACCCTGTCAGTAGTTCACGCTCAGACAGCAGCACTGCACTGTCTAATCGAGAGCTGCAGCAACTGACCGAGGCTTCTCTCAACCCCAGTCACTAGAGCCTGCAGACATGGCTCCCTGTGGCTGACTGAGGGGGAGAGAAGCACCCCAGCTGCTCCAAGCGTACCTTCCCCTCAGAAAACTCTTCTCTCTCTCCTCCCCCCATTTTTTTCCTGCCTACGATGGTGGCGTGGCTTCATGGAACGGAACTGGGGCGTGGCTACATGAAGCTGAGGGCATGGCTTGTCCATTTGTGGCGTGGCCGGTGAGGGCCGGCTTTCAGGGGTGAAGCCAGTGGCCACCGTATCCCCGGCACCCACATTGCCTCTGAAGCCTGCGGGCTGCTGCTGCATCTCCCCGTCACGCGGGTGGAATCATCCTGCGTCATCCGGGGGGCAGGTGAAGGGAACAAACCTCCCTGTACATATTCCCAAAAGCTGTCTGTAAGTGGAAGTTTAGTTAATTACGCCCTGACTCAGCAGAGGAAATTAGCTTTCCCCTCAGAAGGAAAAGCTTTCTAGTGAGTAATTGCATCAGCCTCTGCAGAATTTTAGCACGCCAGTCAGGGCAGATGCTAGTTCAACTCCAGGAGAAACATCATTCCTGTTGAGAGTACAATCCCTGAGGGAAAGCTGGAGAAGATATTCATAGACTGCCCAGGAACACAAGGCCGTGCTTGTTAGCAAGGTACAGGGGTGGATTGGCCATAGACCTTACAGGGAAACTTCCCTATGGGCCACTGCCCTGGGGGCTGCCTGGGTCCTCCTCACGGCCGGCCAGTGGAAGTTTTTGGGGATGTATTTTGTGCTGCTGGCAGTATTTTGTGATGGACTGTGGTATTTGGCTCTGTTGGGGTGGTATAATGTGCCACAAAATGGTATTTCTGGCCCTGCCTTCCATCAATTTGGACCTGACTTCAAAATGGGGCCACTTTTAGGATTTTTTCCAGGGCCACTTTAAGTTCCCAGTCCGTTCCTTGCAAGGTACTTGCTCCTTATGGCTGATGTACACTTTGCTGCTTGGGGAAGAATAAACACAGGGGCGGACATACCGCCTGCGCAGCCGGTTCGGCTGCACAGGAGCCCAGGACAGGAGGGGGGACCTTCATGCCGGCTGCATCAGGAGATGAGCGCTTCCATTGTGGAAGCGCTCATCTCTATATTCATCTGTATCGCCGACCTCAGGACAGCGATACAAATGAATAGTGCTCCCCTGCCCGTTCCTCTGATAGGCTGCAGGCCTAGTGTCGGCAGCCTATCAGAGGCCGGCGCAGGCGCGCGATGACGTCATCGCGCTTCCTGAGCCATACAGCGCGGGACACAGGCCGGAAGAGGCCTGCATCGCATCACTGCCAGCTCCATGGAGGTAAGTATTAGTGTTTATTTTTTTAATTTACAACATGCTAAGGTCCCTGGAGCACAGTGGGGGACCTATGGAGGAGCACTATAGGGCAATATATATACTGGCACACAGTGGGGGACCTATGGAGGGGGAGGAGCAGTATGGGGGTCACTATGTCATGTACTGACACATATGAGGGGGCACCATAGAGGGGGAGGAGCAATATGGGGGCTCTTTTATATACCCTGCACACATAGGGGGAACTATGGAAGTGGAGGAGCACTATAGGGGGCCCTATTTTATATACTGGTACACATGGGGGCACTATGGAGGGAGAGGAGCACTAAAGGGGACCCTATTTTATATACTGGTACACATGGGGGGCACTATGGAGGAGGAGCAATATAGGGGGCCTTATTTTATATACCGGCACACATGGGGGGCACTATGGAGGTGGAGGAGCGCTGGGGGGGCACACTATTTTATGTACTGGCACACATGGGCGCACTATGGAGGGGGTGGAGTACTATGGTGGGCCCTATTTTATATATTGGCACACATGGGGGCATTAAAAGGGCCCTATCTTATATACTGGCACACATTAGGGGCACTATGGAGAAGGGGGAGCAGAGCACTATGGGGGCATCTACTGGGCCCTATGTTATATACTGGCACTCATGGGGGCACTATGGAGGGGGAGGAGAGGAGCACTATTGGGGTCATTATACTGGCACACATTTATGCTGGCAACTTATGTCAGGCACCATGGGGACAAGGGGAGGAGCACTATGGGGGCACTATATAGGAGTATTTTATACTGGTGCAAATTATAGGGAACTATGCGGCTCAATTGAGGGCACTAAGAGGGTTTTTTGGGCACACAGTAGGAGGCATGGCACACATTATATGAGGGTATTATGGGGACATTGGCTCTACTGGTGGCACTAATTATTTCTATTGGGACTTTGGAGAGCGCTATTACTGTGGGGGGCACCCTGTCACGGTTTCAACTTAGCACAGTTATTTTTGGGGAACATTTTGGTTACACTTTAGTGTCAGGGACACTTTTCTGAGCGCAGTTATTTTTTAGAGCACTGTGTGCCAGTAATTACTGAAGGAAGTACTATCTGTGGAGCACAGTGTCTCAGTATTGAGGGTGGCAGGATGGGGTGTTCAAGAAGGTGGGAGAATGATGGAAAAGTAGGAAACTAAGATGTCTGTCAAACTCTGCAGAGAGAAGAGGTGGCTGAAAGAAATCTTCATGGCGGTCTGGTCTGAAAGGAGAAGATGAGGACAGAGAACGTCTACATCAAAAGAGACATCACTGGATGTACGAGGTATGTGGACCAGTATTAGACTACTTTCACATCTGAGTTAGTGATTCTGGCAGGCTGGTCCAGCAGATATCAGCCTGCCGGAATTCACTGGCTCCGGCACTGCTGGATACAGAATGCCCGCCGGCCCCATTAACTATAATGGGGTCCGGCAGAGATCCGGCTATAATCTGGCAAAAATGCAGAGAATTAGCGGGACATGTTAGAATAGAATTAGAATTTGCGTCCGGCCAATTCCTTGCATTTTCTGCCGGAACGTACTGCTACAGGTGTGAAAGTAACCTTACCCTGTATGTTTTGCAAATTTCGTTTTGCTGTATGTAATATTAGGACACCATAAGTTCGGTTGGTTTGGGGGCGGCGGGGGGGACCCGGCACATTCTTTGCACAGGGGCCCTCTGCTGTCTGTGTCCGCCCCTGGATAAACAGGTAATGACACTCAGAGGCAGATTGGCCCCTTCATCACGATCTGATGCTGTTAGCATTAATTCATGCTAGGAACATCAGATACTTCTGCACCTAGGCAGCAGCTGCAGGTGACCTCCTGAATCCAACTGTATCACTGTCCTCAGTATGGTGATAGTATTTGGTGCTGCCCTGTGGTATTTGGTTTTGCTGGGGCAGTATTTTGGGCAGACCTATAGTATTCCTGGCCCCCGCCTACTTGTGTTGTCCCTGCCTACTTCTGGCATGTGTTGGCCCTGTCTACTCTATAATCATTAAACAATATACTTGCCAATTTGCCAACTTCTGAAGGATAGTCCCCGGGAGATGTGAGGTCACAGCAGAGTTCATCCCAAAAATTTTCTCTTACCTGTCCAAACAGCCTTTTATCAGGCAACCCTCTTGAGCAGAGCTCCACCCCTTGGTGAGTGGCACCGCCCTCTCATGGGGCCCTCTCATGGGGCCCAGACCTGTGTCTAATGGCACTGAATCCTGCGAAGGAACTGAGCATGTGCGACTACCTCATTGACGTGGACAGAGAAATAAGAAAAAGCAGGTGGCGCTATACAGATATATTTTATTGAATAACTGAGTGGCTATACTAAATTTTTAATCACATGCAATTACAAAAGTGTTTAGATTCAGGTGCTGGCTTGAAAACTGTAGAATATTTTTCATGGGATTAACTCTTTAAGGCATCTTGGTTATACTAACAAAGAGAAGGTGGCAAGGGCATTGACACCCATAAATGCCCATACCTGAAAACCAAGTTATCGCCTGTACCAGCTCTACTGAGGAAGTAGACCACTGATCAGGATATGGCGGGACACTTCGCCACTAGAGAGGCAGCAAATCACTATTCGGCAGTAGCTGGGGAACCAGAACCACTGGAGGCTAAGGTCAGGGGCCCTCAGGACTCAGTCAATGAACAGCTATGTCATTGGGCACCAGGTACCGATGCACCAAACCGTTGCACACCATAGATACTGGGGGAAAGCTGACAATGCTGCCATGTGGTGGGATAATTCTTTTGCTGAAATCCAGAATTGCAGTCCTATGCAGTTTCCTTATAGTAGCCAGGGGTGTAGCTAAAGGCTCATGGGCCTGGTGTAAGAATTCAGCTTGGGCCCCTCTTCCCTCAGTACTTTGGGGTCAGGGGCAGGAATTGCCTTCTTGCTGCCTGAGACAAAAATTGAAACTGCACACCCCCACTCTCCCCAGTACCAAATTCTTGACCTAACCCCTTCCCTCCAGCCAGAGGTGTAACTTGACCAGCATGCACTTTCTATAATACCGTTGTCTTCTTATGCGGCACAAGGGTCTTTGGGCCCCTCAGGCTCCTGGGCCCAGTAGCGACTGCTACCTCTGCACCCCTTATAGCTACGCCCCTGATAGCAGCCATGCATCTTTCACATGGAGATACAACACAATGTTCATTTATGGACAGCGTCATGGTCCATTAATGCTTTCACATCTGTGGCACAGCTCTCCAGCAGGCCGCTCCGACAAAGACAAAAACCACTCCATGTAGCCGTTTTTTGTCAGGCCGAATCCTGGCATATTTTCTGGGGAGCAGCTGGATCCCATTATAATCCAAAGCGGCACTATCCAGCCATGGCGGATCTGGAGAACTCTGGCAGGTTGTTCTTTGCCGAAGAGCCGTGAAAGGAATCAATATGTTTTAAAGGTGGACCAGTGTGTATCCCGCCGAAAAAAACTCTTTGATCTGTCGCCTTCAGGTTCATATAGACCTGAGAACTCACAGAACAGAACATTCACTCAAATCGAGAGGACCTGGCAATACAGAATGGGGTGGCTGAGATTAAGGAGATTCGAACCGGCTGACAGCTGAGGAAGAACAGAAAATAAGGACAAGGCGTCTCTGTAGACCACAAGTGTTCCCCTCTCAGAGTATCAGAGCCACTGTGTAAACAGCGTCTTCTTCAGTGGTTATTACCTGCTAGAACATTTACTGTAATGTCTCCTCATGATCTATACAAGGCCTCTCTGGAGTCTTCAAGATAAACTGTTTATACTGAGGTTCATCACTGTATAACATTTAATGACTTCACTGTAAGTTACTTTGTATTGTTTACTTGATAGACTTCTTATGGGTCTCAGCACGTGCAAAGTGATGTACAGACTTCCTTCAGGAGAGCAATAGTAATAGATATAACAGACGATGTACGAGGACAAAGGTGATAGAACATAAGATGCTGCGGGCGCCGTTCAGCAAAAAATAAACTATTTTCACATATGACTGCCGCAAAACAAAACAAAAAAGCCAAATAGGAGTACTTGAAAAAACTGTAAACCATAACATTACCTCTATCACAAACATAGAAGAGGATTCTTTACGGTAAGAGCAGTGAGACTATGGAACTCTCTGCCTGAGGAGGTGGTGATGGTAAGTTCACTAAAAGAGTTCAAGAGGGGCCTGGATGTATTTCTGGAGGGTAATAATATTACAGGTTATAGTTACTAGAGATGGTTGTTGATCCAGGGAGTTATTCTGATTGCCTGATTGGAGTCGGGAAGGAATTTTTTCCCCTAAAATGAGGAAAATTGGCTTCTTCCTCACAGGGTATTTTTTGCCTTCCTCTGGATCAACTTTGCAGGATAACAGGCTGAACTGGATGGACGGATGTCTTTTTCTAGGCTTACAAACGATGTAACTATGTATCAAGCCACATAATAACAACCACCAGCTACTATCCAGAGTAACCGCCGTGTGCAGCACGGACAGCAGCTAGACAGGCTTGAAGTGACTCCATAAGGTCATGGTAGGTTGCCACCGGTATCTGGAGCCATGCTGACTGCAGTGCATCCTACAGCTGCTGGAGGAGGAGTGGAGAAGGACTCACAGAGCAAGCATGATGATCGAAGTGGTCCTACAGATGTTCAAATGGGTTTAAGTCTGGGGAATTAGGGGGCCGGGTAGTACTTGGAAGTCTTGGTTATGCTCTTCCAACCAATGTTGGACATTTGTAGCTGACTGACATTTCTCTTTGATCCCATCCATCCCAGACAATCAGGATGTATGGATGTACGTGATCTGCAAGGATGGATTCATACCCAAATCAGTTGAGAGAGCCTTCTGCATGGATGAGTGGCCCAGAGACTGCCACAAAAACGTTCCCCCAACCATACCACTGCCACCACCAGCTTGTGTTCTTCCAGCAATGGATGTAGGGTGTTTGTTCTCTGGTGTTTTTCTCCTGACACTTCAATGTCCGTCCATTCAATGAAGCAGAAAATGTGACTCGTTGGAGAAGACAACCCTTTACCAATCAGCAGAGGTCCAATTCAGATACTGCCATCAGAGCCCCATACACAGTAGGGTTTGCTAAACTGTTGCTTTAGAAACACGTATGATAGCCCCTGGTCCATTATGGTGGTGAGCTGCTCCACTCTAGCCTGACGGTCTCTCCTTGTGCACCTTCGTAGCCGACGTTCACCTCTCACAGCAGTGGCACTTGTTGCTCTGTAGTTTCCACGTCACTTATTCACAATGGTGCCATTTGTCCTCTCACTATACACTTTCACCACAGCAGCACGAGCACAGTTCACACACTGTACACTCTCAGAAATACTGCCGCCCGGGGCCCAAAAACCAATAATCATCTCTTTTTGCAACTCTAATAAATCACCCCTAACAAGGGATATGTGTGCAGACAGACATATGTAGCAGTGGGTTAAGATATAGTGAAAGAAGGGAGGCTGTGGAGAAAAATGCAGACAGGCAGCTGCAAGGGTTACAGTGTGCTCAGCACAGATGTCTGTATGGAAGAGGCTTTATTAATTTTTCCATCATATTACACACTGCTCGTTTCCAGGGGTTATGACCACTGCTGCAGCACAGATACAAGGTGGCTGGGATGGGAGCTGTTGTGTATGTATGTCTATACGCACTCCCACGGTTCCGGCTACTAGAGAGGAGAGCACTGTTTCCTATAGTATGTAAGCACGACAACCACTGCTGGATTGCAGGGTGGTCGTAACTCCTGTGTATAATGTGATGGGAAAAATGAATCAAGTCAGCAAAAAAGGCAATATGAACAATCACACTACATTAGAAAGTGCCTTGTATTAACTATTATGATAAATGCCACTTGCTAAAGTGAGACAACCCCTTTAAATTTGGCTGTTCATACACTGACAAGCAGATGCTGCGGTCACTGTTGGCAAGCGGACTTCTCCAACTAGAGAAGACGTAATTGCACTGTAATCCCAGTTGCTATTGCAGCATCATACCTCCCAACTTTTTGGATGGTCAAAGAGGAACACTTAAAGGGGTTGTCCCACGAAAAATATTCTACAGTTTTCAAACCAGCACCTGGATCTGAATACTTTTGTAATTGCATGTAATTAGAAATTTTGTACAGCTACTGAGTTATTCAATAAAATGTATCTGTATAGGACCACTTAATTTCTTATTTCTTTGACCTATTCACTGAGCAGGCCGCACATGCTCAGTTTCAACTTTTAACTGTCTCCTGATCTGTGATAGAGAGATCTGAGACACGCCTCCTGAGCTGTGATAGGGAGAGCATGGACACGCCCCCTGAGCTGCAGCAGAAAAGACACTCCCCTTGAGCTGTCAGCTTGATATAAATCTAGCAGAGTAATGAATGAGGAGATGTCTGGATCCATGTGAGGTACAGGGCTGGTTCTAGCTTTGTTAAAAAGAGGTTGTCATGTACTATATGATGTCTGATTTTAATTTTTTACATTATTCGTGGGATAACCCCTTTAAGGTTCATTTATAGACTTTAAGGGCTCATGCACACGACCATATGTATTTTGCGATCCCCAAAAAACGGATCTGCCAAAAATACGGATGACATCCGTGTGCATTCCGTATTTTGCGGAACGGAACAGCTGGCCCCTAATAGAACAGTCCTATCCTTGTCTGTAATGCAGACAATAATAGGATATGATAGAACTAATTTTTTTAGCGGAATGGAAGTACCTTCCGTTTTTTTTTTGCAGACCCATTGAAATGAATGGTTCTGCATACGGTCCGCAAAAAAAAAACGGAACGGACATGGAAAGAAAATACGTTTATGTGCATGAGCCCTAATAGTTTTCTTAGTGCACGATAACACAAAAATTATCTGAATATAGAAAATTTCTAAAAATACAAAATTGCGTCAACTAATGAAATAATATACAAGGCAGGGTCTAATATATACACTGTGTGCAGAATTATTAGGCAAGTTGTATTTGAGAGGATTATTTTTATTATTGAACAACAACTATGTTCTCAATCAACCCAAAAGACTCATAAATATCAAAGCTTAATATTTTTGGAAGTTGGAGTGAGTTTTTTTTTAGATTTGGCTATCTTAGGAGGATATCTGTTTGTGCAGGTAACTATTACTGTGCAGAATTATTAGGCAACTTAATAAAAACCAAATATATACCCATCTCACTTGTTTATTTTCACCAGGTAAACCAATATAACAACACAAAATTTAGAAATAAACATTTCTGACATTCAAAAACAAAAACAAAAAAAATCAGTGACCAATATAGCCACCTGTCTTTACGATGACACTCTAAAGCCTTCCATCCATAGATTCTGTCAGTTGCTTGATCTGTTTACGATCAACATTGCGTGCAGCAGCCACCACAGCCTCCCAGACACTATTCCGAGAGGTGGACTGTTTTCCCTCCCTGTAGATCTCACGTTTTATGAGGGACCACAGGGTCTCTATGGGGTTCAGATCAAGTGAACAAGGGGGCCATGTCATTATTTTTTCTTCTTTTAGACCTTTACTGGCCAGCCACGCTGTGGAGTATTTGGATGCATGTGATGGAGCATTGTACTGCATGAAAATCATGTTTTTCTTGAACGATACTGACTTCTTCCTGTACCACTGCTTGAAGAAGGTGTCTTCCAGAAACTGGCAGTAGGTCTGGGAGTTGAGCTTCACTCCATCCTCAACCCAAAAAGGTCCCACAAGTTCATCTTTGATGATACCAGCCCATACCAGTACCCCACCTCCACCTTGCTGGTGCTCTCTGCCCTATACTGATCCAGCCTCGGGCCCATCCATCTGGCCCATCAAGAGTCACTCTCATTTCATCAGTCCATAAAACCTTAGAAAAATCAGTCTTAAGATATTTCTTGGCCCAGTCTTGACGTTTTATCTTATGTTTCTTGTTCAAAGGTGGTCATTTTTCAGCCTTCCTTATCTTGGCCATGTCCCTGAGTATCGCACACCTTGTTCTTTTTGATACTCCAGTAACGTTGCAGCTCTGAAATATGGCAAAACTGGTGGCAAATGGCATCTTGGCAGCTTCATGCTTGATTTTCCTCAATTCATGGGCAGTTATTTTGCGCCTTTTTTTTCAACACACTTCTTGTGACCCTGTTGGCTATTTGCCATGAAGCGCTTGATTGTACAGTGATCACGCTTCAAAAGTTTGGCAGTTTCAAGACTGCTGCATCCCTCTGCAAGACATCTCACATTTTTTGACTTTTCAGAGTCCGTCAAATCTCTCTTCTGACCCATTTTGCCAAAGGAATGGAAGTTGCCTAATAATTAAGCACACCTTATATAGGGTGTTGATGTCATTAGACCACACCCCTCCTCATTACAGAGATGCACATCACCTGATTTACTTAATTGGTAGTTGGCTTTCAAGCCTATACAGCATGGAGCAGGACAACATGTATAAAAAGGATGAGGTGATCAAAATACTCATTTGCCTAATAATTCTGCACACAGTGTAGATAGGAACCAGATAAACACTTTCTGGATCAATATTGTAAATGTAGTAATGCAATTCTATCCCTCAGATCAAAAAGAGGGATATTTAAAGGGAAAAGAGGGACAGAGGGACTTGGGTCAAAAATTGGGACTGTCCCTCCAAAAGAGGTACACTTGGAGATCTGCCGCATTATTGAGTCACATAAGAGATCCAGTGATGCTGCTAAAAAGGTACGGATGGCGAGCTGGAGGACAAATTGTGTGGGGCAACCAAGGTGAACTTTTGCACCGAGGCCCATGAGCCTTTTGTTATGACCCTGCTACTGGCTGTTTAGTGACACAACTGACTACAGTGAATCTGAATATGTCCAAATTTTGTGAACAGCCCAACATACAAACATCCATTCGGTCATCTGCACCACAAACATCCTACGCAGGATCTGCAGCTGAAATCTTCTGAGGATGTGCCATCTATGTACCATCCTCATGGATTTTCTGTGTTAAATCTGTGGAAATAATTTGCACGCTTGTTTTTTGTTTTTTTTTTTAAAGATGATTTTTTTTCTGCAGTGCGGGCAAAAAGCCACTCAGATTTTTTTTCATGTAAATAGGGTCATAAAAAACCTGTGCCCCTCCACCTTTTGTAGAGAAATTGATTATTCTCCCTAAATCTTTTTTTGGAGAATATCATATCACGCATGGACATGACTGAGGGGGACAGTGGGCAGAAATATACAGGACAGATGTCAGTTTGACACTTTCTATAAAGTATATGGGACTAAATTGAACCAGTTTTTTTCGTGTTCATTAAAAACCTGTTTGTATTTTTATTATTTGCATAGAGAAAATTTAATGATTCCCATGAATTTTATTCTTACATGATACATTCCTTTCTTGGGGGGAAAAAAAAGTAAGAAAATGTGATAAATAAAAGGAAATACATGCAATGCTAAAAATATTCCACCAGATGGCAGTAAATAGCAAGTTGTGAGTCCAGTTTACTACAGTTTACTACAGCAAATCCATACTCCAATAATACGTATTAACCATTGATCTGAAATAATTCCAGCTAAAAAGGAAACGTGAAATGTAATCAGTGATCTTGTACACATCAATGTTATAACAGTCATTAGATATATAACTATCAATTATTATTAGCATCATATTCTTTATAAAGAACTTATTCCAGATATCTCATAGTACACGACAATCTCTTTCTAATAAAGCTAGAACCACCCCTGTACCTCACATGGATCCAGAGATCTCCCCATTCATTCCTCTGCTAGATTTATATCAAGCTGAAAGCTAAAGGGGAGAGTCTATTCTGCTGCAGCTCAGGGGGCGTGTCTCTGCTCTCCCTAACACAGCTCAGGGGGCGTGTCTCTGCTCTCCCTAACACAGCTCAGGAGGCAGTTGAAGGATGAAACTGAGCATGTGCGGCCATCTCAGTGAGCAGGACAAAGAAATTGGCAAAAGAACAAACAGCAGGTGGCGCTATACAGATACATTTTATTGAATAACTTAGTGGCTATGCTAAATTTTTAATTACATTCAATCACAAAAATCACAAAAGAATTCAGATCCAAGTGCTGGTTTGAAACCCATAAAATATTTTTCATGCGACAACCCTTTTAAAGAAGTTTTCAGAGCTAATGATATTGATGAACTTTCCTCTGGATAGGTCATCAATATCAGTTTGGTGGGGGGCTGACACCCGGCAGCTCCATTGCTCAGCTGTTATCGGCAGCTGCTGGCACTGGAACTAGCACTGAAAACACAGCTAGAAACAGATCAGTTTGAACCGCACAGGCCGTGTCGGGTTTCTGCAGCTCCCATTCAAGTGAAACGCTGATTGTGTAGGTGCTGGATGTTGGACTCCCACAATCTGATATGATAGGTCATCAGTGACCTTAGCCTGGAGAATGCCTTTTCTTGTCCTATATTGAGAACGGGGTCCCAAAAGAGAAGGAGCGCGCAGTGTAGGAGAGGACGGCAGTGAAGAGGAGAAGTCCCTGGGGAAGAAACTGTGGTGAGGTCTGCTACATGAGGAGACGTAAGTGAAGGGAGAGGCAAAGCAATGCTGGGAGTTGTGGTTATTTAACTGGGACTGTATGTTAGGGCTGAAGGGAGGGATGTTATTTACATGGGACTGTATGTTGGAGGTGGGTCTGGGGAGGGAGTGATGTTATTTACATGGGACTGTATGTTGGAGGGGGCTGAGTGATGTTATTTACATGGGACTGTATGTTGGAGGGGGCTGAGTGATGTTATTTACATGGGACTGTATGTTGATGGCAGCTGTGTGAGGGAGTGATGTTATTTACATGGGACTGAATGTTGAAGGGGCGATGTTATTTACATGGGACTGAATGTTGAGGGGGCGATGTTATTTACATGGGACTGTATGTTGAAGGTGGCTAGTGGGGGGGAATGATGTTATTTACATGGGACTGAATGTTGAGAGGGTGATGTTTACATGGAGTTGCTTGTTGGAGGCAGCTGGGGAGGGGGTGATGTTATTTACATGGGGCTGTATATTGGAGGGGGCTGGAGAGATGGTGTGATGTTATTTATATGGGACTGTATGGTGGAGGGAGGGAAATAGTATTATTTACATGGGGCTGTATGTTGGAGAGGCTGAAGGGAGTAATATTATTTACATAGGACTGTATTTTGGAGGGGGGAGGAGAGATGGTGTGATGTTATTTACATGGGACTGTATGGTGGAGGGAGGAATATAACTACAGGGGGCACTGCAGGGGACATTATACATACTCGGGGCACTGTAGGGATATTATAAATCCAGGGACATTATAGGCGTTCTTATTACTACTAGGGGCTCTATAGGAGAGACTTATAGATCTGCCTTATTTCTACTAAGCGCACTATGGGGGGACCTTATTACTACTGAGGGATATGTAGAGAACTTTATTACCACTTGGGGAACAATAAGGTGCCTATTTCTACTGGGGGCTCTGTGAGCGTATTATTAATACTGGGGGGCTCTTCTACTAATGGGGGCACTCTTGGGGAGCGTTATCACGGTTGGAGGCACTGTAGGGGGCAATATTACTAATGGGGCATTCTTGGGGAGCATTATCACTGTTGGGGGCACTATAGGCGGCAGTATTACTAATGGGGGCATTCTAGAAGGGAATTACTATTGGTGGGACTCTAAGGAGCACTGTTACTACTATGGGGGGCATGCTCATTTTTCTTCAGGATAGTATTTGGGGGTATTGGGGAGCACAGTGAGCAGCAGCATAACACTGTGGGGACTCCAGGTTGGGGGATGATGATAGAAATGTGAGGAAGCTAAGATGTCTGTAGGGTGGCCACCGGCTTCATCTCAAAAAGGAGGACATTTTCGGCCACACCCCCAATATGTTAAACCACACCCCAATCTGCTAAACCACGCCCCCCAATCGGCTCGTACACCGTCACCTATCACACCTCCCCTGGCTCTTACCACACATACACCCCCACCCCCACCACGTGAAAATTCAAGCCAGCAAGCCTAACTATAAAAATACCGCTCTAGTGTGGTTAGAATAAAGAGGATTGTTCAGTAATTAAAAATAAAATATGGCAGATGGAAAAGAAATCCACAATTCTCAGCTGTTCCCTCCCTGCCATTGAATGCTTTGGTTATATGGCTGCAGTGGTGACGCCTGTGACACGCTGGACTTTCTGGCATCATTGCTGCTGCCACGTAAACAAAGACTGACAGGCATGTAATGGGCGAGTGTGCACATCTGTCATAGTGCTGGTGATGTGCACACTGATGGGCAGGTGTATGGCATGTGACCACTGCAGCCAGTTCTCAGCATTAGAGCACTGATTGGCTGCAGCAGTAACATACCATATACCGGCAGGTGACACATATCTGGATGGACATTACATTCACCAGCACCAGACATACCAGATGATACAGCACCACTTACCTCTTACATCCAGTGACGTCTTCCTGATGTAGATCTTCTCTTTTCTCATCTTCTCTATTTGGCCCACACCGCCATGACACTTCTTTCAGCTCCATCTTCTCTCTGCCACAAAGACATCATAGATTACCCACTTTTACTGTTATCCTGCTGCTGCCTAAAATACTGCCTAAAATAGTCCCATTAGTAATAGTGCCCCAATAGTGATAATGCTCCACCAGTATCCCTTTTTAGCAGTAGTGCCCTCCATATTGTACTAATAATAGTAACACCCCCAATAGTACCCCTGGTAGTAGTAATAATTCCCCATAATAGAAACCATTTTCCCATAGTGCCTCCAGTAGTGCTCCCAGAAATAATAAGGACCTGCTGTAATGGTCCTCAAATCATCCCACTGTGCCCCCATCAGACCTCACATCAGCCCACTGTGCCCCCATCAGACCTCACATCAGCCCACTGTGCCCCCATCAGACCTCACATCAGCCCACTGTGCCCCCATCAGACCTCCACACCTCACATCAGCCCACAGTTCCCCCATCAGACCTCAGATCAGCCCACTGTGCCCCCATCAGACCTCACATCAGCCTGTAGTGCCCCCTTCAGACCTCAGATCAGCCTGTAGTGCCCCCTTCAGACCTCAGATCAGCCTGTAGTGCCCCTTTCAGACCTCAGATCAGCCTGTAGTGCCCCCTTCAGACCTCAGATCAGCCTGTAGTGCCCCCTTCAGACCTCAGATCAGCCCACTGTGCCCCATCAGACCTCACATCACATGTCCCCAGCCCACAGTGCCCCCATCAGACCTCAGATCAGCTGTAGTGGGCTGATCTGAGTCTGATGGGGCACACTGGGCTGATCTGAGGTCTGAAGGGGGCACAGTGGGCTGATCTGAGGTCTGAAGGGGCACAGTGGGCTGTTCTGAGGTCTGATGATGGCACTACAGGCTGATCTGAGGTCTGATGATGGCACTACAGGCTGATCTGAGGTCTGATGGTGGCACTGTGGTCTGATGTGAGGTCTGATGGGGGCACTGTGGGCTGATGTGAGGTCTGATGGGGGCACTACGGGCTGATGTGAGGTCTGATGGGGGCACTGTGGGCTGATGTGAGGTCTGATGGGGCACAGTGGGCTGATCTGAGGTCTGATGGGGGCACTGTGGGCTGATGTGAGGTCTGATGGGGGCACTGTGGGCTGATCTGAGGTCTGATGGGGGGCACTACAGGCTGATCTGAGGTCTGAAGGGGGCACTGTGGGCTGATCTGAGGTCTGATGGGGGCACTACAGGCTGATCTGAGGTATGAAGGGGGCACTACAGACCTCAGATCAGCCCAGTGTGCCCCCATCAGACCTCAGATCAGCCCACTGTGCCCCCTTCAGACCTCCGATCAGCCTGTAGTGCCCCCTTCAGACCTCCGATCAGCTGTAGTGCCCCCTTTAGACTCAGATCAGCCTGTAGTGCCCCCTTTAGACCTCAGATCAGCTGTAGTGCCCCCTTCAGACCTCAGATTAGCCTGTAGTGCCCCCTTCAGACCTCAGATCAGCCTGTAGTGCCCCCTTTAGACCTCAGATCAGCCTGTAGTGCCCCCTTTAGATCTCAGATTAGCCTGTAGTGCCCCCTTTAGACCTCAGATCAGCCTGTAGTGCCCCCTTTAGACCTCAGATCAGCCTGTAGTGCCCCCTTCAGACCAGCCTGTAGTGCCCCCTTCAGACCAGCCTGTAGTGCCCCCTTCAGACCAGCCTGTAGTGCCCCCTTCAGACCAGCCTGTAGTGCCCCTTCAGACCAGCCTGTAGTGCCCCTTCAGACCAGCCTGTAGTGCCCCCTTCAGACCAGCCTGTAGTGCCCCCTTCAGACCAGCCTGTAGTGCCCCCTTCAGACCAGCCTGTAGTGCCCCTTCAGACCAGCCTGTAGTGCCCCATTCAGACCTCAGATCAGTCCACTGTGCCCCATAAAAAAAAAAAAAAAAATCTTACCTTTCCTGGGCTGCAGCTCCGCTCCAGCGATCTTGTCTCTTCACTGCCCGCGCTGCACTGTCACCTGACTGCGTGCAGCGTCAGGTCAGAGTGCCCGCACTACGTCCTGACGCTGTACCAGTCAGGCGTGTGCAGCGCAGACAGGAAGACACCGGAGCGCAGGAGGAGCTGAGCGGTGAGTACAGACCCAGCTCCTGCAATGAGCGCTTCCATCTGTATTGATGGAAGCGCTCATTGCTTCCTGCGTCCCTAAAAAGGAGGACTTCTGGCCGTCCGTCCGGGCCTGTAGCCGGACGGAGGACCAGGAGTCCAAAAACCGGACTGTCCGGCCAAAAACCGGACGGATGGCCACCCTAGATGTCTGTGTGTCACACTCTGCAGAGACGAGGTGTGGCTGAAAGAAGTTGTATGGACCAAATCAAGAAGATGATGATAAGATCTACATCATAGGAAACGTCACCTGTAGGCCCTGTATGTGAGAGGTATGTGCTGCTGTATAGCAAGTATAGCAAAATGCGGTGTGTGGGGGGAGTGGGATGGCGACTTAGAGAACTGGGCCATATTCATTGGGGTTTCGGCCCCAGATCTTTTGAGGCCCTAGCAATGCCCCTGCCTGAAACTAAGGGGCCTAGGACAACCTCTGAAAAACAACCGCATAGCATTGTCCCTCCTCCACCAAACGTTACAGCTGGCACAATACTGTCAGGCAGGTAACGTTCTCCTGGCATTTATCAAACCCAGACTTGTCCATCAGACTGCCAGATAGAGAAGCGTGATTCCTCACTCCACAGATGATGTGTCCACACTGCAGTGTCCAGTGGCGCCATGCTTTACATCACTCCATTAGACGCTTGGCATTGTGCTTGGTGATGTAAGGCGTGCATGCAGCTGCCCGGTTATGGAAACCCATGTCATGAAGCTCCCGGTACAGCACAATGCTTTGCTGATGTTAACGGCAGAGGAGGTTTGGACTCTGCAGTTAGGAGTCAGCAGAGCGTTAGTAACTTTTATACACTATGCGTCTCCGCACTCGGCAACCCCGATCTGTAACTTTATGTGGTCTCCCCCTCGTGCTGAGCTGCTTTGGTTCCTAAATGCTTCCACTTTGTAATAATATCACTCATAATTGATGGAATATGTAGAAGGGTAGAAATTTTAGGAACTGACTTGAGGCAACGGTGACATCCTATTCCAGTGAATGTTTGTACAGGCAGACTGCATTGCTAGCGGCTGGATTTTATACACCTGTGGCGATGGGATTGAAGGAGACACCTGAATTCTAACTAACATACTAATATGTGTGACCCAATAATATTCTCCATATATTGTATTACCCGCAGTGTTATGCACCCCAGGGGCCTATTATTCATTACATACCATATACCTCCATAACTGCGGCAAGGAATATCTGTTAAAAATCAGATTCTTGCTGCAGTTTTCTACGTGCTATAACGGTGCTGCTACTGCCTGTGGCTCTTCTATCCCCTCTGGCCTAACATAAATCAAGAGGTTAATTAATTATGTTAGGATTTACAGGGAAGTGGCAATCAGAGCAATATTCTCGTCATTATTAGTATTGACAGTTCTGCCTGTTCTTGAGGAGTTAATCCATTTCTTCTGGCCCCGGGTTCCTATACTTCTAAGTACATTGTGTTCGCTCAGTCATTTCCTTCAGCCTGTGAATGAAGTGTACAGTGATGTAAAAGCAATTAAACTCGTTAATTGGCTGACTAATCTGCTTAGCATAAAATCAAACTTCCCTCCCAGGTTTATATTGATCTCTTGCTTTCTCCAGGTATCAATTAGGCTTGTCACTGCCGGATACGGAGGAGAGTAAACTGCAGACTATGCTTTTAGTATTTCTACAGTGAAATTATTTAAAAAATGTCATTTTCAGTGTTTCCATTGTTGGTTAGATGAGATGTGGGATATAAAATGTCCAAGTGGAACAGAAAGACCTCGAGTCCACCCTCGAATACCACTTTAGTCTATTGAGCCAAACATAGTCAAATGTCTTAATATATCTTCATAGCACTTAGTATTTTTACATGAGCTTTAAAGAGGCTTTTTTATTATTGCATTTTACTCATTTTGGGCTTAATTTTTTCACTTTTTTCAACAGTTTTTGGTCTACAGTAGGGATGCAAAACTACAACTTCCAGCATGCCCTAATAGCTGTAGGCTGTCCAGGCATGCTGTGAGTTGTAGCTTTGCAACAGCTGGAGGGCCACCGGTAGGGCATCCCCGATCTACAGCCTTCACGTTCAGTTTATCTGCAGACTATCTTTCTTTTCAGTTTTGCACTGAATCTGTCAAGGAGCCGCTCGGAAGGCATGACGTGTAGCCCTTATCTGTGAACTCCTGACAGCTGCTAAATGCTCATTTAAAGGGGAATTTCCATCTGGGACATTGATGGCATAAAGAGACCCCTGAGTTGAACAGTGAGTAACGGTGCATGCTCAGCCACCCTTCGTTCGCCACTATAGGAGTTTAGAAAATAGCTGAGTTCTCAGCGGTGAATGCAGAGGTAGCCGCACTTGCGCAGTGCTCTCTCCACTTACAGCTATGGGACCTCTGAAAAAAGCAAGCGCGCTTGCTCATCTATTTTTGGAAGTCCCATATCGATGAATGGAGAGCAAGCTGTGGGGGGGTCCTGTTCTCTATATAGAAGAGGGTCCTAGACATTGATGGCATATCAGAGATATATGCCATCAATGTCCCAGATGGACGTGGCAAAAGGTTGAAAAGTTCTAGGGGGCCGAATACTTTCGCAAGGCACTGTATATAGGTCAAAAAGTGTTTAAAGGTAGACATTTAATTCAACTCTTTTTCATCACCATATTCTGACCCCTATAACTTTTTTGTAGTTATGTGTACGAAGCTGTGTTAGGGCTCATTTTTTGCCAAGCGATCTATACTTTTCAGTACTTTTTGAAGTGTGTGTGACTTTTTGATCACTTTTTATAAAAAAAATTCTTGGGGAGTTGAAGTTGACTAGGACTTAGGAATTTTAGTGAACAGCAAACCAGTGTCAGACAGCTGCTGCCAAGGCCAATAAGATAATGGGTTGCATCAAAAAGAGGCATAGATGCCCGTGATGAGAACATAGTCCTGCCACTTTACAAATCACTAGTCAGACCACACATGGAGTACTGTGTACAGTTCTGGGCTCCTGTGAACAAGGCAGACAGAGCAGAGCTGGAGAGGGTTCAGAGGAGGGCAACTAAAGTAATGAGTGGAATGGGTGGACTACAGTACCCAGAAAGATTATCAAAATTAGGGTTATTCACTTTAGAAAAAAGACGACTGAGGGGAGATGTAATAACTATGTATAAATATATCAGAGGTCAGTACAGAGATCTCTCCCATCATCTATTTATCCCAGCGTGACTGTGACGAGGGGACATCCTCTGCGTCTGGAGGAAAGAAGGTTTTTACACAAACACAGAAGAGGATTCTTTATGGTAAGAGCAGTGAGACTATGGAACTCTCTGCCTGAGGAGGTGGTGATGGTAAGTTCACTAAAAGAGTTCAAGAGGGGCCTGGATGTATTTCTGGAGGGTAATAATATTACAGGTTATAGTTACTAGAGAGGGGTCGTTGATCCAGGGGTTATTCTGATGCCTGATTGGAGTCGGGAAGGAATTTCTTTCCCCTAAAGTGGGGAAAATTGGCTTCTACCTCACAGGGGTTTTTTTTGCCTTCCTGTGGATCAACTTGCAGGATAACGCTCCATACATTCAGTGGTAGGACCCCCACCGATCTAATAGTTTTCCCCTATCCTGTGCATAGGAGATAACGTTCTAGAACCCCTTTAAATGAGTGTTTATGAGAAAAATGGTATAGAATAAGCAGTCAGACCAGCTTTCTGAAGGATTTCAGTGAGAAGGAGAAAGAACAGTCTGCAGTGTCAGTGAAAACTAAGGGCTGTAGAAGACAAGCGGTGGAACATTTTTTAATAAAGACCAATTGGAAAAATGTTTTCTAATCCAAAATAAGTACAATGCAATAGCTGAAAAAAATGTCCATAGGTGTCCATAGCCTTTAAAAGGCATCTGTGACACTGGCTGACCTGTTACATGTGCACTTGGCAGCTGAAGACATCTGTGTTGGTCCCATGTTCATATGTGTCCACATTGCTAAGAAAAATGATGTTGTAATATATGCAAATGAGCCTCTAGGAGCAACGGGGGCGTTGTCCTTACACCTAGAGGCTCTGCTCTCTCTGAAACTGCCACGCCCTCTCCACTTTGTTTGACAGGGCCAAGCAGTGAAAACGTCATGATGTCTAGCCCTTTCAATCAAAGTGGATTGTTCCTAGTGAACAAGTCTGCCGACAGATGCCATTTATGCCTAATCTAAGGGGCCATCTCTCCACAATGGGTAATCCTGAATGTAAACTCTTTTATTTTACATTTAATATGTTCTTATTTATGCAATATGAGAAACCAGGGAAATAATGTAAAAAAAAAGGAAGAAAACACTTCAGTTTTACACAGTTTTACACAAGTTTTACTAGTTTACCTCCTTTCTTGAGATAACTTTTGCACTGAGCAGGTTACTTTGCAAGGTCTCACGTGGCGATCCTCGCCTGGACTCGAGACACCTAATACACAGTATTGTTTCGTAGACAAACGGCGCAGCTCACTTCAGGATTGTACTCGTGACGTCACGTCACCAATACCTGAATTAAAACCTTACGAACACTGGCAAGAGATAGCTGAAACCTGAAGACGGCCGAGCTTTGTCTTCCATTGTCTTGAGCCTCAGACACACATAGTTTTGCTGATCTCTGCAGATCAGGTCGACGTAAAAGAGTTAGAGAAAATTACTTATTTCTAATTTGTCATTTAAACGTCAAGCCTTGACTGAAATGCCAACGTCTGTGGATTAGAAGGACTTTCACAAACTTCTGCTTAATGGTAAATTGATCGCTCGCTGGTTTCACTTCCAATAATTTAATATCGTGAGAAAGGAGGCACAGCTCGTAGCGGTGGCTGCTGACAATGGGACTAATTTATCTAGAAGGCAGTCTGGATTTACAAGGGTTTTGATTAGGAATAAGTTTAGAAGGGAGTGACCTGGGAAGAAAATTGTACTGATGGCAAAGCTGAGCCAAAACAAACAGACTGTCGAGAATCAACTCTATGGGACAAGAGGTTTCGAATTTTAGTCCTCCCTCCTCCCCAACCAGAAGCTGCCCCCATAACCTCTGGATTTATTTATTTTTTTCTTTGCTTCCCTGCTGTCCCTTCTGCCGGCTTTAATTAACACTTGATTCTCTTTTAAAGGGGTTAGCCCACAAGTGTAAAAGTTTTTTTACTCCCTTTTTGTGGGTGGACAGCAGCTCATCAAGAACATTCATCTCCCAGCTCTTGTTAAGCCCTTCCCCACAGGCATAGACAATATATAGCTCCAGAGATACGTCTGTAATGCCCCCCCCCCCCCACAATGTCCTTCTCCACCCTCTAGAGAAAGATCTAGCTATATACAGTACAGACCAAAAGTTTGGACACGCCTTCTCATTCAAAGAGCTTTCTGTATTTTTATGACTATGAAAATTGTAGATTCACACTGAAGGCATCAAAACTATGAATTAACACATGTGGAATTATATACCTAACAAAAAAGTGTGAAACAACTGAAAATATGTCTTCTATTCTAGGTTCTTCAAAGCAGCCACCTTTTGCTTGATTTCTGCTTTGCACACTCTTGGCATTCTCTTGATGAGCTTCAAGAGGTAGTCACCTGAAATGGTTTTCTCTTCACAGGTGTGCCCTGTCAGGTTTAATAAGTGGAATTTCTTGCCTCATAAATGGGGTTGGGACCATGAGTTGTGTTGGGCAAAAGTCAGGTGGATACACAGCTGATAGTCCTACTGAATAGACTGTTAGAATGTGTATTATGGCAAGAAAAAAGTAGCTAAGTAAAGAAAAACTATTGCCCATCATTACTTTAAGAAATGAAGGTCAGTCAGCCCGAAAAATTGGGAAAACTTTGAAAGTGTCCCCAAGTGCAGTCGCAAAAACCATCAAGCGCTACAAAGAAACTGGCTTACATGAGGACCGCCCCAGGAAAGGAAGACCAAGAGTCACCTCTGCTGCGGAGGATAAGTTCATTCGAGTCACCAGCCTCAGAAATCACAGGTTAACAGCAGCTCAGATTAGAGACTAGGTCAATGCCACACAGAGTTCTAGCAGCAGACACATCTCTACAACAACTGTTAAGAGGAGACTGTGTGCAGCAGGCCTTCATGGTAAAATAGCTGCTAGGAAACCACTGCTGAGGACAGGCAACAAGCAGAAGAGAACACAAGGAATGGACATTAGACCAGTGGAAATCTGTGCTTTGTTCTGATGAGTCCAAATTTGAGATCTTTGGTTCCAACCACTGTGTCTTTGTGCGACGCAGAAAAGGTGACGGATGGACTCTACATGCCTGGTTCCCACCGTGAAGCATGGAGGAGGAGGTGTGATGTGTGGGGGTGCTTTGCTGGTGACACTGTTGGGGATTTATTCAAAATTGAAGGCATACTGAACCAGCATGGCTACCACAGCATCTTGCAGCGGCATGCTATTCCATCCGGTTTGCGTTTATTTGGACCATCATTTATTTATCAACAGGACAATGACCCCAAACACACCTCCAGGCTGTGTAAGGGCTATTTGACCAAGAGAGAGATGGGATGCTATGCCAGATGACCTGGCCTCCACAGTCACCAGACCTGAACCCAATCGAGATGGTTTGGGGTGAGCTGGACCGCAGAGTAAAGGCAAAAGGGCTAACAAGTGCTAAGCATCTCTGGGAACTCCTTCAAGACTGTTGGAATACCATTTCAGGTGACTACCTCTTGAAGCTCATCAAGAGAATGCCAAGAGTGTGCAAAGCAGTAATCAAAGCAAAAGGTGGCTGCTTTGAAGAACCTAGAATATACGACATATTTTCAGTTGTTTCACACTTTTTTTGTTAAGTATATGATTCCACATGTGTTAATTCATAGTTTTGATGCCTTCAGTGTGAATCTACAATTTTCATAGTCATGAAAATACAGAAAACTCTTTGAATGAGAAGGTGTATCCAAACTTTTGGTCTGTACTGTACGTCTATGTATTTAGAAGAAGGGATGAAAGGATGAAAGGTGTCTGGGCAGCTCCACCTGCTGATCACTATGCCAGCACTGAGAGGAGGAAGAAAACAGGCAATCTAAGGATTGTATTAGGACTGCTTGTCAGTGAAGGAGGCCACTGCTATTACCTGCAGCGATCTCCTCCACAGTATGAGGAATGATCGCTAATACCATCACTCGTCCCAATACTGGCTTGTTGTTTGCCGGCAGTAGATCGTGATTAGACAGCACAATCTGCACGTGGCCAATGATGATTTATAAGCATGCTTAAAAATCCCAACTGCCCGATGAAGGAGTAATCGGTGGCGGTATTACACTGCCACATCATCGCTACCAAGCATTACTACGAACACTCACTAGCGATTATCTGGCTGACTATCAGCCAGTGTACTGCAGGCTTAAAGGGGTTGTCTCAAGTGGCATTTATTTATGTAGAGAAAGTTAATACAAGGCACTTACTAATGTATTGTGATTGTCCATATTGCCTCCTTTGCTGGTTGGATTCATTTTTCCATCACATTATACACTGCTTGTTACCAGGGGTTATGACCACCCTACAATCTACTAGCAGTGGCCGTGCTTGAACACTACAGAAAAAAGCGCCGGCCTCTGTGATGGCTGAGACCATGGGAGCACACATAGGCTGGCACTTTTTACTATAGTGCGCAAACACGGCCACCGCTGCTGGATTGCAGGGTGGTCGTAACTGTGGAAACAAGCAGTGTATAATGTGATGGAAAATAGGAGACAATATGGGCAATCACAATACATTAGTAAATGCCTTGTATTAACTTTCTCTACGTGATAAATACCACTTGCTGAAGTGAGACAATGCTTTTAATGGTCCACCAGTGAAAGCAGGAGAAGGTGCACCAGAAGGATAAACAGCAGGGGGCGCTATCAGAGAGAAACAATGTAATGTACATAAATAAAACATATAGAGGGGAATTTATCATAGACCAGCATTTTATCCCCATGTGCTGCCTACCGGAATTCATTACGAGGCTCACAATATTTGCGACTTTTGTACGCCAGGCGTGGAGGGATTGATAAATTCCCCTCAGAGTATTTTTTAAATAAATATTGCAATACGACTTCATTAAAATGTTCTATACATTGTACAGTAATACTTTTCATGGGATAACCTCTTAATTATAACCCATTTATTATCAGCAGTGTCCTATGGGTAACACATCTACCTCTCCAGAGGAGCGTCACTCATGAAGACCTTACCTGAGGGTGTACCGTACCCTGACTGCAGGGAGGCAGAATTTTTGTAGATGTTACATCCGTCCCTGCACTTTCTGATAATATTAACCCTATGCACCTTCAGGTATCTGTAGGCAACAGAGGGGACACATGCAGATCTTCACGCGTCACTCATGTGAACTCATGTGGCCAGAACTAGCTGCACACAAAGGACATGCAATCAGTAAAATCTAACAGGTAATTTGTGGCTCATCCCATAAAAAACACATCAAAGTGACAACTGATTGGCACTAAGGCTGGGTTCACATGACGTTTTATGCCTCCATTTGATTTATACATTAGAAAAAAAAGGATACAAAACGCAGCACACCATGTTCTTGTATCCTGCACAGTCTGGTAAGAAAAATTATACAATATTTTTTGGTTTATAAGACACACCCCAGGTTTCAGAGGAGGAAAATAAGAAAAAAAAAATTCATCAGACCTCACAAATATCAGAACATCCCATCAGACCTCCATATCAGTACATCACATCAAAATCCCATAGCAGGACATCACATCAGACCTCATATCAGCCCTCAATGTCAGACCCCATCAGACCTCAGATCAGCCCTCAATGTCAGACCCCCATCAGACCTCAGATCAGCCCTCAATGTCAGACCCCCATCAGACCTCAGATCAGCCCTCAATGTCAGACCCCCATCAGACCTCAGACCTCAGATCAGATTAAAATAAAAGACTCCTCTAACCTCTCCTGCGCCTGCGGCTCCTCTCCATGTCCAGAAGTCACACTACCCTTTCTTCTCTAGTCCATGCTGCACTGTTACCTGACTGCGTGTAGCAGTGTGCCCCCATCAGACCTCAGATCAGCCCACTGTGCCCCCATCAGACCTCAGATCAGCCCACTGTGCCCCCATCAGACCTCAGATTAGCCCACTGTGCCCCCATCAGACCTCAGATCAGCCCACTGTGCCCCCATCAGACCTCAGATCAGCCCACTCTGCCCCATCAGCCCTCAGATCAGCCCACTCTGCCCCCATCAGCCCTCAGATCAGCCCACTGTGCCCCCATCAGACCTCAGATCAGCCCACTGTGCCCCATCAGACCTCAGATCAGCCCATTGTGCCCCCATCAGACCTCAGATCAGCCCACTCTGCCCCATCAGACCTCAGATCAGCCCACTGTGCCCCCATCAGACCTCAGATTAGCCCACTGTGCCCCCATCAGACCGCAGATCAGCCCACTGTGCCCCATCAGACCTCAGATCAGCCCACTGTGCCCCCATCAGACCTCAGATTAGCCCACTGTGCCCCCATCAGACCGCAGATCAGCCCACTGTGCCCCATCAGACCTCAGATCAGCCCAGTGTGCCCCCATCAGACCTCAGATCAGCCCACTGTGCCCCCATCAGACCTCAGATCAGCCCACTGTGCCCCCATCAGACCTCAGATCAGCCCACTCTGCCCCATCAGCCCTCAGATCAGCCCACTGTGCCCCCATCAGACCTCAGATCAGCCCACTGTGCCCCATCAGACCTCAGATCAGCCCACTGTGCCCCCATCAGACCTCAGATCAGTCCACTGTGCCCCATCAGACCTCATATCAGCCCACTGTGCCCCATCAGACCTCATATCAGCCCACTGTGCCCCCATCAGACCTCAGATTAGCCCACTTTGCCCCATCAGACCTCAGATAAGCCCACTCTGCCCCCATCAGAATAAAATAAAAAACTCTCTTACCTCTCCTGCGCCGCAACTACGCTCCGGATCCGGTGCTCCTCTGTCTTCTCCTCCCATTGCCGCACTGTCACATGACTGCATGCAGCGTCAGGTCAGAGTGCCCGCACTACGTCCTGACGCTGTATGCGGTCAGGACAGTGCAGCGCGGGCAGAGAAGACAGAGGAGCACCGGACCTGGAGCAGAGCCGCGGCGCAGGAGAGGTAAGAGAGGTTTTTATTTTATCCACCAGGAAAAGCATTGCAAAAGAGCAAATTCCGGTACCGAATCGATACTGGTATAAAAGTATTGATTCAGTATCGAAATATCGATAATAATATCCTAATTCACTTAAGACGCATGGCCATTTTCTCCCCACTTTTAGGGGGAAAAGTGTGTCTTATAAAGCGAAAAATATAGTCCTTTTTGTACAATGCTAAAAAAAATTACAAGTTTTTTTTTTATGGTGAATGGATGCCACTGTGTGCCACTCATCCCATAAAAACCATATCAAAGTGACAGCTGATTGGCATTAAGGCTGGGTTCACATCATGTTTTATGCCTTCGTTTAATGTATACATTAGAAAAAAAAGGATACAAAAACGCAGCATGCCACGTTCTTGTATACTGCACAGTCCAGTAAAAAATAATACTTTTTTTTTTTTTTTTTTACAGTGGAACTCTATGGTGAACAAATGTCACTGTGTGGCATCAGCCTGAGGCATCCATTTAACATATACTTTTTTTGTATACGTTAAACAGATGGGAAAAACATTATGTGAACCCAGCCTATATGCGGCTCCAAATAGAATTGTCTTCTGCTGGACATCTTTTTTGGCAAAGTTGGGGCATTTAATCACCATCCCAAACCTGCTTGGGAACCCACGTCTGGTTGGGATTTAAATAAACCTCTCCCATTTTCAAACTGGAACAATGCAAATTTGCTGGGATTGTCTCTAAAATCTGACAATCCTGGCGAATTTGGGACTGTTGGCAACTACTGTATGTACATGGGGCCTATTATTATGTAAGAGTCTGGGCCTATTGAAAGAACTTTTGGTGAGCTGGAGGGCCAGCCCTACCCTGGATGGTAAGATGGCAGTACTGGAATGTGGGTATCTCCAAATCGTATATGGCAGGGATGCCCAACCTGCGGCCCTCCAGCTGTTGCAAAACTACAACTCTCGGCATTCCCTAATGGCTATAGGCTGTCCGGGAATGTTGGAAGTTGTAGTTTTGCAACAGCTGGAGGTCCGCAGGTTGGCCATCCCTGGTATATGGCATGGTATGTTCTGAAAGGGGGCCGGGGAGATCTCATGGGAACTGTTGTTTCCCTACCAGAGCTTTTTTTTTCAATATTTTTATTATTGCCACTTATAGGCAGGACTTACATAGGCTCCACACATTCTCATCCTAGGACAGCCTAAATTTCCAGGATTGTCTTTATAAACTAGGGAACCCCCTCCGATCAGCAGTTTGAAGGGGTCGCAGCTCTCAGGTGAGTGATGCAGCCTCTTCTTATTATACCAAGCACAGCGCCATACATTGTATAGTGGCTGTGCTTGGTATTGCAGCTCAATCCCATTCACATGAAAGGGACTGAGCTGTACAAAGGCCATGTGACCGATGTATGTGACGTTACAAGAGACCGCAGTGCCAGGAAACTCTGGTGACAAGAATCAGGACTCTTCTATTTCTCTCCTCATCACATTTATTGCGTTATTTGCTCAGTGACTGGATGTGAACCACCAAATAACAAAGGTTGTGTTTACTGTCGATGTCTCTTGTGATCTAGAGTTACAGGTAATTAATAATTAGCTTAATGTTTACTACGCAGTAAGGATTAGCGGATCAATTCTACCAGTTCGGAATTCATCCCAAACTTCCCAAAAATTTTGAGTGTTTTTTTTTTTTTTTTGTGCAGAGGCAGAGAAAGGGGCACTAATGGGGGCAATATTCTAACTGGGGGCACTAATGGGGGCATTATTCTAACTGGGGGGTACTAACAGGGGGCGTTATTCTAACTGGGGGGTACTAACATGGGGCGTTATTCTAACTGGGGGCACTAATTAGGTGCATTATTCTAACTGAGGGGGCACTAATGGATGGCATTATTCTTGCGGGGGGCACTAATTGGTGGCATTATATTTCCTGAGGGGCACTAATGGGGGTATTATTCTTCCTGGGGGTGCAAATAGGGGCATTATTCTTCCTGAGGGCACAAATGGGGGGCATTAATTCTAGAGTGCACTAATGGGGACATTATTCTTACTGGGGGGCACTAATTCTGGAGTGCACTGATGGGGGCATTACTATTACTGGGGTGCACTGATGGGGGAATTAATATTACTGGGGAGGCACTAATGTGGACAGTATTATTTTTTTGGGGGGGTAGGGCGCTAATGGGGTGTTATTAATTCTGGGCGGCACTAATATTATTGGCAGCCACAGTACGATAGTGACTTGACACCCTGAGTTAAGCCACGTCTCACAACCACACACCTTTTGGGGTGTGGTTTATCTTGGCTGGTATTTTTTGTTGGGAAAGGGGGCAACATTATTGGGGTGATTTAGACAGGTCTTACTATAACCTCTAGTTTTACTCCATATCATGGAAGGGTTGCCTATGGTCACCTCCATCAGGGCTCTCTCTATAGACTGCGCCACTTCTTGGCTCTAGTAATTTTAAGTCACATTTTGGTTGCTATGGGCAACAAGTCCAGTTTCCATACGACAGCCAGGACCGGTTGCCATGGTTATCGCTCTTATCTATGTCAATAAGCCGGCAGCCGACCGCCCCCGGCCGCTCAGGTGTCATCGTCCCCTAGTGAGATAGTAACACGTCTCTTCTTCCCAGTGCACACAGAGCCAAGTCAAAATGAAGAACGCCAGCCGCTACTGCGCATGCCCAAAAGATCCCCCCGAACCAGGCCAGAGCAGCAGAGCGCCGAGGACGCCATAGCTTCCTGGCTGGAGTTGGTGTGCGCGCTCGGAGCGCAGATTGTACGGCCTGTGGAGTTGCTGGCTGAAGCTGTAGTCAGAGGAGCAGCCGGACCCTGTAGTGAGGCTGAGCGCTGCCCCGGGCTCTGCTGTGTACGGTAGGTACGTCACTGTGTGTACACTTACCGGGCAGTGGAGTACATGGAGGTACAAGGCACAGCACTTATAGACAGTTCATCTGTACGTGTCTGCTCATCAGCTTCATCTCCCAGACTGACTGAGATGAAGTACCAGTAAGATACATGTATGTGATCAGAGGAACGTCCATTGTGTGTATATTCTGCAGTTTGCCATAGAAAAGTACTTACTGGTCTATATACGACTTGTACTGTAAGTAGTGCTTCTGAGATAAATAACGCCGACATACGTCATGCACGGAAAAAGGCTCTATAGGAAATCAGGGGCACAGGGCGGTAGAGTGGCCCCTTATACAAGTCTGTGGGAAGGTTGTATGGAGCCGTAATATGACCATGGTCATGAGCGTTCCCGTATAGGGATCAGCGAACTTGTTTCGAGTTCGGCGTACAAGGTTCAGGTTATCTAAGAATTACGTTATGGATTCTGATAAGTTATGGTCCGTATTCCCATACGCTCAACGCTATTTTGCTGCATGTCCTGAATTGCCGCAATTTTGTTACGCGGTTTTAGACCGTGAGGCTTGGGCGGGTTAATGGGGTTCTCCAGGCTCTTTTTTTTTTTTTTTTTACTATTGATGACCTATCCTGATCCGGATAGGTCATCAGTATCAGTTCAGCAGGGATCCGACACCTGGCACCCCCGCTGATCAGCTATTCAAAGAGAGGTCAGCGCGCTGTATGGGACGGATCCTGTCTGTTCAAGTGAATACTACAGCAGTGTTCCTCAACTCCGGTCCTCAGGGGCCACCTGTCGGTCATGATCTAAGAATATTCCACAAAATGAACACCTGTGTTAAGTCCTGATACAATGACACTAATTGTATCACAAGCTGAATACTAAGGAAATCCTGAAAATATGACCGACAGGTGGGTCCTGAGAAACCCTGAACTACAGAACTGTCCCATAGAAGTGAATGGGGACGCCATACTTGTAATTACAATGATTACCGCTGCAGGGAGCAGGTAAACAGAGCAGAGAAGGCAGTGCTCGTCCTTCTCTTCAAACAGCTGATCGGCGAGGTGCCTGGTCTCGGACCCCTGCCGATCTGATATTGGGGACCTATCCTGAGGAAAAAACGGACAACCCCTTTAGGCACATGGATTCAGTGTGCTTCACCTGTCCAAGTTGAGTTGTACTGCAAAGCCAAGGGTGTTTCCTGGGCACACCGGAAAGAAAACGTATGTATGGTTTGCCAAACCCCTCCCCACCCCCAACTCTTGCACAATCCGTTTAAAGGGAACCTGTCATCACAAAATGCAATGCAATCTGAAAGCACTGTGTTATAGAGCAGGAAAAGCTGAGAGGATTCATGTATATATTTGTGAGAAAAGATTCAGTAAAAGTTGTAATTTTTTTACATTTCCATCTCTGCTTTTTCTACCTCCTGTGAACAGCTATGGGTACAGGAGGGAGGGGTTATCAGTGATTGATAGCATTGTGTGTATAAGTGTACATACCGAGAGAGCTGTCAATCACTGATAACCACTCCTCTCTGTACTGATAGCTCTTCACAGGGCTGCCGATGTAAATGTAAAAGTTACAAGTTTTACTGAATCTTTTCCCACAAATATATACTGTGCTCCCTCAAGATACAATATTCTCATCATACAATGGTCTTTTCTGACCCATCATAAGTTGAAACCAGACTCCACATACAATGTCTCAGACTCAGATCCAACCAATCAAGGCAACTTCTCTGGTAAATATCTGTATTAGTTACTAGTTATCAGCTATTACTGACTGTCGTATGTAAGGACTTGTCTTATCTGTCTTAGTTATCTGCTTATCTTTCTTAAATCTTCATTTTCTCTTATCTTGGATGACATTTTGGGGCTTTGGCACCGATTATTCAACTTACAATGGTTTCAACATACAATGGTCGTCCTGGAACCAATTAATATTCTAACTTGAGGGACCAGTGTACATCGACCCTCTCAGCTTCTCCTCCTCTATAACACGGTGCTTTCAGATTGCATTGAATTGTTTGGCACCAGGTTCTCTTTAATCCCATTTCGGCTGTGGAAACGGGACAACCCCTTTAAGATAAATTATGGTCAGTTTGATATTATTTCGGCGTAAATCAATGTGTATACCCACTTAGCAAAACCGAGAGTAGAGCTTAAAGGGGACAGACCTGCCTACAGCTATAGAAGAGATGATGAAAACCTATTAGATGTACATCTTAGCTTTTATGCATTGGTCTGTACACTGGCACATTTATACTGGTAGCTACCGGGCAGTGTGTGACATGGTGAAGAGCAGAGAAACACTAGTAAGGAATAAGCAGCATCTACAGCATGTGAAATGTACCGTATTATTGCATAGTAGCCACTTAGATAAATGGCCAACCATGTAATGGGTCAGGTCCACCAGAGTGGGAGCTGATCTGCGTCCTTGCTCTAGGTCCTGTGCAGACGAGCCCCTCGATGACATCTATATGCCCTAAGAGGTCTTGCACTGGGGCTGGCACTATGAAACAACTGTGTTATTAGGAGGGGTGAGGGGTTCTATCTTACAAAGTGATGGCGTATAGTTAAGATATGCCATCACTTTTGTGAGCAGTCAAGGTCTGACCCCTGGTGCCCCCATTGATGCAGATAAAGAAGGAAACGCCACTATATACTCCCACTATATACTCCCACTATATACTCCCACTATATACTCCCACATGTTATCCACCTGTGCACAGAAGCTTAGAAAAGGATGCAGCACTAAACAAGCACTAGGTATCCTTCATTCTCTGGTTTGGGGTGGGTTGCAGACAGAAGCAGTATACTTGCTTAATTCTGCAGATTGGGGAGGGTAACATACACAAGCACTACGTTTTCTTCATTCTCCGGATCGCGGTGGGTCACAGACACCAGCACTACATTACCTTCATTCTCCGGATCGTGGTGGGTCACAGACACCAGCACTACATTACTTTCATTCTCTGGATCGTGGTGGGTCACAGACACAAGCACTACATTACCTTCATTCCCCGGATCGTGGTGGGTCACAGACACCAGCACTACATTACCTTCATTCTCCGGATCGGGATGGGTCACAGACACAAGCACTACGTTTTCTTCATTCTCTGGATCGGGATGGGTCACAGACACCAGCACTACATTACCTTCATTCTCCGGATCGGGATGGGTCACAGACACGAGCACTATGTTTCCTTCATTCTCCGGATTACAGTGGGTCACAGACACCAGCACTACATTACCTCCATTCTCCGGATCGGGATGGGTCACAGACACGAGCACTATGTTTCCTTCATTCTCCGGATCGCGGTGGGTCGCAGACACGAGCACTATGTTTCCTTCATTCTCCAGATCGCGGTGGGTCACAGACACCAGCACTACATTTCCTTTATTCTCCAGATTGGGGTGGTTCACAGACACGGGCACTATGCTTCCTTCATTCTCCAGATCATGGTGGGTCACAGACACCAGCACTACATTACCTTCATTCTCTGGATCGGGATGGGTCAACAGACACGAGCACTATGTTTCCTTCATTCTCCGGATCGCGGTGGGTCACAGACACGGGCACTATGCTTCCTTAATTCTCCGGATCGCGTTGGGTCACAGACACCAGCACTACATTACCTTCATTCTCCAGATTGGGGTGGGTCACAGACACCAGCACTACATTGCCTTCATTCTCTGGATCGGGATGGGTCGCAGACACGGGCACTATGTTTCCTTCATTCTCCGGATAGCGGTGGGTCACAGACACCAGCACTATGTTTCCTTCATTCTCCGGATAGCGGTGGGTCACAGACACCAGCACTATGTTTCCTTCATTCTCCAGATTGGGGTGGGTCGCAGACACGGGCATTATGTTTCCTTCATTCTCCGGATCGCGGTGGGTCACAGACACCAGCACTACATTACCTTCATTCTCCGGATCGGGATGGGTCACAGACACCAGCACTATGTTTCCTTCATTCTCCGGATCACAGTGGGTCACAGACACCAGCACTACATTACCTCCATTCTCCGGATCGGGATGGGTCACAGACACGAGCACTATGTTTCCTTCATTCTCCGGATCGCGGTGGGTCACAGACACCAGCACTACATTTCCTTTATTCTCCAGATTGGGGTGGTTCACAGACACGGGCACTATGCTTCCTTCATTCTCCAGATCATGGTGGGTCACAGACACCAGCACTACATTACCTTCATTCTCTGGATCGGGATGGGTCGCAGACACGAGCACTATGTTTCCTTCATTCTCTGGATCGGGATGGGTCACAGACACGAGCACTATGTTTCCTTCATTCTCCGGATCGCGGTGGGTCACAGACACGGGCACTATGTTTCCTTCATTCTCCAGATTGGGGTGGGTCGCAGACACAAGCGCTATGTTTCCTTCATCCTTAGGATCATAGTGGGTTGCAGACGTCAAACCCCTGGTAATCATAAAGTGAGGGCTTATTCATGTGATATCCTTGTAACAAGCCTGTCTCTTTCATAACGAAACTATTATCCTCCGTAATCGCAGTCTATAGGAGACATAGCAGTAATGTATGTGCATTGTAAACTGTCACAGACATTGGTTATTGAAGATCCCCCTCATGTACAGAACTCCTGGTGCTCCTGTACCCCCTGATGGGTCGTTTGGCAGTGTACATAAGGCTACTTTCACACTAGCGTTTTTAAATTCCGGTATTGAGTTCCGTTATAGGGGCTCAATACCGGAAAAAAACGCTTCAGTTTTGTCCCCATTCATTGTCAATGGGGACAAAACTGAACTGAAGACAACGGAATGCTCCTGAAAGCATTCCGTTCCGTCTTCAGACCGGAGGACAAACCGCAGCATGCTGCGGTTTGCTCTCCGGTCCAGGCATCCGCACCAAGACGGATCTGGAATGACCCCCAATGCAAGTCAATGGGGACGGATCCGTTTGGTGTGGACACACCAGTAATCCGGATCTGTCCTCCATTGATTTCCAATGGGGGGTCATTCCGGATCCGGCATACATACACACAGACATACATACAAACAAACATACAGACATACATACAAACATACAGACATACATACATACTCACATACTCCCGGGACGCCGGCAGAACGTCTTCACGTGCCTCCTGCGCGCTGCGATGACATTTCCCCACTGCGCCCAGCAGAGGGCGCTGTGGGGAATCGTCATCACTGCGCGCAGGAGGCGCGTGAAGACGTTCTGCCGGCGTCCCGGGAGTATGTGAGTATGTATGTATGTCTGTATGTTTGTTTGTATGTATGTCTGTGTCTTGTTTTAATGTGTGTCATGTGTGGGGCCGGAGCGCTGCTCCGGCTCCACACATGTATAGCGTTAGCACGGATCCGTTGGCACCCTTTAGGTGCCGGATCCGTGCTAACGCTAGTGTGAAAGTAGCCTTACTCGTACAGATAACCAGGCTATCACAGCACTAGCTGGATGTCTGCAGGCAATTCTCTGATAAACCACTCACTGCGGAATAAGATAATCCCTATTTTCTTACACAATTCTCTTATTTGCTAAGTGATGACATGAGGTGCACAGAAGCCTTCGCCGTGAAGTGCGGTCTGTTTGCGAAAGTAAATTTGACAAAGTATTATCACCCGCACGTGACCGCTGTCCAACTCAAAGAGAGCGACTCTGAACAAATTCCTACTTCTATGCATTTGAACGATGTGCGAAATGGTTCTATAGGAGTATTATTTTTTTTAAAAAGGTAAATTTATATAGAAGGTGTCCTTTTGGCCTCTCTCAGGGCTGGTGTATATTTTAGCGTAGTTGTTTTTCAGCTTTACAGGAAAGCACAGACATAAAAAAAATCATATAGATTGCAATATATTCACACTTCCTAATCATTAAATTAGGACATTTAAGTAGAAGCAGCAATGGTCATTTCCTCATCTCAAACCATTTATTGAAACAAAAACCACCACCAGTGCTGGGTATACCGCCACAAAAATGTCAGTGTCTCAATAACTTGTCATGTGGCCTTGAGCATCAATTACAGCTTAACAACGACTTCTCCTGCTGTTCTCAAGTCTCCTTATTGTCTGCTGAGGCATGACATCCCTCTCTTCTTGAAGGGTGGCCCTCAGGTCATTGAGGTTCTGGGGTACAGAGTTACGAGCCTCTACACGGCGACTCAGCTGGTCCCATAGGTTTTTAATGGGATTCAGGTCTGGAGAAAGTGCAGGCCACTCCATTTGAGGTCCCCCAGTCTCCAGCAGCCGTTCCCTAATGATGTGACCTCGATGAGCTTGGGCATTGTCGTCCATAAATTAGCAATGCTGTGCCACCTACCGTTCCCCTTGTCAGTAAGCATCTCCCTACACACCAGACATTGCCCTACAGCTCCAGCTTTATGGGACGGATGTAACAAGCTGCATACCAACCAAGGCAGTGTAATAAAAAGATATGCAGTGTACAGTTTTTAATCCCTCACCATTTCGTGGCCTCTACTTGCCGTTAGTGGACCATTCTTGGTGACACCCAGAGGTAGTAGGTTCCCAACCTTTAAAGAGGTTGTCCCTTTCAGTATGACCCCCTGCCTCCATGGTGCCAAACCTGCAGAGAGAAGCATGCTTACTTGCTTCCTTCCTCTGTTTTCCGGCTTTTTCGGTTCCCTGTTGCCGTTCTCCGGACTGTGTGTCAACATCTGGTATGATGGAGGTCACGTGTGCCCCTGCAACCAGCAGTATATGGAACCCTCTGTCAAACTAGATGTTGTCACGCAGGACTGAAGTACGGCAGCGGGGGACCGAAGGAGCCGTACCTCATCAGCAGGGTGCAGGTCAGTATGCTTCCCTCCACAGGAACCGGCAATGTGGGGGGGTCTGGCCAGAAGGCCCTCAAAGGTGGTCAACCTCTTTAATGACTTGTGATGATTGGGAGCAACATTAAAGGGGTTGTCTCACTTCAGTAAGTGGCATTTATCATGTAGAGAAAGTTACTACAAGACACTTACTAATGTATTGTGATTGTCCATATTGCTTCCTTTGCTGGCTGGATTCATTCTTCCATCACATCATACACTGCTCGTTTCCATGGTTACAGACCACCAAGCAATACATCAGTGGTGGCCGTGCTTGCACAATATAGGAAAAAACACCAGCCTATGTAATCTCCCATGGTCCCAGCCACCAGAGAGGCTAATGCTTTTTCCTATATTGTTCAAGCACGACCACCACTGATGGATTGCAGAGTGGCCGTAACCATGGAAACGAGCAGCGTATAATGTGATGGAAAAATGAATCCAGCCAGCAAAGGAAGCAACATGGACAATCACAATACATTAGTAAGTGTCTTGTAGTAACTTTCTCTACATGATAAATGTCACTTACTGAAGTCAGACAACCCCTTTAAGGTAAAAAATGCTAGCATATTAAACATGGAGAAATACAAAATCATAAAAAAAAAACTTGAGGAACAGGCATTGTTACGATGGGTCCGCAAAAAAATGGTTGCAACACGGACATCATTCATACTTTTTATGGACCACAAAATACATACAGTCGTGTGAATACATCAAGATTGGCGGGGTCTGACTCCCAGCAACCCTGCCGATTAGCTGTTCTGCAGTAGCTCTTCTGCTGGATCTTCACAGCGCCACCCACTGTGTAGTGGCCAGAGCTGGTTACTGCAGCGCTGCTCCCATTCAAGAGGAACTTTTCTGGGGATAGGATAGGTAATATCTATGATATATTTCATGTGGATGTCATTTTGTAGCAAGTCCATATGGCGGGCCCCACAGCAAAGGGGTCCCAAGCCCTATGTAGCTCCCGAGCCAGTGTTTGGGGAGCACCGCTGTAGAGTATTCTTCTGCCACAATGCATTCAGGAGAGAGATGTGCGTCCTTTTTCTTTAATCTTTGTTTGTCTCTTAGGAACAAAATGACGTGCCACAAGACCCACACATCCTATCTTTTCTGTTGTCTGGTTTCTGCAGTATTAGTATTATCCGCAGTGGCAGAAGACCACGCACATCCGAAAGTGGAAGAGGGGACACACACTGGTGGTCGTTTTGATAAGAATGTGGTACATGATAAAGAGTAAGTAACATACATGTAACATGGCTTGTAAGGCTTAAAGGGGTATTCTCATCTTGGACAATGGGGGCATATCGCTAGAATATGTCCCCATTGTCCTATAGGTGCAGGTCCCGCCGCTGGGACCCGCACCTATAACGAGAACGGGGCCCCCAAAGTGAAGAAGTGCGCACCGCGCAAGCGCGGCCCGCTCTCCATTCACTTCTATGGGGCCGCCGCAAATAGCCGAGCGCTGGCTCGGCTATCTCCGTCGGCTCCATAGAAATGAATGGGAGCCGGGCCGTGCATGCGCAGTGCGCTCCCATTCATTTCTATGGAGCCGACGGAGATAGCCGAGCCAGCGCTCGGCTATTTGCGGCGGCCCCATAGAAGTGAATGGAGAGCGGGCCGCGCTTGCACGGTGCACACTTCTTCACTTCGGGGGCCCCGTTCTCGATATCGCCGCTGGGACCTGCACCATAGGACAAGGGGCATATCCTAGCGATATGCCCCCATTGTCCAAGATGAGAATACCCCTTTAAAGAAGACGTCCATCCAGTTTAGTCTGTTATCCTGCAAAACTGACCGAGTGAAAGGAAAAAACCATCACGAGGCAGAAGCCAATTATCCTCAACTTGGGGGGAAAAATCAAGTCCAAATCTGGCAATCGGAATTAGGGATGAGCGGATCGACTTTGGATGAAACATCCGAAGTCAATTCGCATAAAACCTTGTTAGAATACTGTACGGAGCGAGAGTATTAGAATGTATTGTATACGATGGGCTAAAGTTATTACTTCGTGAAGTCTCACGAGACTTTGGGTAATAATTTCATAAATTAATTTCTACTGTAAAAAATCTTCTACCGAACGCTGTTTCGGTTCCAAGTGGTACCTTGATACCGAACCCTAGTTCGGTAAAAGGTTTTTTTAGGAGCCAATACATTCTAATTCTGTACAGAGTACTCGCTCCTTACAGTATTCTAACAAAGTTTTATGCGAAACATCCAAAGTCCATTCGCTCATCCCTAATCATAATAATTCCTGGATAAATGTCTGAGTATTTAATACTGATGCCCTTCCTCAGGGTAGGTAATCAATATCTGATCAGAGGGGGTCCCACCCACAGCACACCTGTCGATCAGCTGTTTGAGGTGGCCGCAGCGCTCAGACTTCTTCCTTAGGACAGTGACGTCACATTCGTCGATCAAATGGCCTAAGCGCCCAGTCATTGTCAGATGTCAGACCCCCGTCGAACTGATATTTGATGAGGATAGGTCATTAACATTAAACACTCAGAAAACTCCAGTAAATCAGCTGTGCAGTCACATGACCTAAAAGATATATAGGTGATGCTTACCTGCTATATTTTCCACTGTGTTTCTTCAATGGTTGCATTTTCAGTAAGCTCCATTAAAGTAGAGCTGTGATCTGTGACTACAAATTAGCTACAGTGCCTACAGGAAGCCTGAGGTAGTCTTAGACACACCCCCTGTCTCATCATTGGTTCAGGCTGCCGATCCCTCCTTCCCCCTGCAGCTCTGCCTCCTAAGATTGGCTGCCGTATATAAACACAAGAGCCAATATCTATTACAGCAAGGGCGGAATGATTGTAAAGTGCAGATTACTAAACCACCAGTGAGAAAAAGCTGATAGGAAATGAGCCTTAGTAAGGGTAGCCTGGAGGGTCGCTTTAACCCCCAACTGCTTTGCCAGAGTGGAGTTCCAGTAGTGGGAAAAGTAGGTAACTGGAGGGGGAGGGCTGCTTTAGATGCTGCTACCTCCTGAATGATAGCAGCTAGAAACATGCAACTGATCTTGTATGAAAGCTGACAGTCCAGGCTTTCATACAATACCAAAATGACAGCAGTATGTACAGGACAGAGAAAGATATCACTGATAGAATTTGGGATGCTGTGAATGCAGCTGAAGACAGAAGTAAAAACAGGTTTTACTCGCGATTATTCCCGACTTGATTTCTAACAGTGATTTCTCCACTGTTCCTTGGACTTTAGCTGTCACTTTGGTCTTGTATGAAAGCCTGGACTGTTAGCTTTCAGACAAGACCAGTTTCATGTTTCTAGCTGCTACCATTGAGGAGATATCACCAAAGCAGCCCTCCAGTTAGCTACTTTTCTCACTGCCAGAGCTGGACTCGGGCAAAACAGTAAGGTGGATAAAGGGGTACTCCCTTCTAGGACATTTTGCTATGCTATGCCATCATGTTAGATAGGTGGGACTGGATCCTATCTCCAGAATGGGGCCCCCAGAGAGAAGGGAGAGCAGCCGCGCATGCCTGGCCATCCACCTTTCCCTGTTATGGGACTTGCTTGGCCATGTCCGAAAGTCCCATAGCAGTGAATGGAGAGAAAGTTCTGCATGCACGGTGTGATCTCTTTCACTTCCGGGGGCCCCGTTTTGGAGAAAGATGTAGGATCCTAGCAGTATTACATCAATGTCTCAGATAGGAATATCCTTTTAATACTTGAAGTTATATGGGATGTGTCAGTGTTTTTAATCGGGATATCAGCTTTTGACATCTCCTATATATAGCCTCTTGGAGCATGTGTATGTAATAGCATGCACCTACCACAGGGGACAGCCTGGACTCCACCATATGGACACCACCATACACATTAGATGGCCAGGCAGTCCTGCCCAAAACGGGGAGATCTGTAAATGTTTATCCAATGTGCATGGCCGGCTTTAGAAGGCGAATCATCAGAATATTTGATCTGTATAGAGAATGAACCAGGAGGGACCCCCATAGATGTGAGCTCAGAGCTAAGCTGATTTGAATGTGGTTCTGTGTTTAGATGCTGCAACTAATGCCGGTCACTTTCAGATTTATGTGCCATAATAAGAAATTTAGATGTTTCTTTATAGATGGTCAAGTGATGTTCAGTTTGCTGTTGTGGGAATCATTACCTCTTGGCACTGTAGGTGGCACTGAATTGACAGTGGAGGCTGTGAGGACATTTAGGGTGTATGTATTTTGGTTGCAGCATTGCCAGGTATTAATGTTGTTCTCTGATTTCCTCAGCCACATAATGGAGCACTTGGAAGGAGTGGTTCAGAAGCCGGAGGCAGAAATGTCCCCTCAGGAGCTGCAGCTTCATTATTTCAAGATGCACGACTATGATGGCAACAATTTATTAGATGGCCTTGAGTTGGCAACTGCGATTTCCCATGTGCATAAAGAGGTCTGTAATCAAAATCGAATTCGTGACCACAAAATACTGAATGTACTTGACCTACTACTATCAGGGCTCTTTCACACGAGCGGATGCCGCGTGAATAATCTGCTTTGTGAAAGAGTGCCAAGCTCTGTGCAGGACAGCAGAGACACGTAGCAGTACCATGATTGATAATGCTCCGTGCCTCTCTGTGATCTTTTTACTACAAAGTCATAGTGAGATAAAGTTGTCACTGTGATTTTGTAGTAAAAAGGTCACAGAGAGGTACAGAGCATTATCAATCATGTTAATGCTCCGTGTCTCTGCTGTCCGGAACGGGGCTTGACACTCTTACACGCAGCGGATTACCCGCATGGCATCCACTCGTGTGAAAGAGCCCTTACTGTGACAGGCATACAAATCCCATAATTAGTGTGACTTACTCAACCAGTCATCACATGAACACATAAGTTAATGTATAAGTCCTCTAGACCAGTGTTCCTCATCTCCAGTCCTCAGGGCCGTGATATGAGAATATCCCACAGTATGAACACCTGTGGTGAGTCCTGATGCATGGACACCTGCTCAATACTAAGGAAATCCTGAAAACACGACCAGAAGTTGGGCCCTGAGGACTGGAGTTGAGAACCCTGCTCTAGACCACGTATTCCAAAACTTCATGCCAGAGACCCCACTGTGCAAGCCTAGCCCGTCCTCCATATGGACGACATGTCAACCATTGGGAACCACCGTATGATCAGCGTTCCACCACTAATGATACATCTGCTGTACAACCTGTGACTTACAGCGTTCCCCTCACTGTCATTGCGGAGCGAAGTCTTGTGTTACTAAATCCAGTCAAATACCGGGCCCCTTCGTAGACCCCTTTCAAAACAACTACCACATCCTGTGCAACTTGAATTTTTTTCCCGCCCAATTTTCCCAATTCCTTTTAAAGGGGTTTTCCCAAGTTATAAATGTTTCCCCAACTCCACAGAATAGAGCAGGGATGCCCAACGTGCGGCCCTCCAGCTGTTGCAAAACTACAACTCCCAGCATGCCCAGACAGCCTATAGCTATCAGCCTACAGCAGGGCATGGTGGGAGTTGTAGTTTCACAACAGCTGGAGGGCCACAGGTTGAGCATCTCTGGAACAGAGGGTAAGTATCTGATCAGTGCAGGGCCGGCTGCTTGTACCCCTCAAGAACTGGGGGGTTCCAAAGTTGAATGAATGATGTTGCAGTTCACTCCGTTTTCCATGGGACTGCTGGAGATAGCCACTTACAGATCTAACCCAAACGTCTACTGAATAATGTACACAATGTAATCCAAAATATGTGTTTTTCATTTAGGGGAATGATGACCAAACCCAGACAATATCCGAAGAGGAGCTAATAGTCATGATAGATGGTGTTCTACGGGATGACGATTTCAATAATGACGGATACATTGATTATGCAGAATTTGCTAAATCGATGCAATAAAGACTTTTTTTTGTTGTTTTTTTTGCAGATGGACGTTTTCTCTCCTAAATGTGAAAGTTATACACTGTTCATGTTTCTGTGGGGGCATATTTTGCTGTACGGCTCAGTCGCTTATATGTTGTTTTGGGTTCACAGTTGTGATTTCCAATGGTCATTGATTATTGGTCAGTTTATACAGATCAATTCTAAACCAAGTTCGCCTTTAGACAAGTGGGGGCCAATAGCTATAAAATACAAATATATACCTTCTTGTAATATATCTTAATCATCTACTTTGCCTTCTTAGCCCAGTTCCTGGGTGTACTTGCTGTTGGATTACTAAATCCTCAGGTTAAAGGAGAACCTGACTACAAAAGTGCCCTCTGTAGTCAGGTTCTATCAGTAGATGTTACCCTCAGCGCACAGACTGGTCTCTCAGATGTCTCAGAGTTAACAGCAGATAAAACTGGAGAACCGAGGAGACATTCCAACAAATTATGAAAGCAAGAAGTATTCTTGACGGCTAGATTATCAGAGCTTTAAATGAAAGTCATGACACTGATGTGAGCATAGCCTTAGGCCCCATTCACACGACCGTATGTATTCCGAGATCCGTATAAAAACGGAACGGAAGACATACGGAAGGTCTTCCGTAGTGTTCCGCAATTTTGCAGACCCATTGACTTTAATGGGGCTACCGACGTGATTTTGCGGCCAAGTATAGGACAAGTTTAATTTTTTTTGCGGGAGAACTTCCGTAATATACGGATGCGGAATGTACACGGTGTGCATTCCGCATTTTTTTTCTCCTATGGAAAAATGAATGGTTCCGCATCTTATCAGCAAAAATGTGGATAAGATGCGGAAATGTACATACGGTCGTGTGAATGGGGCCTTACTGTGTTGAGAATGTGATTGCACCGCAGTGTGGGGTGAGGAGAGTTTGTGGCACATTCAACTGAAAGGGAACGCCCACTGGGCTCTCATTTTAATTTATTCAGGAGCCGGCTTGAAAATGAAAAAATCAGAGCTACATAACTAGAATTATGACAGCAAAAGAATGCAATTTTTAAAGTACCAGCTATATTTTTCCTGTTTAAAACCCTTAAAATTGTATATGTTTAGAACTCCCTATGTCAGTGCTAGGGTCCAGCATCCATTTCCAGACCTTATTTGGACCTCCATAATGTCGGCACATTTCAGCACCCTATTACAGCTGAAAAATTTGGGCCCAATGTGGCTTACATCATCATAGGGATCTAGCATCATAGGACTCTAAAATGTTCCCACATTACAGCCTTCTAGGTGAAGTCTAACAATGGTGGCCATGCTGGACCTATGGATGAATGGTCACCTTTGTTAATAGGCAAGCTTTGCTCTTATAGAGTACCTTCATTATCAAGCTTGAAGGCCTCACTATAAGGGCTCATGCACACGAACATCTGCCGTCCATGCTGTGCGTTGGGGGCCGCAAATTGCGGTCCCCAATGCACAGTTACCGTCCGTGTGGCCTGTGCTGACTGATACAGACCCATTCAACTTGAATGGGTCCCCGATCTGTCCACACTGCAAAAAAATAGAGCAAGTTCTATTTTTTGCGGTGCAGAGGCACAGACCGAAATGCCCCAGAAGTGCTCTGTAGTGCTTCCTTGGCCTTCCGCTCCATGCCTCCTTTCCGTATCTTAAAGGGTTTCTCTGGGAATTAAGAAAATGAAAATACTTAAATATTACTTCATTAGAAATATATTCCCAAATACCTTTCATTAGTTATAATGGCTTGTTTTGTCTAGGGAGCAATAATGGCTTGTTTTGTCTAGGGAGCAATCATTAGGAGAAATAAAATGGCCGCCGTCCTATTACTACACACAAAATCTGTCCTAATAACACAGCAACACAAGTTACTTAACAACACTGAGGTAAAGAGCTGCCTCATCCTCCTCTCCTTGTCAGGGATGATCCTGAATACAGATGATAGCTTTAGCTGAATCTCCGTGGGACTGGAGTTCATGAGCAGATGTGGCTAATGAGCAGCAGCACTTGTATGCAGTCTGCATTACCACAGTCTGTCCGGTCTGTCCCCTCTGTACTTCATGTCTCCTCATGAACTCCATTCCCACAAAGATTCAGCTACTGTAAATATCATATTAAACTGTATCCAGGATCATAATCCCTGACAAGTAGAAGAGGAGGATGAGGCAGCTCTTTATCTTGGTGTTTTGAAGTAACTTGTCCTGCTGTGTGATTAGGACAGGTTCTGTGTGTACCAATAGGACGGCGGCAAGTTTATTTCTCCTAATGATTGCTCCCCAGACAAAACGAGCCATTATAACTAATGAAAGGTATTTGGGAATATATTTATAGTAAAGTAATATTTCCGTATTTTCATTTTCTTAATTCCTGGAGAACCCCTTTAAGGATTCAGGTCAATGGGTGATACTGTGAACACACGGCCTGTGCCCGTATATTGTCGACCCGATGTTCTTGTGCATGATCCCTAAATAGTTAAAAAATTTAAACATGAAGCAACTTAGCAATTAGTCTGTATTAAAAAAAATCTATCATTTTGCCCCTACAGCACTTCCAGTCTCCATGGTAACAGACTACAAATAAACTCTATGTAGTCTGCTCATTCAGTCTGGCTCCCATCTATCACCTACTTCTTACTAACATACACTTGGTAAGGTTAGCAAGAAATGGATGGTTGTATGGCTTTTGGATCAGACTACACAGAGTTTGGTCATGGTCGTTACACAAGGGGTTGTCTAGCCTTTTGTCAAGTGATGGCCTATTCTCAGGGTAGGCTATCAATAGCTGATTGGCGGGGATTCAACACCCTGCACCCCCGCCCATCAGCTGTTCTGTGTAGCTGTGTTACCGGAAATCAGGACCTATACTACATCAACATTGTGGAAGACAGCACTTGCCACTGCAGCGCTGCCATTGAACTCAATAGGAGTTGTCCACTATAATGTTGACAGTGCTCTGTAGCTCCTACGCTAATCAGAACAGCGGAAGGGTTGTGCAGTGTAGGACTCCTGAAGATAGACCGTCACTTAAAGAAGGCTGGACAACCCCTTTAACCCCCTCACTGTTTTGCCAGAGTGGAGCTCCATCAGTGGGAAAAGTAGCTACCTGTAGGGGGGAGGGCTGCTTTAGATGCTGCTACCTCCTAACATGCAGCTGGTCTTGTATGAAAGATGACAGTCCAGGCTTTCATACAAGACCAAAATGACAGCAATATGTTCAGGACAGAAAAAGATATCACTGATAGAAATTGGGATGCTGTGAATGAAGTTGAAAATGAAAGTAAAAACAGGTTTTACTTGTGATTATTCCCAACTTGATTTCTAACAGTGATTTCTCCTCTGTTGCTTGGACTTTAGCTGTCAGCTTTTAGACAAGACCAGTTGCATGTTTCTAGCTGCTACCATTGAGGAGATATCACCATCTAAATCAGCCCTCCCCCCTCCAGTTAGCTAGTTTTCACACTTCCCGAGCTGGATTCGGGCAAAACAGTTTGAAACAATTAAAAAGTGGTTGCAAAGCCAGACCCTTTATTTTTAGTGAACTGTATTAACATAACATTTTGTGTACTGAAAATAGTTTGTATTTTATATGCTACCTTTTAGGTATAATGTTACCGTGTGCAGTATTGCATTTTTGCATAAAACCCATGCAGCTCAATGACATAAAACTACATTTTGAATCATTGGATTTGTGTTTTCTTTTGAAATTTTTAGGAAAGACAAACCCAGATGTCCTTAAGGACCGTCAGTGTTTTTTAGTTGTATTAGTATTGTATTAGTTTGTATTAGTCTTCATATTGTGTTATATACTGTGTTCTGCTACTCGGGATCCATGAGGCAGCCAATATGGTTATGGGGTTATTGATGTATGGCAGGGATCAGCAACCTCCGGCACTCCAGTTGTTCTAAAACTACAACTCCCAGAATCCTCCTCTCACTTCTAGTATGCATGCTGGGAGTTGTAGTTTCACAGCAGCTAGAGTGCTGAAGGTTGCTGACCCCCTGATGTATGGAATCCATATCAACTATACTTAATGGAGGAGGTTTTTTGCTGGGATTTTGCTGAAATTAAGTAAAATTGAACCTGTTGGTCCGAGAGTTTTTTTTTTACTGATGACCTATCCTCAGGATAGGTCATCAGTATCTGATCGGTGGGGGTCTGACACCCTGGACTCCTGACGATCAGCTGTTCGGGAAGGCAGCGGCACTCCTGTGAGCGCTGCTGCCTTCTCTCTCCTTTCCCCTAGGCCAGTAATGTCACGTTCATCGTTCACTTGGCCTGGGAGCGTCTCAGCCCCTTTTAAGTGAATGGGGCTGAGCACGATACCAAGTACAGCAGCTATACAATTTACGGCGCTGTTCTTGGTGAGCAAGGAGGAGCGCTGCTGCCTTCTCAAAACAGCTGATCAGCGAGGATCCCTGGTGTCGGACCCCCACCGATCAGATACTGATGACCTATCCAGAGGATAGGTCATCAGTAAAAAAAAAAAATCTCAGAAAATCCTTTTAATCCTTCATGGTGTAAAGATGAGCAGGGTCTGACCACTATGTCTTAATGAATTATGAGTGAAAACAGGATCCTCTGGGAATATAGACAATTTCACATATTTGAAAATCACTGCCTTAGTATTTCTTAGTCTTCCTCGGGCAAGGACAGCTATTCTTACACCTTTCAGGTTTTCTCTTGATATCCTGACAGCTTTTGTGGCTGCGAAAAGCAGAAATGACAGATGATGACCTCCTCCTCTGGACAAGAAAGTCCTCAGAATAGAGCAATATATTTTTCCATACTGTTGAGGTCACGTACAGAACATGGAGAGAGAAGTCAGTCATCTAGCTTCCATTTCTCTCCTCCTGACTAGTTCCTGCTGGCATATTCACATGTCTGGTTGTGGAGGACTTTAGACTATGGTTTGCTCTGCAGCTGTTTAACCCGACAAGGAGCAGCCTTTACCGATAGAGATTATGATAGGTTTGTTGCTCAATTGCATGAATGAAATGTATAAAAAGGATGGAGTCCCTTTAATAACAATCTTTATTTATATATTGCAGTGCTTTACAATTCAGAGGGTACATGTATGAATCAAATACGACATCACAGAATTACTGTATTTTTCGCTTTATAAGACGCACCCCAGATTTTAGAGTAGGAAAATAAGAAAAAAATATTTTTCATCAGATCTCATATCAGACACCCCCCTCCCCCATAAATTTCAGGACATCACATCAGACCCCCATATCAGCCCTCCATGTCAGAACGCCATCAGACCTCAGATCAGCCCACTCTGCCCCCATCAGACCTCAGATCAGCCCACTCTGCCCCCATCAGACCTCAGATCAGCCCACTCTGCCCCCATCAGACCTCAGATCAGCCCACTGTACCCCCATCAGACCTCAGATCAGCCCAGTTATAGTAATCAAGACAAGAATGAATCAAAGTAACAATAAGTTTTGGCCATTTCACCATGAGAAAAGGGCACATTCTTGAGGTGCAGACGACTTGAGTAACAGTGATTAAATATAGGAAGCACGGAAAAGATCTGAGTCAATCATAACCCCGAGACAGTACCACAGACTGAAATTGGGATATCAGGTTTAGGTGGGTTAGTAGATGGGAAAAGGGAAGAAGTTCAGTTTTTGATATATTCAGTTTGAGATAGAGAGAGGACATGGTATTAGAAACAGCTGCCAGACAATCATTGATGCTATGTAGTAGTCCAGAGGTGATGTTACTGTAAGAGGTATATAATTGGGTGCCATCAGCACACAGACGGTACTGAAAACCAAATCTTTTCATGATATATCCAATAGGGGCTGTGTAAACAAAAAGGAGGAGAGGACCGAGAAGTGAACCATGAGGTACCCCAGAAAGAGGAAGAGGAGAAGAAATAGAGGGGACAATTGATACACTGAAAAAGCGGTCAGAGAGATAGGAGGAAAACCAAGAGAGATCAGTGTCCTTGAGGCCAATACAGTGGAGCATACTAAGGAGGAGTTTTTGGTCTACATAGTCAAATGTGGAAGGGAGAGCCAGAAGAATCAGTAGAGAATAGTTGCCATTCCTTTTAGCTGTCAGGAGATCATTAGTCACATTGGTAAGGGCAGTTCCTGTAGAGTGATTAAGGAAAAGCTAGATTGTAAGGGGTCAAGAAGAGATCAGAGAAGTTACGTTGGGCGAGAGTAGACCAGATGTTTAGGAGTTTAGAGATGAAAGGGAAATTAGAGACAGGATGGTACCGTAGTTAGCAGCACAGGTTAGGTCAAGAGATTTTTTTATACTAGTAGTGTTATAACAGAATGTTTAAAAGAAGAGGGAAAGATTACAAAAGAGAGACAGAGAGGTTAAATATTGTAGTTAGGTGACTACTGATAACCATGTAGAGGGACTGGAGAACGTGTAAGGGAATAGGATCACTGCTGCAGGTTGTGGGTCGAGAAGAGCCCGGAGACTTTTTCCGTTATAGGGTCAAATGAGGAGAGAGAACAAAAGGAAGGGGGATCAAAGCTGGTTTGCTACAGGGAGATTAGTATTGGATATTATCAATTAAAAGTATCAGAGAGTCGTTTCAGCTTTTTTGAAAGTCAGGAGATTAGAGAAGTGAAGTAGAATTGTTTGGAAAGGTTAAGAGAACCAATATAGGTTTAAAGCATACATTTTTAATGGAGAAAAATTGCTGATGTTTGTGGATTTTCTCCATAAACGTTCGGCACACTGATAGCGCCGGTGAAAAAAATGTGTTTGAGGTGTGTGCCAAGGTTGCCGCAATCGGTGTTGGGAAAATTGAAGTGTAATGGGAGCTGCTTGATCCAGGATGTTTTTGAGGTTATTGTTGTAATGATTGGCAGCCATATCCAGACAAGAGAGGGAAGAAATTGGAGGTTTCTGTGTGTGTAAAAGGTAGGAATGTCATGAGAGGTCTTTACAGTAACGGAAAGAAGATAGTGGACAAAATCTGGAAGGATGAGTTGATAAAGTCAGAAACAGCAGACAGAAGAAAACTAGATCAAGTGTATTGCCATCTTTGTTTGTGGCTATGGAAGTAAGATGTGAGAGGCAGAGAAAGGAGGTTATAAAGAGAAGTGAAAGGCTGGTGAGGAGATTGGTTAGAGACCACCACAGAATAGTCGAATCCTTAAAGTACACCTTATGAGACAATTTTTGTTTATGATTGCATTTACTCAGTTTTGTCTAAAAATCATTTTCAATTGGCCTTTATTAAAAAAATTGAGTCGTTCTACCACAAAGGGCTAACTGTTTTTCCCACTGTGTGACTGCTACTTTCACTTTGTGCCTGTGATCTAATAAACTTTTTCTCTAAACTACTAAGAGGTCATAAATAGAGATGAGCGAGCATGCTAGGGAGCAATTTTCGAGTAGTAGAGTACGCATTGTATAATCTGTACGCTAATGCGTACGCATCTTATAAGTTTGTACGCTGATGCGTACAAATTACAAGATGCATACGCATTAGCGTACAGATTAGAAGATGCCTACACTACTACTCGAAAATTGCTCCCGAGCATGCTCGCTCATCTCTAGTCATAAACGCTTATTTAAGCCACATTCTTATTAGTAAGATAAGAACTGAGCTATAATGATTGTTGTTAATTTCAGAGAGCAGAAATAAGGAGCACATCAGCTCCCCAGCTGATGGAAAAAAAAGACAATCCACAGGCTACTACTAGGGCATCTCGGCTCTGTACAGAAAAAAGGACTCCAGATTTTTAATAAAGACCAATTGAAAAAATAATTTTTACCTCAAAATGAGTACAATGCAATAAAAAAAAACATTGATACAGTTGAATACTGAGGCAGTGCACATGAGCCGATGGCACCTTGCTCCACCATTCACTCTCATAGGCCTATGAGAGGACATACAGTATAAAGGGTGCAGGCAGCACGATTACATCATCGTGACTCTAGGCTACAGACCTCTTTTTTGACCTGTGGCCTGCACCTCATTGCAAATGGTGGCATGAAACAGGAGCCAGGGGGGTAATTTTTTTCTACTTTGGAGGACCTACTGGGCCTTATTACAATTGTGTGGTACTACAAGGGGATTTATTACTATCTAGCACTATATGAAAGGATCTTGCTACTGTGGCACTACAAAGAAGCTTTATTACTACAGAGCAGCTTAGTGGTTCAGTGGGATCTCCGAGACATGTGAGTTCTGCCTTTGTAGCTACAGTATGTGATTACTTGATGGTAAGGTCATTAAAGGGGTTGTCTGAGTCCAGAGCTGAACCAGGACATATCCCCATCTTCACCCCTTTGGCCCCCCTGATATGAGCATCGGAGCAGTTCTCCTTTGCCCTGCGCTGAATCGAAAAGGCATTTTTTGGAGATCCTCTGACAAACCAAGTTCTTCATGGGGACTGCTAAGTGGAGGCTTCCGCCTAGCACTGTTCTTGGTGACGACGTCACTGACTGATGGACGGGCTTTAGCACTGCACTAACCTGTAAAACAGAAGCTTACGCCTAGCAGAGTAATAATATAAACAGAAATGCTCATATCAGGGGGGCGGGAGGTCAAAGATGGGGATATGTCCGGGTTCAGCTCTGAACCCGGACAACCCTGTTAAGTTGATGAAACCATTCATAAAATTTGATGTGTACTTGTGTCTATAACGAATGTCTAATGGTGGGTTTACACTGCACAATTGTCAGCCAGATTATTGGGAACGAACGTTACTATAAATGGCTCGTTCCCGATAATTGGCCTCTGCAAATGTGCTGCCGATTAGAGATGAGCGAATCATCCAAAATTCGCTTTGCCGAATGTTTGTCGAGCTTTTCAAAAGATTCGTACCTCATACGAATCTATTCGGCGAAGCTGCGTTCAAAACATACGTTATTATGTGGTGTTTTGCGAACATTCGTGCACTAATAACGAACGTACAGTTGTTAAAGGTACGCAACTTATGTGAACACGTACGCATGAGCGTACAAATTGCGTATGAAAATGACAGGCTTTGCATGAGCGGAATGGTGGAGCAGGAGAAAAGCTGTGACCCCTGGCTATATGATACTGTATTAGCAGATGACAGCAGATCATCCGGCTGTGATTTAGATGAGCGTGCCATCCACTCCACTACCTCATCCACTTTCTCCTCCACTTTTGGCACTGCTGCCCTGTGCCACCGTCTCCTTTTTTTTGGAGCTCGAGGTCTGGCTGGAACCCTTTTGCTTTTCCATGCCAAACATTTTCACTTGACTGTGGCCCTGCAGCTGGTATTTGTCTCTCTCCCTATCTCTCTCCCTGCCTGATTAATTACTAGCCCTGCACTGGCCCTGCACTTGCCCTACAGTATCCCTGATGTGCAATATGGATTCCCAGAACAATTACACCCCAATTTTAACAAAACAGTTCTCTCTCAGAACTTCACACACAGTGCTTCTGCTCGTCTCAGCAGTCGCAGCACAACTGATGCGTCACTGGCTTACTGAGCCTGAGCCAATCAGAGCAAGCCCTACCCACTAAGTCAGGTGACCGCTTTCTTCCTGGGCTTTTTGCCGCACGAATAACAAACAGTAAAAGTTCGCTAATTAACTGAATTCGTACGCATCAGCGTATAAAGTAACTTATACGTAACACTAGCTTACAATTTATCGGACAAGTACGTAGCAAATGCGTAGAAAGCTTTAAGAACATTTTCAAATGTAACGAAGCGAATCTCAAAAAATCCGGATTTGATTCGCAGCGGAAAATTTCCAAGATTCGTATCGAATCTACAAAGCGGCGAATAGATTCGCTCATCTCTACTGCCGATCAATAGATCCTTTGATCTATCAGATTGTCCAGAAACAATGAGTCTGTATGAGGACAAACAATAGCAGAAACCATCACAGAGGTGATCCTCCACTGATGAGTAAATTAGGGTGTATTACATGGGCAGATTTTCTGCCTGATGATCGCTAACAATCGTTCATATGAACACTCGTTAGCAATCATCTTGCAGTGTTAGGCTAGGGCTACACGGCGACACTTGTCGCGCGACACCCGTCGCAGCCAGGATCCCTGAGTAGCGGGGATCCCATAGAGATGAATGGGATTGCCGCGGCAGTCGCAAGAAATCCAACCGTGTTGGATTTCTTGCGACTGCCGCGGCGATCCCATTCATCTCTATGGGATCCCCGCTACTCAGGGATCCTGGCTGCGACGGGTGTCGCGCGACAACTGTCGCCGTGTAGCCCTAGCCTCATACTGCCGCCGATTGCCCAATGAACGAGCAAACGCAAGTTCATTGGGCAATCCAGATGTTTCAGGTCTCTAATTTCACCCTTTAGGAAATGTCTGACATCAAAGGTGTATTTGGTACCTTGTTCTTTTTTTTTTTTTTATTAGATTTGATAATTCAGCAAATACATTAGTAGTTTGCAAAATACACAACCTTTTCTACAGTATGGAGATGTTCAGATCTCTGATATTCTCAATGGATGGTTTCCTGAATCTTTTAATGCACAGATGATGCATATTTTTGAACCCTAAATGCCAGATGGCGCCATAATCTTAAAAGTATGATTGGATACTTCTTTACATACTGTGCTGTAAAGAAATAAAAGAGCAAGCGTTCCTGTACACCAGCTATTTATTGTGAGCATTTTATCAATAAAGCTGTAAAAAATAGATTGTAACAGTAGCAAATAATATTATAGAAGGCAAGCTGGATTTACAATGATGTATTCCAATGGTCTTTATTATCCAGTTTTATATAAATCCAATGGAAGAATTGTGGATGCAGCACTGTAGTATATCCTAGGGGGAGAATTTATCATTTCTTGTGATCACGGTAATAACCCTGCAAAATGGACACGGAATGCACACAGAGTCATTTCTGTTTTTTTGTGGCCCCGTTGAAGTGAATGGTTCCACATATGGGCCACAAAAAAAGAAATGGAAGGGATACAAAGAAAAAAATACGAGTGCATGAGCCCAACCCCTTAAAACCTTATACATTTGTCCAAATATTTTACTCCAGTTTTTTATGAGATTCCCACCCCCATTACATCTATTTTTGCGATTTTCTGAAAAGCTACAGTTAATTAATCTAGTTGGCCACTTTCTGGTTATTGTTGACCAATGTGCTTGTAACATGATTATATTGTACTTACTAATATAGGGAGTCTTTTATGATGCTGAAATACGCCTATATTAGGTGTATTTCAGTCAAAGATTGCGGCACTGTGCCGCAATCTGTGACTTCTCCCCGTTCACGCCAGGTTTGGGGCCTCTTCATAACTTTGGCAGAACCGCTGCCTTATAATATACAAAAAATGGTGCAGAATTTTAACCAGAAGGTGGCCAACCCCTTTAACCATGCCCATTTTTCCACCTAAATGTCACAAATATTTGCCAAAAAAAAACATATTTTTTTTCACCAGAATTCCAGCACATATCAAATGATAAATTCCCTCCTTGTCCATTTTCCAGTTGTCAGTGAATGGAAGCATATATTCAGTGGCTGAAAACTAGACACGTCCTGCTTACACAGCTGCATATTGTATGCATGTGTGATATGTTCTGTACAGTAACACAGATCTAGTTTGTTCTGAATCCAATACTTACTGCTTTTATCTGCACTGATCCATTGTAATAAATTATTAGCCTAATGTGCATCAAAAGGAAAGTACCATTTTCCCTGTAACTTTTATTACTGTATTTACACCATGGCCATGGACGGGGCTTCAGGTGTATGAGCGTGACTTATTTCTGAAGACATTAGTAATTTTTTACTTGTTGTTAGCCTACTCCAGATTCTTCAAGTAGCATGGGGGACAGCTACCCTTTAATCGCTTGCATGGTCTTAATAAATCTCCCCCTTGGCATCTCATTTATCAAAAATTGTCTAATGAAAGAACTCTCTGTGTTATCCATAGCAGCCAATCTGAGCACAGCTTTCATTTCATAAACAGACTTGGAAAAATTAAAGCTGCACTGTGATTGGTTGCTATGGGTAACCAGGTAACCATGTGAGGCCTGTACAGTTTTTATGTAGTGGTAGAAAGCAGAGATCTTGAAAATGCCGAAGAATTGAAAGAAAACAACTATTAGAAAGGACCATGGCTCAATGGCAGGCCTAAGCGGCATAGCTGTCATTTCCCAAATATTAAAAGAGTTGTCCGAATGGATAGGTCATCAGTAAGTGATTGATGGGGGTCTGACATTCGTCACCCTCACAGAACAGCTGTCATGGTACTCTGGTGAGCGCCACGGCACCCTCACAGCTTACCAAACACAGCGCCATCCATTGTATAGTGGCTGTGCATGGTATTACAGACCAGACCCATTCACCTGAATGAGACTGAGCCTTTCCTAGGCCATGTGACTGATATATGTGAAGTCATTGACCTAGGAAGACGCCACGGCTCTCACCAAAGCTGATTGGCGGGTGTGTCAGGAGTTAGACACCCACCGATAACATACTGATGAGCTGTAGTGAGGACAGGTCATCAGTATTAAACGCTTGGACATCCCCTTTAAGTATAATCTATGGCAGACCCAGTTATGAAGGTGAAACGTTGCACTCCAACTTCAGCTCAAACTCAGGTCCCCCACATAGACCACTATTACATTTCTACCATGTGGCGTTCACCAATAATTTCGTTTTTGCGGTTGCGCTATTGTGCTTAAAGGTGTCTCATTCCAGGAAATACTCCCATTCCTATAAAAGCATGCCTCTAAATAGTTATTAAGATCAGACTCTAAGATGGAGCTTTCTGCCTTTACATCTCATTGAGCGTTTACTCAAGTCCATAGAGTTCTTGTCATAAACTCGTTAAAGCTTAGCTCCAGTGAGAGGGTGGATCTAAAGCGGCCATAGGTGCTAAGGTTATCATGGATGATGATAATCCGGTGCTTGGGGAATTGATGGACCTTAGAGAATTGTACCAGTCGTCGTGCTGGCGGGATGGAGGGGCGGCGGATGGTAAATGGGGGTGTGTGCTGGAACACATGAACTGGCCGACAGATGACGGGGGCTGATAACCTGTAGGGGCCATCGATGTGAACCGAGGAATGTGGTTTAGTGTATGGGGATATTGATACTGACGAGACGCTGGGGACATGGAACATACTCCAGGCATAAGGCTGCTGCAGGCAATTATTCCACCTGCTGTCACCGGTTTCTGGTTTGTTCTTTCGTACTTTCGATGTTTCGCTCTCCGGTTTTGAAACCAAACCTGTAATATACAGAAATTAATCTTAAATTAGGCATATGAACACCTTTTATTAATTTTTTTAAAGGGGTTATCTGGAAAATCATAATGATGACCTATCCAAGCACAGCTCCATACATTGTATAGCGGCTGTGCTTAGTATTGCAGAGCAGAGCACCTGGCTGATCGTTGGGGATCCTGGGTGTCAAACCCCTGCCAATCTGTTATTGATGACCTATCCTAAGGATAAGTCATCAATATTAATTAACAAATAATGCCTTTATTTATTATAATGCCTTTGCCTATAATTCCTTTCTACATACAAAAAGAGGCAACTTTCTAAATCGTTATCAAAAAATTGTGTAGGTTGTGTATGTCCGTCACCTAGATGCTGCATCTGACATAAATCCATCAGAGCATTGCTCTTGTTTCTGATGGCTCTGTCTGCTCTCCCCCTCCATGCGCACAGCATTTTTTGTCCGGCCAATTCTTGGCATATTTGCTGGGTTGCAGCCAGATCCCTGCAGAACCCAGGGCGGATTGGGAACTTAAAGTGGCCCTGGAAAAGAAAACTAAAGTGGCCCCATGTTGTAGGTGGGTTCAAACTAATAGAAGACCGGCTATAACAAGTAGGTGGGGACAACCCAAGTACAAGGGGCCTGCAATACTGTAATGCAGCACAAAATACCGCCCCAGCAGAACCAAATACTACAGGACAGCACAAAACACTGCCATCCTCACCACAGTATTCAACTGTATCACCATCATAAGGACAGTAATACAGTTGAGTTCAGGAGGGCACTTGCGGCCATTGAGCATCAGATCATTATGCACCTGGCCTACGGCCATCAAGAGGGCTTGGATGGCCCCCTGGGCATTGGCCCACCAGGAAATTTCCCTGTAGGGTCTATGGCCAATCCACCCCTGGCCGGAACCCATTATGGTGAACGGGGCCAGTTAGTGATGCGGTTGCTTCTGGCAATGCCACATACTGAGAGATCTGGCAGTTTGTTCCTTGCCGAAACAGCCTGCCTTATCTCAAAGCGCTACTGTAAAACTAGCCTTAAAGCTTCATGACAGAAATATCAATCTCTGACTACTATAATGATCTATTAGCAAGGCAATAAAAGGCGGACAATTTTATACAGTGCCGCCCTGAGGTTTTTGTTTCTGGACACAATGTGAAGCCCTGATAAAATCTCAGGTGACCCTCCCGTTACCATTACTATGATCACTATAATATTCACCTGTATCCTTGCTTCATTAAGCTTGGTGATCTTCGCCAGTTCCTCTCGACAGTAAATATCTGGATAGTGATTCTTGCTGAAAGCCGATTCCAAATGCTCCAGCTGTTCTTGACTAAACGTTGTGCGGTGTCTGCGCCGGGTTGGGGTGGGATAATGGGGGGGAAGATGTCTGTTTGATGACAGTACCGCGCTGCCATCTACCCCGGAGACGTCTGTAAAGCTCTTATAAGAACTATCGATGTCTAAATGTAAAGAGAAAGCCTCATTTTATCAGTGTAAAAAATAATTAAATAAAACAAACTATATATATATATTTGACACACATAGAGAAGATGATTTAAAGGAAAACTCAATTTTTTTTGAAATGCCATTAAATTCAGACTTCTTTGTGTGTATATATTAACAGATTTATTGTTGTTCATAAATACAGCAAAATGAATAAAACTTGATTGATTGCAATTCAAGATATACAATTAAAGGGGTTGTCCTGACATACCCACATTTTCAGCCAGGCAACCCCTCTAATATGAGCATCGGAGCATTTCATACTCCGATGCTCTCCCTTGCCCTGCGCTGGATCGCTCAGGGCAAGGGCTTTTTTCTCTATATTTTTACACTGCTAGGCTTCCACCCAGCAGTGTGTTTGGAGACGTCACTGGCTCTGACAGGTGGGCTTTAGCGCTGCCCTAGCTGCTGGACCCCTCTAGTATTCATTTGAAGTACACTAACAGCTCAGCGTTACATTGATTTGTTTGTGGAACCATTGGTACGGCAATTGCTCCAAAGTGTCCCAGGAGCCATTTTTCAACAGGACAATGCCAGGCTGCATGTTGCTCGTACTACTGTGAGCAGCCTGCATGGCCTAAATGTGCTACCATGGCCTGCAGCGTCTCCAGACTTGTCCCCCATTGAGCACATCTGCGACATCATTGGTCGACAATTGCCAGCAGCGGATCTTGATGATTTATGTGCCCAAGTGCATTCAGTGTGGTAGAACATTAGTCAGACAATCATTAATAACATCTTTAATGTCATGTCCGGCTGTGTAAATGCAGGTATTTCTGTGCATGCCACTCATACTCGATATGGAATAAATCAACATTTTTTATATATTTTGTTTCCATTTTTCAACATTTGCATATCATTAACATGACTATCGTAACATGGCAGATCTATATCCAACGGCAACATTTTTTTTTTTTAAATGAATGAATGTTCACAGTTCATGAATCGGAACTAAAATGTATTTCTGGTTGATTTGCTTCTATGGAAAACTGCAAACCTGATTTTGACATGAAGTTTATTTTTCTCCAGGAGAGGATAATGCCGCATAAAATGTCAGGGATTGGACCTGACAAAATGCAGCAAGTGGAAGTGCGATTTTTAACAAATCCCATTTATATCAATGTGATATGTGGCTGAAGAGGTAAAATATGACAATGGCTAAACTTATACATGTGAACACAGCTATACATTGATTTTGTCTGTTTGGCCTCCTACAAAAAGCGTAGTACAGATACCTAATAAATGGGCCTGTAATACAACACAGGACTGCACCTCCATTCCCTCCGATATGTTACAATACTTTTTATTTGACGTTGAATACTTTTGTGTTAAAGATTTTTATGGCTACCACGGTACCACATTATTTTGACAATACAGTAATAGTTTTTATTGAATTAGAAGCTTTTAAGTAATGATGTAACAGAATACAAAATATGTTACAGACAGAAATAGCAAAGAAAAACAGGGATAATCCCACCTGCTCCCAAAGGTTACAATATTTAGTCAAAACCGCACATAGACAAGAATAGTGAATTTGGATAGTGCAGTGGGAAGTGGGTGAAGTATAGGGAGTCAATATTATACAGAGGCACACAGAAATGTTTCTTCTAGCATGTATAAAGTTATATCGAGGGATAAATGGATGGATAGATAGATAGATAGATAGATAGATAGATAGATAGATAGATAGATATAGATATTAGGTAGATAGATACTGTAGATAGATATTGGACAGATAGATACTGTAGATAGATAGATATTAGATACATAGATAGATAGATATAAGATAGATAGATAGATAGATTCACAGAAAATAAGGCAGCACTCCAACGTATGGTGAAAAGGTGAAGACCCTTTATTACCCTTGGCTTGTTGTAGATAGATTGATTGATTGATAGATAGATAGATAGATAGATAGATAGATAGATATGGAATAGATAGATAGATAGATAGATAGATAGACAGATAGATAATTACAGAGATAGATATGAGATAGATAGATAGATAGATAGATAGATATTAGAGAGATAGATAGATATTAGAGAGATAGATATGAGATAGATAGATAGATATGAGATAGATAGATAGATATTAGAGAGATAGATAGATATTAGAGAGATAGATATGAGATAGATAGATAGATAGATAGATAGATAGATAGATAGATATGAGATAGATATGAGATAGATAGATAGATAGATATTAGAGAGATAGATAGATATTAGAGAGATAGATAGATTACTATATATCACTATATATGATTTGGTTTTGGATGTGATGTCACTTACCAGCTGTTGATGTCACTGCAGCGATCTCGGTGTAGACTTCATGGTAGTCGGTGCATTTCTTTTTGGAGGCTTTCATTCTTGCATCCTCCATCCTAGGACTGACTGGTCTCGTGCAGGTCCAGTCACTGGAGGATTACTTGTCGCACTGATGGAGCTCCTGCTTTTTTTCCCACAATTTTAAGTTATCAGGTGTGATGTCATTCCAGTCCTTGTCTGATGAGTACACCAATCCCATCCATCCCCTGCTAATTACATAGAGCTCCACACTAATCAGGGAAGAGGAGAACAGGCCCTGCTCAACCTCTGACCTGACACAGACATTGACTGCAGCCGGCTGGGTAGCTCCAGCCATTGTAAGGTGCATACAGTTTGGATAAAAGACATCCCTGACTGTGGGTGGCATGAGGAAAGTGGACAAAGGAAAGTCTAAACCAAGACTGTTTTTTTTTCCTTTACGGAACTACATATTGGAAATGGTAGAAGAGTCTTCACCTAACAGCTCTGATAGAATCACACTTCCTTGGCTTTCAAACAAATTTATGTCTAGACAGACATACTGAATATTATACCTAACACCATTTCTTAAAGGGTTGTGTCACGAAACATATTCTACATTTTTCAAACCAGCACCTGGATCTGAATATTTTTGTAAATGCATGTAATTAAAAATTTTGTATAGCCACTGAGTTATTCAATAAAATGTATCTGTACGGCGCCACCTGCTGTTTGCTTTTTTCCTTATTTTTTGTCCATCTCACTGAGCGGGTCACACATACTCAGTTTAAATCTTCAACTGCTACCAGCTATAGGTTCTGTTAGAAGCTGTGGCAGTTACAGGGAGAGAGCTGCAGCACAAAGGATGCGCCCCAAAGCTGCCAAGTAGCAGAGCAATTGGAGCAGTGAATCTGGAGATCTCTGGGCCCATTGGGGGAAAGGGCTGGTTCTAGAAAGAGATTGTCATGTACTATATGGTGTCTGATTTTCATTTTTTACATCAATCATGGCATAACCCCTTTAAAGGGGGCCATATGAAATAGATATAGGATCTGCTTATTTTCCATAAACAGCGCCACTCTGGCCTAAGGCTGTGTCTGGTATTGCAGCTCAAGTGGATGCAACAATACCACATAAAACCTATGATCAAGGAGATCCTTTCCAATCTTGTACAGCCCTTTTGTAGAATATACACTAAGGAATGAGCACGTACTTTGAGGATGTCTAAGGTTTCTTCTCCAGAACTTTTATGTTGGAGATTGGACTGCATTTTCCATATGGGTAAGTGGTGAGGAGAGCCAAAAAGTAACTAAAGTGACCAGAAAGATAAGGCATAGTTGTCAACAGTCCCAAATTTGCTGGGAATGTCCTGAATTTTCTGAGACAATACCACTAAATTCGGCTTGTACCAGGTCTAAAATGTGCAGGACTTAGGTAAACCCTGCCCAGAAGTGAGCATTAGTGTGCGGGTATGGGGCAAAGCTTAAATGCCCCTAAGCAGAAATGTTGGAAAGTATGACAATAGTGTAGTCTGACAGAAATATTCTGGGGGAAATTACTAAAACAAGGGTGCATAATTTATAATTTTTAAACAAAAATGTAACTACACTGTATACGTATAGACATGGAAGGCCGCTGCTGGGGTTTAGGGCATGCTGACATACTTTTGTGTCTTGACCACTGGAAATGCTGTTATATACTTGTTATGGCGCCCCCTGCTGTTCTTTCTAATCTGGCTCACAATGTGTCCAGAGCCAGTGGTCACACATGCTCAGTAGTTCAGTAGGCAGCAGAGAGATTCCTCTTATTATGTAGGCCACTAATGAGAATCAGTGCACTAAAAGCTACTTCTCATCGGCACTGGACACATTAGGTGGAGGTTCTGAGAATCAAAAAACAAAACAAAACAGCAGGGGGCGCCATAACCAGTAACAGCAATATCTACACCCAGGGGCAGGAGAGAAAAATTGTATCTAATTTAGATCTAAATGAAAAAACATTGGACAACCACTTGTGCATAGATATTACATGTTATGGTGCCCCCAGCAGTGACCTCTCCTTCTTAAAGGGATTGCCCATTACAACAACTTATCCCTATCCACAGAATAGGGGAAAATGACTGATCGGTGGGTATGTCCGTTGGAGCCTTGGCTGATCAGGCCTCCAGAGGAGGGACCTGCACCAGATTCTGGAGGTATATCCTAGCAATATGCCCCCAATTTCTGAGATATTACACCCCCCTTTAACTTCACAGAGCATTGTCTACACTGGATACAATTGTATCAACCATCTCTGTTAGGGCTCATGCGCATGAACAAATTTTTTTCCTATGTCCGTTCCATTTTTTTTGTGGCCTGTATGTGGAACCATTCACTTCAATGAGTCCACAAAAAAACGGAAATGACTCGGTGTGCATTCCATTTCTGTATGTCTGCTTAGCCATTCCGCAAAAAAGATAGAACATGTCCTATTCTTGCGGACAAAGATAGGGAGAGGGGAGGGAGAGATACTATATACGTGGGTCTCAGAGGGGGACCCCTATAAGACATTTATAATCTGTGGGTGTTCCATAAATGTGTCAGATAGAAAACCCCTTTTAACTGTACATGTGAAGCACCCATTAGAGGCCTCCATAGATGGTGCCAGGTTCATGCTCTGGCTTCTAGTGTAGGCATCTACCCTTATAAGATATATTTGTCCTAAGCCCACTTTCAGATGGGGATTTGTCATGGATTTTCATTGCGGAACATAAAATATAATTATGTCGATCTGTTTAGAAAATTCTCTTCAGCTATTTTAGTATTAAAATGAACTTCCAACCTTTGTGACTTGTGTCTTTTGCTTCTCACAATGACCGTTGTATATACGTCCTACTACAATGATCACTGTGGTAATTACAAAGATGTTCCTTTCACTTGGCGGCCATGCTTCCTGCATTGTTTTCTCAGTGAACGCTGAGGAGAATTGTTTAGAAGGCCTGACCCCGAGCACCTGTTGTGTGTCGGACTCCATTGTTTCCTGTGTACCTTGCATAAATATTTGTATATTGTGTTACTTTGTTGCAGGAACAGTTTGTAGATCAAGTCAGCCACTTGTCCCTCGGTCACAATGCAGACAGGCAGCAGAGAATAGGCATTGATCTGCAGGCTGGAATGCCATTCAATACTTGTAAAACTGATTAATCCTCCATCTCCAGGCCGTGTACACAAATCTGAACCAGCCACATCTGCTAATCACTCGGGAGTCAGCACTGGTAATTGGAAGTAATTGCTTAGAAGGTGATAAAATATTCATTGTCTATATAGAAAATGAATTCTGAGCAGATGAGGCCGGACGATTGTGCTCTTAAAGGGGAGGTCCACTTTAGAAAACCCTTTTTCGTTAGGAAATTCCTAGTAGTTAAAAGAGGGAGATCCTTGATTCAGGATCCTTATTTCTTGGCTAGAGTGGAGAGCGGCTACAAAGAGCACCTCTCACTCCGGAAAACCTGTCCTGTAATAAAGATAACCTCTTGATTTGAATGGGTACTGTGTGATGTTTAATAGGGATATCTCAGTACTTTGATGCTATCCCCTATCCACAGGATGCCCATGATCACAGGAACGAGGGCCCGGTACAATGCAGGGACCCCCAAAATGAACGTGCGCTCTGCCCCTCCATTCATTTCTATGGGACCTACTGGACATAGTTGAGCACAAGTCTGACCTGCTGCTCCGTTTATTTTGAGGGGCCCTGGGGGGCTTCCATTCTTATGACTAGTAGGAACACAGTGTTAGGACTCCCCTCATTAATCTACTACTTATTCAGATAGGGGAAATACCCCTTTAATTTTCCCTGTTGGTGCAGGGAAATGACTGCCAGGTTTCCCCACACATAATATCTGATCTCTGGGGGGGTTCCAGCAGGGTCATCAGTTTTATTGTTCTTCTAGCAAGAACGGATTGTCCAACCCCTTTAATTATTATAAGTTAGTATTGCATTTATTTAATAAAAATTCTGTAAATTTAGGACTTTCTCTGCCTATATTGTTGGACGTACCCTTTATGTAACCATCTGGAAATCCATATAGAGTATATATTATTTATGTAGTTTTTGTAGTGTGCTAGTGGCAGCTTCATTACAGAACACCTGTGTGGTGGCACATGGAGTCCTTACCATGTTATGGAGCTGTAGACAATCCATGTGGATCTGTGAAGCACTGTGCTCCATATGGTATCTCATGATACATGCTTCTCAGAAATCAGAGGTACAATATCGCTGGTGTACATAGAAAAAGAGGATACAATCTTAAAGGGATGTTCCGGGATTTTACTACTGATGACCTATCCTTGGGATTGGTGGGGGCCCAACACCTGGGACTCCCCGACGATCAGCTGTTTGAGAAGTCACCCGCGCTTCCGTGAGCGCTTTGGTCCTCTCTTAGCTTTTCCTAGGCCAGTGACGTCAGGTTCATCGGTCACGTGGCCTAGGAGCAGCTCCGCCCCATTCAAATGAATGGGTCTGAGCACGATACCAAGCACAGCCGCTGTACAATGTATGGTGCTGTGCTTGGTAAGCTGCAAGAAGGTAGCGGCACTCACAGGAGTGCCGGTGCCTTCTCAAACAGCTGATCAGCGGGTCTCCTGGGTGTTGGCCCCCCACCGATCAGATAATGATGACCTATCCTGAGGATAGGTCATCAGTAGTAAAATCCTGGAAAACCCCTTTAACCCCTTCCCAACATCCGCCATACATGTATGGCAGATGTCGGGTCTTTAAAGATGGTGTGCGCTCAGGAGCAGAGCAAGTTCCATAGCTGCTGAGTGCCTGCTGTTTCACAAAGCAGGCACCCACAGCTAATGTCCGCGATTGGCGGTAATGCCGACCATGGACATTCAACTCCTCAGAGGCTAAAACCCGGTTCAGGCGTACTGTAGTCAAATGTGACTATGGCGCCTGAGGAGGCTAAAACCCGGTTCAGGCGTGCTTTCCCCAGCAGAGAATGGGGAAAGCACCCTGTTCTAATAATGAGCCAGAGCCTGTACTAGCCTTCTAGGCTCATTATTAGTATGTTCTAGTTCAGGCCAACAGGTGGCAGCACTAAACTGGGATATAGTGATTTCTGTACTGAATAATGGAACAAATTCCATTATTTTGTACAAGTAGCAATCTGATGATTGCAAGTTGTGGTCCACTTGGGGCCCTAATAAACAATGTTGAATAAAAAGTGATCAAAAAGTCATACACACCCAAAAATGGTATTATGAAAAACTTTAGATCCTCCTGCAAAAAATGAGACTCCACACATCATAACTGCGTAGAGTAGATAGCTATAACAAAGTTATGAAGGGCAGAATATGGCGATAAAAAGAAAAAAGAATTTTAAGTTTTTATTTTTTGAGTATTAAAACTACACATACCATATGTTTCGCTTTATAAGACGCACCTGATGATAAGACGCACCCCAGGTTTAAGAGAAGGAAAATAAGAAAAAATATTTTTCATCAGACCTCAGATCAGATCCTCAGATCAGACCCCATAATAAATATCAGGACATCAGATCAGGCACCCTTATCAGGACATCACATCAGCCCTCCATGTCAGACCCCCATCAGTCCTCAGATCAGTCATTAATATTAGACCTCATCAGACCTCAGATCAGGTTAAAATAAAAACCTCCTCTTACCTGTACAGCGCCGCAGCTCCTCTCCTCCTCCGGTAGAAGTCACGCTCCCCTGTCTTCCCGGCCTGCGCTGCTTTGTGACCTGACTGCATGCAGCACTCGCTGATATTTTGCAAATTAGAGTATTATTTATTGCCACATTACAAATGTTTGTGACACGTTTCGGCTTATACAGCCTTCCTCAGGGTGTGGTCACAGCAGGAACAGTGGATGGTTTTAAAAAGGGTTTAGATGAATTCTTAAAAGTAAACGACATTAATGCTTATGAAAATGTGTAGAAATCTGAGTCACATTTCCTTCTGGAATTCACGTCCCCACCTATCCCTTGGTTGAACTTGATGGACTTATGTTTTTTTCAGCTATATTAACTATGTAACTATGTAACATAATTCTGCTGTATATGAATACCTAATACATGAGAAACTACTATGATGTTTCTCTGCAGCATTTTGACATTGAGCTCTATAGCTCAGTGGCATTTATCATGTAGAGAAAGTTAATACAAGGCACTTCTTATGTATTGTGATTGTCCATATTGCCTCCTTTGCTGGCTTCATTCATTTTTCCCTCACATTATACACTGCTCGTTTCCATGGTTATAACCACCCTGCAATCCATCAGCGGTGGCCATGCTTGCACACTATAAGAAAAGCCATCAGCCTCTCATGGGAGCTCACATAAGCCGGTGCTTTTTTTTTATAGTGTGCAAACACTGCCACCGCTGCTGGACCGCCTACCCCTGCTACGCTAATAGAAACAAATTCATTGCTATTGAGCCGACGGAAATAGTCGAGCCAGCGCTCTGCTTTTTTAGGCGGCAGCATAGAAAGGAATGGGAGTCAGGCCGCGCATGTGCGGTGTGCTCCCATTCGTTTCTATGAGCGCAGCGGGGGGGGGGGGGGCTGCGCCTGGTGGTGGAACAAGATGGGATAACCCCTTTAAGTGCCTTGTATTAACTTTCTCTACATGATAAGTGCTATTTGCTGAAGTGACAAAACCCCTTTAAGGTTTTTGCCTTTAATAGTTGTGAGTTCGAATCCTGACAGAAACATTTCAAAAATAGAGACTAAATAAAACTTAAATATACAGGCATACCTCCCAAGTGTCCCTCTTTAGGAGGGACAGTCCCTCTTTTTGACCCAAGTCCCTCTGTCCCTATTTGATCATTAAATGTCCCTCTTTTTGACCTGAAGAATTAATGCATAAATGTGCATTAATAAATTCACTAAATTTGCTCCTTACTGAAGTGTCTGCATGGTTTCTACCTGCATATTAGATCAAAACTTCATTATTTGGTGCAATTCTGACTTTAAAATATCTATAATCTGATTATTTATGTGTTAATATTTATAACGACATTGAAGCACAAGAAAAAAATTGCCGCAGGGGCTCCAGTAATTATGTTTTGGGTGGAGAGGCGTGGCCTAGTATGAAAAAAACTGCCGTGATGCACGCCACACACATTGTCCCTCTTTGCAATTTTCAAAAGTTGGGAGGTATGTACAGGGTGTCCCCAAGCATACTAACAATGCTTGGGGATAACCCCCTTTATCATCTTCATAGCACTGACTCCATATATAGGCATAGAACAGGGACTCCCAAGCCATATATGGAGTCAGAACACAGACTCTTAAGCCCAGAACAGCAAAATTGAAGGCCAGAGAAGTCCTAAATTGTAAATGGGGCCTTTAGAATGTGGAGTAAAAAGCACCAAACGTTGTCTAGTCTTTAAATTTGTAGTTTGTTACATATTTATGACATATTTATGAATCAAATATTAAAAAATAATAGAAAATACATTGCTCGTCATGGTTTAAATTACGGAAAATAATGCACTAACACAATAGATGCAAACATATATGGACTAAGCCTCATTCTGATATGATAAAATCTAAAACTCTCAGCCAATATATTTTGATCAAAACACATCTGTGCCCGCCTACCAGCGCCAAGGTGGTCTCAGTCAGGCAGGTCCTACTCTAAACCTAAATATACCGTTGGGCATCTACATTCAGAAGAGCAGAAACTGCACATATAGTGTGCTGCTCCTAGTTACCTCTCTGTGCATCAGCAACCAATGAGAAGTTTAGCATGGAAATAGGTGTGACATAGTGGTAAGGGGTGTCATCTAATCTGACATTTTGCACCAAAATTTTGGCACAAAATTCTCTCACAAAGCAATTTAAAAAGGTGCTGAGCCATTGCGATAAATTTAGCTCATCTTTAGAATGTCTATATCAGTTTACGCTGTCCACATTTTAGACAGGATTAGTAAGTCTGCCCTATTGTTTTTTATCAACCTCTTAAGGATACAGTCAGTTTTGGCCTTATAATGTCAGAATCCCATTTTTCAAATTGGATGTGTCCAATAGCTTTGGAATGCTTTTACTTCTCAGAAGTATTCTTAGATTTTTTTTTTCATTACATTTTGTGTTAGTGGTAAATTTTGGTATGTTTTGTTTTTGTTTATAATAAAATTTGAAATTTACCAAAAATGTTTGAAAATTTGCAGTTTTCAAAATGTGACTTTCTCTGCTTTTAAGGCACATACCTCACAAAGCAGCTAATAATCAGAATTTATCTGCATTTAGGTGCACTTTTTGTTGGCATCATTTTTATTTTTTAACATTAGAAGCCTTTTAGGTTTTGTAGAAATTTTACAAATTTTTAAGAAAATTTCCAAAACATATTATTTTATTCTGAAGTGGCCTTGATGGGCCTCTGTATTAGAAATGCCCCATAAATAACATCATTTTAAAAAAAAACTTCCTCACCTTAAAGGCTATGTACACCTTCGGTCCTTTTTTGTATGATTGCACTCTACTGATTTTGGCCTAACATCATTTTTTCAGCTGGTCTTTATTAAAAATATTGAGCCATTCAGTCACAAAAGGTTAACTGTTTGTCTGGCTGTGTGAATCCTAATTTCACTTTCACTTTGTCTCTAAAGTACTAAAAGATCTCTAAAATACTAGAAGGTCATAAACACATTCTTATCAGTAAAATAAGAATGGAGCTATAATGAGTGTTTATAAGGAGCTGTGACGTGAGCTGTCTGATGAACAGAGCGAAAATGCAGATCCTGCTACTAGAGAATCTCAAGGTATACAGAGAAAATTGCTCTAAATTTTTAATAATGACCAATAGAAAAAATTATTTTAGCTCAAAATTAGTACAATACAGTAATAAAACAAATTACTCCCAAAGTTGTACACAGTCTTTAAAGTACACAAAAAGGAATTTAGGAAGTTTGTTAACTTTTCAGCTGTTTTACAGGAGCTCATTTGCATACCATCTTACTAAGGTTTTTAGTCAGAGAAAATGTGATTCACCAACATCAGCCTCCTGCCACAAATACCGGCTAGGCAGGTGGTTTACCGGTCAGGTGGGAACTCTACTAAAGAGTGTGCATCAGGATAGGTATGTAACTAAGCTGTGGGGCTGATGGGGCATGATGACTGGGTGTTGAGAGCTGCTGTTTTATGATATTATAGAGGTGTTTATATCTCTGCAGCACCCCTTCCCATTGCAAACACGGAAGCCTATAATCTGCACCCCATCGTGATTTTAACTGTAGTATTGGAATAATATAATATACCCCACATGGGGGTTTCCCACAAGGAGCCCTATTCCCTATCCACAGGAGGGATAAGTCTGTGATAAGTGAATGTTATGCATGCACACTGTCACTCCATTTACAAAGGAGTATCTCGAACCTCCATTCTCGTGACTGTGGGAAGAATGAAAGTCCCGCAGCGTCCTTTGCATAGATAACAAACTTTCCATTCAATCATATGGAAACGGAGTGGTGGTCACGCATGTCAAGGGGCAGTCACTGTCACTCATTTCCAAAGGGGTAGTAAACCCAAGCAGTCTGATACAGACCAATCGTTGAGGACAGTGTCAGAGAGGCTTTTGTAGCATGGTCTTATGATATCCTAGTCTCATTTCACAATGCTCTGACCCTGGCACAGTAGTAATGCCCACATTGTGCCCCTCACAGTAGTTATGCCCACATTGTGCCCCTCACAGTGGCTATGTCCAGATGTGCCCCTTTCACTGTGGCTATTCTTAGATGATCCCCCTATATAGTAGTAATGCTCACATTGTTCCCCTCACAGTAGTTATGCTCACATTTTGCCCCTCATAGTAGCTATGCCTAGATGTGCCCCTTTCTCTATGGCTATGCCCAGACATGCCCACTTCATGGTAGTTATGGCCAGATATGTTCAGTAAATACTCACATGGTTCCTCCGATGCTCACAACTCAGATTCCGGCGCTCCCCAGCAGCAGTACGATGTACTGTCACATATCGTGCTGCTGGTCTGTGGAGTGGGAGCACAGAGACTGATTCCCAGCTCCTCCTACACAGACCAGCAGTGTGATTTGTAAGCTCATCAAAGTGCTGCTGTGGAGTGCGGGCAGCTGAGCTGCATAGTGGAGAAGGGAGCGAACGGCTTCCTGCTTCACCATTACAATCAGCTGTCTCTGTGTCCTATGGACACAGAGACAACTGCAAGCAGTACCTCAGCCATTCCGGGACCGCGGGACAGCCACCGAAATCCAGGAGCACAAAGGGGACACAATTACTGTGTGGGGGCATACTTACGGGGACTGGGCGGGATTGGGCATGTATAGATGGCCTGATGGCACTGGCCAGAGTTAGAGGAGTGGCTTACTGTAAAAAAACACTATTGGCTGTGGCTCGCTAAGCTTAGGCTTTTCAAATGTTGGGAAGTATGGTCACTGCACCCTTGACAGTGCACGGTCAAAAGTGTATAGAGGGGGAAGAAAACAAGGGCACCAACTGATTGGGAATGGGGGGGAGTTACATGCAACTAAAGGACAAGAATCAGTGAGGCAGTGGCTAGAAATTAATCCTAAGAGCTAGAGTTTTTGGAGGACGTGACAATCTTTTTTGAGACACCAGAAAATGAGAATATTGAATGTGTTTCTTCATTGCGTCCACTAGATGGCGATAATGACCTACTAGATTGCCTTGATCAGTGCCCATACATTTAGTATATGGAAAACGTCAGCAATTCAAGTCAGTTACAAGGTGGGTACTGATGCATAAGATTATATGACTCAATATACTGACCTTATAGCAAGATCAACCAGGAAGTGCTGTTGTGGGGGCAGATAGTAACAGCAAGCATTGTGCTTGTAAATTAAACGACAATCTTTGTAGAAAGGAGATAAACAGGTTGCAAAATCAAAACTTTACTCTTCCTCATCCTGCATTGTACACACAAAAGCCTGAGGATAAATGGCACCCCATGTAGAATTTTCTTTTGGTGCAGCAGTGAGTAGGGAAAGTATTAAAGCATTTGGATAGCAGCATATATAGGCTGTCACTAGTGACTAGTGCATATCGACAGTCAGCTGTCTCTGCTGCTTGCTGCTGCCGATTAGCAGTGCTGACACCTCAAAAGCAGACAGTGACCCCTTCGTATTCAGAAAGTGATGTTTTTTGTGCGGTTGCACAGCTCGCACACCTTCAGGCCTCCTACTCACGTTGCGGAATACATGCTGGATTGCCGTGGGGAAAAACTGCAGCATAGTACTATGCCAGCAAAGTGTATGAGATTACACAAATCTCCTGTACACTTAGCAGATTTTTTTCTGAGTGGAAATTGACCTGCATTGTGGATTTCCAAATTTGCAGCATGTCAACTAAGTTTGCAGTTGTATCTGCAGATTTTACGCTTTTCCAATGAAGCGTGAGATCTGTGCCAAAACTGCATCAAATCTGCACAAAAAAAACTGTTAGAAATTTTTTGTGCGGGTATGCTGCAGAAACACACATAAATCTGCATGGAATTTTGTTCAGATCTTATATGCGTTCACCTGCACTCGTGTGCAGGTACCCTCAACGTCACCTCTGTCCGCATAGTGGTATTTCGGATCTGCGTGATGTGGATCCTCGATCCTAGACATCCATTCTGTATAGCGCTCCTGTCAAGACACTTTAGGGAAAAGATATCTCTCTGATGCAAAATTCAAAATTATGGTAAACCACAATGACATTTGTGGCAGGAAAAGCAACAAAATGGCAAAAAGAAAACGTATACCCTTATATCATTTGTGGTGATGTGTTTTTTCTTGCAGCTGTCTGTCATACCATGTTACTATACCTAGGTTTCGTTAAAAAAAAAAGTTTCTAAGAATTTAGACAGAATGATAAACAACAACTTGGTAGACCACAAAATCTGTCACTGTCTGGTAAACATTACCTCTTCCAAATTCCCAGGGTGCCATGGGAATTGTGGTATTCTACTGGTGACACCAGAGTCACCCCAGTGTTTTTGAAAATCCATCTTTTAACATCATGTCATTTTTTTATGTCCAAAATTTTGTGCTGATTATTATCTTGACATATCTTCATGCTGGTCAGAGCTCCAAATTCCCAGCCTAGATGTAGATTTATGAGATGCACTACATGGAGATTGGCTACCTACTAGATAATGTGCTGCTCTTGAGTTCAAAGCTCCTATAGGCAGGTGTTACACAGAGATCTTGGACACTAACCACGCTGTGTGGCCAGTGTTTGCTGGTAGTGCTGCAAAATCGCAACTAGTAAAAAAAGGGGTCGCATGGCAACCCACAACTGTTGCAAGAAATCAAGACCATTTTCTTTCATTCTGTTGCCAAGTACAGTACAGTAGCATTGCCATGCTGAGATCTCTACCAGCACAGCATATTGTGGACATTGTCTTCATGGAGCCACAGCCTAACTCCCTCTAGTGGTGACAGTAAGCATCCGGCATGTTCACTTCTAAATCTATGTCTAGGCAAGAAGTTTGCAGAAACTGCAATGGCTATAAAGAGAAATAGAGAAACTAACTGTTGTACCTATTTGGTTTATTAAAAAAGAGGGATCATATAATATGACCCTCTACGCCAGAAAATTATGTAAAAAAGTCACAAACCCATAGTTTGCGATTTTTTAAAAATGCTATTGTGCCTACAATTTAGTGGCGTTTCTATGCTGCCCTCGCCACTTTCTGATAAGGGGGAGTGGGGCAAGGTTGGGGCGGGCAAGTGGTGTGGGTGGGGCCATCGGCCCTGACATGTTCACTATCATTTATGGAAACTGGAGTAAGTGACCATCGAAATCTAGGTGAGAGCTGGAGTAGGTTTCAAGGTGGGCGCATGGACTGCTGGAGGATGTGCCTAATTGATGACAAGGCCTGCTCCTTGTTATAAAGTGAGTACATCCTCTGCCGGAGCGGGCGATATCAAAGCCTGCAATAAAAAGGCAGTCATTGATAAATAACCTCCATGATATCATTTTGGGGGTGGACATTCACTGTAACCTTTCAACGATGAATGATGAATATATCTGTCACAATCGGGTGCTAGTTTCTGCACCAATACAGATATATCCATCATGACAATCTCATGGGCGTTGCTTAATGTCCCCATGAGACAGGAGCGTGGTTGTAATAAAGGCAACCCTGACATCTAAGGGGTTGACAGAAGGCAGGGACCGATTGTGGGGTAATGATGTCTTACCATGAGGGGCACGACAAAAGTATCTGCCTATTAGGCCATGCCATATGATGCACTACATGAAAAAAATGCCAAGGTTTTTGCAAGTTTTTTTTCATCCTCCCCCACCCCCATTTTTTTTAAATTAGTCAATAAATTAATCACCTCCCAAAATGGTAACAATAAAGACTATAACTCATCCTGCAAAAAAAAAAAACAAGCCCCCATAGAGTCACACTGATGGATAGATAAAAAGCGTTCTCTGAATGTGGCACCTCAAAATAACTTTTCACAAAACCAGTTTTATTGTGAAAAAAAAACACATAAAAATACTATAACACTAATGATAATAGTGGAATTGCTGTGTAATAAAATGTAATAAAAGCTAATCAATAAATTACATGTAACCTTAAAGGGAATGTGTGATCACAAAATGACCTGCTGTTTAAATCACTTTTTTATGCTTAATATATTTTTAAAGAATTTTTGATGATGTTCTATTTAATTTTTTCATGTCACTTTTTATATTTAAACTAAAATAAAAAATCACCCTGCCAACTAAGCCTACTAATTGGTGGCACTTCTTGTCTGTACAGATCACTATCACAGCTTATCTCCTCCCTCCTGACCTCTGCACAGGTCATAGAGCATGCCTAGAAAACTCTCCCATAGAAGTCAATGAGGTCCCCTCCTGACCATTATGTCTATGGCCCTTGTGGCTGCGGTAAAGCAATTTTTTTAATGCTCTCTAAATGCTGTTAAGAACAGCTCAGACATGATGGCCGCCCCCATAATCATATTCAGGAAATAAAAAAAATAAAAAAAATCTACAATCAGAAAATAAAAATCAGAAAAAAGGAGAGGTGCTACTATCAGATTTTAACTGGCAGGTAAAATTTATGGGGACACATTTCCTTTTAACACAAAAAATATAACTCATCCCACACAGAATAAGCCATACAGTTACATCAATGAAAAAATAAAAAAGTTATTGGAATGCGACAATGAAAAAGAAAAAAAAAATCTTACACTAACAGATCTGGAGTTAAAGACTCATGTAAATGGTACCTGAGTTACCCACAACTTAGATATTGACAATCTATGACCACGATAGGTCGTCAATATCGGATTGGTGGAGGGCCTAATATCTGGCTGTTTTGGACAGCTGTAGTGCTGGAAACTATCAGTGTATAGCGTGGAGGCAAAAGGCTCTGTACACTGTGTAGTTTCACTTGAATGGGAGCTGAGCTGCAGTACCCTAGCACAGCCACTACAAGGTGAAGGGCGCCTTCTGCTTCCAGCTCTGTATAGTTTCCAGCAGCTGCTAGAAACAGCTGATAGGTAGGGGTGCCAGGGGCTGGCACTTAATTGACACAAATGGAATCTAACAGACCCCATTGACTATAATGGCATCCGTTCGGTTTCCATTTGGGAGAACATTCAGGTCTTTTTTTTCCCACTATTTTTGATAATTTCTGTGGCAGAAGCCCTGAACAGAGTCTTCCAACACAGATGTGAAAGGTGCGTAAAACTGTCCATATTCCAGATGTGACTATCGGACAGGGGTGCACCACCAACGAGGCCAGGTGAGGCGATCGCCTCAGGCAGCAACAGGTGGGGGCAAGAGAGGGCAGCCGAAGGGCCATGGGCTGAAGGGAAGGGGTTAGGTTAAGAAATTGGCATTGGGGAGGGGGGGCCTGCCCTCAGACCCTCCATAGCTCTTCTAAACTGAACATACATCCCTAAGACACTGTAGGTTTGGTTCACTAGACCCGCAGGAGGTACAATCCACCTGCCGAAATGAGAGGTGAGAATCTCTGGTGCAGATTTTGCAGCGTGAATTTACAACATAAATTGTAGTCGCTTAGACGTAAATGATGTATCTTCCGTTGGTTACAAACGATGCAGTTCTAAGAATACAAGAAAACATCTAATTATTTGAATGTTTTGCAGGATCTACTCCAGATTTCACATCAATTCACAAAGAAATGTTAAGCCTAAGTCCTGTAATATTGATGGAGATGCGGGAGGGTGTATCTCATCCATCAGTGGCTGCATGACTCATTCTCTCCCACGTGTGCACCAAGGAAGTCATTTACATTACTTGCCTGCTGGAGCCCTTTCTCATCACTTCACTTCTGTGCTGAAAAAAGAAGCCTCTCGTGCTTGAACTCTCCAGGCTGATAAACACCTAAAAGCACTTAATTCCCACAGTAAGTCACATAACACTTTGCTTCCATCACACACTGGCACGGAAGCACTGACTGTATAATTCATATGTCACCACGGGTCTTCAAGGTAATAGTTGTACTTAATTTTTTTTCAATGGAGTCTTAAAGGGCATTTAACCATAAAAAAATTGTAAAAAAAAATCACCAGCAAGTGCTTGAGATATTCTCTCTCTTAAAAATACCACTCTGCCATTTCTGAGTAAGTTTATGTTCACATAATGCTTGCAATGGCTTTTAGCAGGTAGCCTTTCTGCTGCCTGAGGCGAAAATTGAAATGGTGCCCCCTGTCCGTGCCAAATTCTCAATCCAATCCCTCTCGCCAGCCCTTGTGTTAAAGACATGGATGGACGTTACATACACGAACCATACAGGAGAATACAGCACTGCATACCTCTTACACCCAGTAGTGTCTCCTCTGATGTAGATGTTCTCTTTCCTCATCTTCTCCATTCATCTTCACCACACCACCATGATAACTTCTTTCAGTTGCCTCTCATCTCTGCAGAATTTGGTACACAGACATCTTAGATTCCTCACTTTTCGATCATCTTCCCCCTCCTGATGCCCCAACATTGTTATCCTGCTGCTACCCTCAAAACAGTGCCCACTGTGCTCCCCAATGCCCACAAATACTATAATGCAGAAATAACAGTGCCATACAGATAGTCTACCCATAGTAATAGTGTTCCCATACTGCCCTCAATAGTAATAGTGCCTCCTACAGTACCCACAATAGCAACCCCACTAGTAGAAGTGCCCTCCATATTGTGCCCAATAATAATGCTCCCACAGGTACCCCCAATATTAATAATGCCCCCATAGGACCTCTAGTATAAATAAGGCCCCTCTATAGTGCCCCCAGCAGTAACAAAGACCTTCCTATAGAGCCCTCAGTAGTAATAAGGTCAAACTATAAGGTACCCCTATAGAGCCCACAGTAGCAATAAAGCCCTCTACAGTGACCCCAGTAGTTATAATGCCCCCTATAGTGGCCCCAGTATATATAATGCCCCTTGTAGTAGCACCACTATTTATAAAGCCCCACTACACTCCCTTATAGTGTCCCCTTAGACACAAGTCTTGATCCAGCTCTTCTGTGAGACCACCACTCCAGAGGAATTAACAGAACCACGACTAGCTGACACTGTGATTCAAGCACTGCGATGGGTATGATTGTGAAGCACTGTAGCTGAGTACATTATGGAGGCACTGTGCTGGGTAGCATTATTATGGGAGCACTGTGACTGGCACTGTTATGGAGCACTGGCACTTGGCACTGAAGCAGCAAAAGTTATGGGAGCACAATGGCAGGCAATCTTTTGAAGCGCTGCAGATGGATTTGCTGTCCTTGGATTTGTTATGAAGAAACCCTGGCACTGTTAAAGAGGCAATGCTCATCTAAAAGGGAGATTTTTATTTTATTTTATGTTTTTAATTTTCAACTGTTGCATGCTCACCACACCACACATGCAGCATATGTCTAGATGGAAGGTATGAAGAAGTCACAGAAAGTAGACTGGTAGCATGTTGTACTGTATCTATATTGGTGTCACCCAACAGAGGAACAACCCAAGATCCTAAAATTTATTGTTGTGTTTTTATTTAAAGGGGGGACTTTTTAAAGGAACACACAGACAATTTAATGATATAGGAAACCAAAATTGGCGTCTATTGGATCTTCAAGTCAGTCCATCGCTCCTGCTTTCCATCTCTCACCTCTTCCCAACAGCTTCATGTTGCTTCTGGATCCCTGCCCATTGGCTGAAAGCTCAGAAGATGAAGCTTTACAAGAATGTTCTGAAAGTTAAGAAGCAGCTGTAAAGTAAGAAACGTCTGTCTGTGAACTGGAAGGATTGTTAGTAGTAGATTTTCATTATTTTATATGTTTACCGAGCATCTTAGAAATATACTTAAATGGGTATTTTGGTAATTTGAAGTTATCCCCATCCATAAAATAGGGAATAACTATTAGATCAGTGGGGCCAACTGCTACCAATCATGAGAATGATGGCCCCATAGCCTGCAGATAGTCAATACATCACTCAGCTCTTTCCAGCAGATCTCACAAGATGAATGGAGTGGAAGTGCACATACTCAACCTGCTGCTCCATTCGGGGACCCTGTGGTGTACGGAGCTTCTGTTCTTGTGTTTGGTGAGGGTTCCACCATTATGGATAGGGGATAGCTTCAAATCATGAGAATAGCCCTTTATTAACTTAATAAATACACTGATAAATTATCTTGTGGTGATGCAGAGTTGCAGAATGTATTACACAGTACTTAGTCAATATCTCTTGACTGTGAGTGGCAAAAGTATGTGAACCTTTAGGATTAGCAGATAATTTGAAGGTGAAATTACAGGCAGGTGTTTTCAATCACTAGGATGATAATCATGTGTGAGTCGGTGACCTGATTTGTTAAAAGAAGATGGATCTACCAAAGTCTGATATTCACAATATAGTTGTGGAAGTGAAAAAGACTTCTGGGGACCTCAGAGGAAGAGCTGGTGATGCTCATCAAGCTGGGATAGGTTACAATAAGACTTCACCGATCGACAGTCAGACAGATTGTGTACAGAGCAAATTCAAGGTCATTATTACCCTCCCCAGGAGTGGTTGATCAACAAAGATAACACCAAGAGCAAGGCATGTAATAGTCCACAAGATCACAAAGAAACTCAATGTAACCTCTAAGCAACTAAAGGTCTTTTCACATTAGCTCATGATAATGTTAATAAGTCCACCATTAGCAGGATGCAGAACAACAATAGTGTGCATGGCAGGATTGCAAGAAGAAAGCCAATGCTCTTCAAAAAGAACATTGTTTCCCGTCTGCAGTCTGTTAAAGATCACCTGGACAAGCCAGAAGGCTATTGGAGTAATGTTTTGTGGATGGATGAAACCAGAATAGAACTTTTTGGTTTGACTAAGAAGTGTTATGTTTGGAGAAAACACTCCATTCCAGCATAAAACCCTCATCCTGTGGTGGTAGTATCATGGTTTGGGTGTTTTTTGCTGCATCCGGGCCAGGTCTGCTTGCAATCAGTGAAGGAACAATAAATTTTGAATTATACCAGCAAATTCTAAAGGAAAATGTCAGGATATCTGTTCGTGAGCTGACTCTCAAAAAAAGATGGGTTGTGTAGCAAGACAACCATCCTAAGTACACAAGTCGTTCTACTAAAAAATGATTGAAGAAGAATAAAGTTAAAGTTCTGCAATGGTCACGTCAAACCTTAATCCATTAGAAATGTTGTGGAAGGACCTGAAGCAAGCAGTTCATGGGAGGAAACCACCAAGATTTGAAGCTGTTTTGTAAGTAGCAATGGGCTAAAATTCCTCCAAGCCAATATGCAGGACAAATCGACAATTATGGGAAACGTTTAGTTGCAGTTATTGCTGCACAAGGAGGTCACACCAGATACTGAAAGCAAAGGTGTAAATACTTTAGCCGCTAACAGACATGGGATATTGGAGCATTTTCCTTAATAAATTAATGACCAAGTCAAATATTTTTGTTTGATTTTCTTATTTGTATCTACTTTTAGGACTTGTGAAAATCTGATTTAGTTTTAGGTCAACTGTAGGCAGAAATATAGACAATTCTGAAGGGTTCACAAACTTTCAAGCACCACTGTGTATTTGACATATTTAAGTTGTATTGGAGTAGTAATACGCTACCCACAGACTTCTATGGGCCTGGTACCTCTGATTTCATATGTGCCTTGTCTCATCTTCCGGTGCATTACAATGTTGTTATTCCCCAAAAGTAAGAGTACAAGTGAAAATAGTTCTGTAATAAGACATTGTATAGTGCCTCCATATGGTGGCACGCAGAGTGCCTATGGCTCTGAAGTACTCAATACAGCTTCTGTGCACAGGCATATAGTGGTGTTTTTGAGGCCTAAAGAATGACTGTAGAGGAGCTTGATTTTGGCTCATACAAAGTCCAACCCTCATCTTTTGGCAGAGGAACCTCTGCAATTTGTTCTATTTCTGCACTAATTTGTATTTGTATATACATGCGAACAAGTATTATGCAATTTTAAATGACCCCATAAGCTTATACTGACCCATGGCTACATGTCATGTGTACAATAATACAGGGGTGGATGAGATCATGTAGAAACGAGGAGCCGGGCGATCAGCTTTAGGAGCCAGCAGTATCATACAAGTGGCCAAGAGAGATGAACATCAATTGACCTCTGTAATGTGACTCCCATGACTGGGCGCCAGCAATCATTTTCTTGAGGCCACTTCAGAAAGAGAGAAGTTCATCAGGTACATGTATTTCTATAGCAATTTTTTGTGAGACGCTCATTAAGACTGGTGATTCATGTGGCAGTCTTGAAGGGAATGTGTCATCAGAAAACAACCTAGTGTTTAAATCCATGTCACTATCTATATTAAAACTTGTATATAAGCAATTTTCACACTGCACTAGACTTGAAATACATACATATAAGTTTTTCTAATATACTGTATTAATGGATTTTGTACTTTTCATACACTTTTTCCTCCCTAAAGTGCACCAGCCACTGTGCGCTTGAAACCTACATTTCTGTACACCGCTGAGAAGTCAGTACGGAGTACACATTTTATGAATGGGTCAGCAGTAGAAGTGCGTACGGGCAGGAGGAGCAATGTGCCCCTCGGAGGTTTACTAACTCATAGCATAGAACAGGGATCAGCAACCTTCAGCACTCCAGCTGTTGTGAAACTACAACTCCCAGCATGCTCCTTCCATTTGTGTGGGAGTTTAGAGAACAGCAAAGTAAGTGTGCATGATGGGAGATGAAGTTTCACAACACCTGGTGCGCCAGAAGTTGCGGACCCCTGGCATAAAACATGGGTACCCTGCACCAATGTGCTATGCCAGGATTAGCTGAGCAGAGCGGGCTCCTGCCTGTGCCTGCATGGCTAAGCTAAACGAACTGCATGTCAGCTCTTAGCTTAGCGGAACAGGCAGGAGCTGCTCGGCACAGCTAATCCTGGCATATAATGCACTCCTGCCTGTACTGAGTGTAATATACACTCCTGCCTGTACTCCCTGCACTGCTGCTGCGGCCCCATTCATAAAATGTGCACACCTCCCAACTTTAGAAATGGAGAAAGAGTGACAAATTGTGCGGCACGCAAAGCAAATGTTTTCAGCACTAGGCCACGCCTTTAACTCCGCCCAAAACATAACTATACACCTAATCCCGCCCAGTCCCCTTACTGCCCCACATAGTAATTATTCCCCAGTTATGTGCCCCATTAATATGCCTAGTTATGTGCCCCCAGTAATATGCCCAGTTATGTGCCCCCAGTAATATGCCCTGTTATGTGCCCCCAGTTATGTGCCCTCAGTAATATGCCCTGTTATGAGTCATAGAAACATAGAAACATAGAAGATTGACGGCAGAAAAAGACCACCTAGTCCATCTAGTCTGCCCTTTTATTATCCTTTTATTTTTATCTTAGGATAGATACATGTTTATCCCAGGCATGTTTAAATTCAGTTACTGTGGATTTATCAACCACCTCTGCTGGAAGTTTGTTCCAAGCTTCTACTACTCTTTCAGTGAAATAATATTTTCTAATGTTGTTCTTGATTTTTCCCCCAACTAACCCCAGATTGTGCCCCCTTGTTCTTGTGTTCTGTTTCTTATTAATAACACTTCCCTCCTGAACTTTATTCAGTCCTTTAACATATTTAAAGGTTTCAATCATGTCCCCCCTTTCTTTTCTTTCCTCCAGACTATACATATTAAGAACTCGGAGTCTTTCTTGATAAGTTCTATGTTTTAGACCTTCCACCATTTTTGTAGCTCTTCTTTGGACCCGTTCTATTTTAGCAATATCCTTTTGCAGGTGAGGTCTCCAGAATTGAACACAGTATTCCAGATGTGTTCTCACTAGAGCTCTATACAGAGGGATCATTATCTCCCTCTTTCTGCTTGTTATACCTCTAGCTATGCAGCCAAGCATACGATTTGCTTTCCCCACCGCCTGGCTACATTGGTTACTCATTTTGAGGCTGTCAGAGATGACTACCCCCAAATCCTTCTCTTCTGAGGTCTTTGTTAGCACAGAACTGCCAATACGATACTCAGATAGAGGATTTCTTCTCCCCAAGTGCATTATTTTACATTTGGAAACATTGAACTGAAGTTTCCATTGTTTTGACCACTTATCTAATAAAGATAAATCATTCTCCATATTACCGACACCTCCTGGAACATCAACCCTATTACACACTTTTGTGCCATCAGCAAACAAGCAAACCTTCCCTACCAAGCCGTCCCTTATGTCATTTACAAACATGTTAAACAGAACAGGACCCAGAACAGATCCCTGTGGCACCCCACTTGTAACCAGCCTCTCCTCAGAATACACTCCATTAACAACAACCCTCTGGTATCTGTCCTTCAGCCAACTGCAGATCCACTGAACTATCCAGGGGTTAAGTCCAATTTTTGATAACTTCTCTTTATGGGGAACCGTATCGAAAGCTTTACTGAAATCCAGGTAGGCGATATCCACAGCACCACCTTCATCCAGTACTTTAGTTACATAGTCAAAGAAATCAATGAGATTAGTCTGACATGATCGGCCCTCAGTAAAGCCATGCTGGTTTGGGTCCATCAAGTTGTTTATTGTTAGATGGTCAATTATCTTCTTTTTTAGTAGAGTCTCCATCATTTTTACCACTACAGATGTCAAGCTGACTGGCCTATAGTTACTAGCTTCTTCTCTACTACCCTTCTTGTGAATGGGTACAACATTAGCCATTCTCCAATCATCAGGAACATCTCCTGTAAGAAGGGACTGGTTATACAGATCAGTCAGGGGGCCAACAATCACAGATCGGAGTTCTTTAAGAACTCTGGGGTGGATGCCATCCGGACCCATTGCCTTATTTAACTTTAGCCAGACAAGTTCCTGTAGAACATCGGCCTCTGAAAACACTGGGGCTGAGACTTTACAACTAGAGTCCCCAGTAATTTGCTCAGTTATGTGCCCCCAGTAATATGCCCAGTTATGTGACCCCAGTAATATGCCTAGTTATGTGACCCCATCAATATGCCCCGTTATGTGACCCCAGTAATATGCCCTGTTATGTTCCCCAGTAATATGCCCTGTTATGTGCCCCCCGGTAATATGAACAGCTGTGCCCCACAGTAATATGACCAGCTGTGCCCCCCAGTAATATGCCCAGCTGTGTCCCCAGTAATATGCCCAGCTGTGCCCCCCCTTTAATATGCCCACATTGTGCCCCCCTGTAATATGCCCACATTGTGCTCCCCAGTAATGTTGTGCCCACATTGTTCTCCCCAGTTTATGTTGTGCCCCCAGTAATATGCCCACATTGTGCTCCCCAGTAATGTTGTGCCCCCAGTAATATGCCCACATTGTGCTCCCCAGTAATGTTATGCTCCCAGTAATATGCCCACATTATGCTCCCCAGTAATGTTATGCTCCCAGTAATATGCCCATATTGTGCCACTCACAGAAAATTAAAAAAAAAATAAAAGCCATATCTTACCTTCTTCCTAGCAGCATCACCAGCAGGATATCTTCTTCTCTAGTCTGGAGGGGCGGAGCCAAGGCTGACTTGCGGCCTGCAGGGAGAATGGATGAGGCAGCGAGCCAATGCCGGCTCTCTGCTTCTTCATATAACAGGCAACTGTCTCTGCATCCTATGGACAAGAGACAGCTGCCATAAACCGGGACATGCCTCCCCCATACCGGGACAGCCACTGCAATTCGGGGCTGTCCCGCTGGATCCAGGACGGTTGGGAGCTATGAATGTGTACTCCGTACTCCGTACCTTGTCAGCGGTGTACAGAAATGTAAATTTCGAATGCACAGTGAATGGTACACTTTAGGGAAGAAAAAGTGTATGAAAAATACAAAATCCATTAATAAAGTATATTAGAAAAACTTTTATTAGGGCATTAGGGACGTCGTATTAAAATTTTACTCAAAGGTTTAGTCACTCTTTAAAGGGGTTTTCCGAGTTATATATATAGGTCATCAATATCAGATCGGCGGGGGTCCGACACCCGGCACCCCCGCTGATCAGCTGTTTGAAGTGGAGGCGCGCACCGTGTCAGCGCTGCCTCCTCTTCATTGTTTACATGCTGGCCATAACGGGGTAGCGGTGAGTAGGTGTAATTACACCTCACCACCCCATTCATTTCTATGGGAAGTATCGCTTCCATAGACTTGTATGGAAGCGATTCTTCCCATAGAAATGAATGGGGCAGTTAGGTGTAATTACACCTACTCACCACTACCCCGTTACGGCCAGCATGTAAACAGTGAAGAGGAGGCGCGCGCCTCCTCTTCAAACAGCTGATCGGCGGGGGTGCCGGGTGTCGGACCCCCGCTGATCTGATATTGATGACCTATCCTGAGGATAGGTCATCAATATATAACTCGGAAAACCCCTTTAAGTGTTTTAAATGTGACCATATCCTGTAGTTAACAAGTATATGACATGCACCATATTTTGTGGGAATTTCTGCAACAGAAAATCAGTTTCCTATATAGCTCATTCAGATAAATGGGTTAATTGCATACATTTTTGCAACAAATCTGATTGCCTGCTGACTTTATATGTCCAGTCAGTCATCTTTCATCACTGCGTTTTAAAACATCCTTGCAGAGATCTCAGCTGCACTCTAATCATGCAGTGGCAGGAGCAGGGAGCACAGCTGTCACTGACAGTGGAGAAGGCAGGGATGTTCTTTTATCGTCCCTGCCTTCCGTTCAATATATAGTGCTCACCAATCTATATGTATAAAGATCAGGAAGTGGCAATGCCACTTCCTGCTTCGGGGATCACCTGGGGGTTGGGAGTCTTCACAAGCTGCTAGTTCTTAGCAGACCCTGATCAGCTATGCAGAGAGGTCGTACAGCTCTGTACAACCTTTGTGGGGGCTGTATTCTCCTGTATCTGGGGCTGATATTTAAAAGAAAATGTTAAAGGGTTTCTGTCACCAGAAAATAGCCCATATAAGTGGCTGTAATTTCTCATGTGCCCATGACAGGTGACACCATATATGTAACTAAAAATCCCCCTACTCCAGCCGTTATCTCAAAAAAAGTGATTTTTATAATATGTAAATGAGCGTTCGCTTCTTCTCTCCGCTGCCAGCCCTGTCCGTAGCTGAAATCCCGCGCCTGCGCCGTGCGCTTTACTTTCGTTTGCCAGTACTCGGCAGGCATCGGCAGACTCTGCTTGCGCCAAATGTAAAGTGCACGGCGCAGGTGCAGGATTTAAGCTACGGACAGGGCCGGCAGCGGAGTGAAGAAGCTGCCTGGCCCTGTCAATCTGAAGAAGGAAGGAGTGGTTAGAGGTGGGCTAAAGACGATACTAGGTGCAGGGTTACCGCCCCTTGCACCTAGCGAACGCTCATTTACATGTTATAAAAATCACTTTTTTGAGATAACGGCTGCAGTAGGGGGATTTTTAGTTACATATATGGTGTCACCTGTCATGGGCACATGGGAAATTACAGCCACTTATATGGGCTATTTTCTGGTGACAGAAATGTCCACCAAAGGTCTTGTATGATCTCATGGGTGGCACAAAGTGTAAAGAATAAATATGCAAAATAAAATAACAAAAAATGCCACAACATGCCACCGGCTGCTTCTAGCCCCGTCTCTACTGACTGTAACAGCCCACCACCTTGAGGTGGGTCTCCGTGCACGGATCCTGGTGAAGCATATCCAGTTCAGCATAGGGAAAAAGAGCAATTCAAACACCGGTGCCAGAATTGCTTATTTTCCTAGACCATAACCCATACATAAAAACATATATATAACACTTGGAGTGGACTAAACAGCTTATGCATCTTTGATGCGTTTAGTATGCATCTTTCCTCACCACTCCCAGTGTGTGCATTACTTCTCCTCCAGATGAGCCTTGTCTCCAAATGAAGTCAGTGATGAACCATTCCACGTCTTAGGGCTCATGCACATGACTATATGTATTTTGTTGTCTGAAAAAAAAAGGATATTTAAAAAATACGGATGACATCCGTGTGCATTCCGTATTTTCCGAAACAGAACAGCTGGCCCCTAATAGAACAGTCCTATCCTTGTCTATAATGTAGACAATAAAAGGACATGTTTTATTTTTTTGCGGAACGGACATGTGGACATATGGAAATGGAATGCACACGGAGTAACTTCCGTTTTTTTTGAGGAACCATTCAATTGAATGGTTCCGCATCTGGTCCGCAAAAAAACGGAACGGACACAGAAAGAAAATATGTTTGTGTGCATGAGCCCTCATATATATATATATATATATGTTTTTTATATTTTGTCCTCATCACAGAAAGGTTTTTAGAAGACTTGTACCTAGAGTGTGAATATCTGCTCCGTGCAGATACATATATATATATTTGTTTAAATTCATAATCCATACATTGTTCATATTCAAAAGGACCGTTATGGAAAGGGGAAATCATTAAAAAAATATTTTAGTTGCAAGTTGCGCTATTTTTATTTTTCCATTTTTTAAATTTTCCTTCTCATAAAAAATAAAACAAAAAAAAATTAAAATGATGTAAAATCTAAAGCCCATGTATCACAGAAAAAAGGTGCAAAAATTCTTTTCATAGCTGAACAGAAAAAAATTGCAACAGCTTTCAAAAACACATGTATTAAAATGAAAATGATCCTGGTCAGGAAGGGGGTTAAGTGACCTGGTCTTGAACTGGATAATCTAAGCTTCACATTTACATTTTTGTATAGTTTGCCAGTGTTATTCAATTGTGAAAAGGGGTCCAGTAACAGTCCTGCTCTTATCCATTGGCCGTCTCTAGTATTGCAGCTCAGTCCTATTTACTTAAAGTGCATCTGTCAGCAGTTTTGTCCCTATGACACTGGCTGACCTGTTACATGTGCACTTGGCAGCTGAAGACATCTGTGTTGTTCACATGTTCATATGTGCCCGCATTGCTGAGAAAAATGATTTTTTTAAATATATATATATATATATATATATATATATATATATATATATATATGCAAATGAGCCTCTAGGAGCAATGGGGGCGTTGCTATTACACCTAGAGGCTCAGCTCTCTCTGCCACCGCTGCACCCTCTGCACTTTGACAGGGCCAGGAGTGATGATGTTTTCACTGCCTGGTCCTGTCAATCAAAGCGGAGCGTGCAAAGCATTTGCAGAAAGAGCAGAGTCTCTAGGTGTAACAGCAATGCCCCCGTTGCTCCTAGAGGCTCATTTGCATATATTAAACATTACTTTTCTCAGCATGCAGGCACATATGAATATGGGACCAACACAGATGTCTTCAGCTGCCAAATGCACGTGTAACAGGTCAGCCAGTGACAGATGCCCGTTAAATGAGTTGCAATACCAGACTCAGTCCATGGACAAGAGCGGCACTCTTTCAGAAAAAAAAAAAAGAAAAGAAAAACTGAGCTCTAATCCCAGCCAGCCTTGTTAATAGCTGGTAATAATAGCTGGTAATGTGAATTGAGATGTTCTTGAGAACAATTGTAAAATTCCGACCCCCCCCCCACACCCCCCCACCTTACAATAAAAAATAATATGTATAAGTAAAGATTAACTCCTCCTAAAATGAAATAATAAAACAAATGGGTGTAGTGAGTTTAGTATAGAACAGAATAATATCTGAATATTAGTCACTTTCTCTACTTGGTTCTTTTGTCAGGGGACCTGTAGAACTTAGCAACGGTTAGAGGAATGTTTTGGTTGGAATTATCTGTTAATTATACATATATTATTACAGGTCAGGAGTGCTTTTAAAGGGTCATAATTGCCAAAATAAAGAAAACACAGCTTCTCACGTTTAACACAATAGTAATGATTGCTTTCCTGTCTCTGCAAGCTGCTTCTCATAAAATGACTAAAACGAATATAGCTGTGCTGCACTGTACATTAGGATCCACGCTGATTCTCTCCAATATTGTCCTTAAAGGGGTTTTTCTGAGAGTTATTGATCATAGCCTCCATGTGTGGCTTGCTTTTCATTCACATTAGGTCCTTATTCTTGAGATAGGAACAGATATCAGAGGTGGGACTAGCACCTCTGAGATATTTATGGCATCACCTGTCGATATGCCATAAATGTCTAAATAGGAGTACCCCTTTCATATATTTGTATAAAAGTTGGAGGTCTGTTTTCTGATGTGGAGCACCAAATACAATATTCCAGTTGCCTCTAGCCACCACTAGAGGGAGCTTAGCGGTTTACTGCATACTGTTCTATTCATTTAGTGGTTGTGGTTGCCACAGGTAGCCAGAATTTCTTCCTTTAAAGGTGTTGACCACTTTTTGCGGGAGATAGCAACCCCCCCACCCTTCACTTAGACAAATCTGTAAGACTAGGGCTACATGGTGAGATGTGTCGCGCAACAAAAAGGGTACAACTTGCACGACATTTATAGTAATACTAGTCTATGGTGTCACACTGCAACATGTGACATGCTGCATCTCCTAAACGAGAGTTGCACAAAAGTCCAACTTGGATGTGTGACACCGTAGACTATTATTACAATAAATGTTGTGTGACAATGGTGGGAAAAATACGTGTAGTCATGGGACACACGTCACTGTGTAGCCCTAGCCTAAAGGGAAGCATAATTACCTTCTCCCCAGCTCTGGGTTCCTGCTCCTTCGCTCAGTCCCCCTGCTGTAAACATGTGCAATTATAGTGCCCTGGAGCTGGGGTACTTTGAAGTCTGAACATTTGTGGACATTTGCCCTTGTTTCTCCCATGCAAAGTCATCAACTCCTTACTTTATTTCACTTTAAAGAGTTAACTTGCATTGACTTATACTGTTTAATATGGTGTTACTTCATTTTTTACTGCATTGTATGTGGTGTTAAATATCTTGTTCATTTGCACTGTGTTTTGCACAACACTGTGGAAAGGGTTAATGAAAACTTAGAGACTTTTGGGACTTTCTAGATAATAATGGAGAAGGTAATAATTTTCCACAGCTACCATAAGGTTTAAAGAAGAGCATGTTTTGGAGAGAAAAAGACAGACTTGTTTACTACCCAAACCAGACAGACTGACCTTTTAAATGTCTGGTTTAGCTATGTTATTATGTCTGAAAACCTGTGTTTGTCTTTCTGTGCTATTGCCATTATCATTGAAGCTCTAATGCAAGTCTATGAGGGATGGGAGTTGAAACATTATAACTGTTTGTGCTGAATTTCTCCACTCCGCCCCTCCCACTAGAAGGTTCTAGGTATAAATCACCTGATAATATGCGCCCCTAGCACACAAGGCCAGAGGAAGCGCAAGTGTGTGAAACAGCCGTTGCCTTTCCATGTACCCTGCGTCCAATGGTGCATTTACTATGCTGACATTGCTGAGCACCTATACCGCTGTTTTGTGCACACACACCAGGTCCAGGTGAATGTGGTGGGAGTTGGTTGCTGTGCAGATTCTTGCGTTACAGTGATGCAGTGACATACTGATCAAAGTAGCACACTGCAATAACGTATTAAAAATAAATACCATCTTTACTGAAACAACACATATAATCAAACGACACATTATCCACAAGGTGAATGCCTTATAGGGTCAAAATCTTAAATTGCAAGGAATGGATACAAAATAATAATAGTACATGTTACATGCATAAAAAATAACCAGTTCCAACCAATAAATAGACATAATACAGACCCAAATGTGACACACACAGATACCCCAACAGGTGTTTTGCGTTGCTTCCTCAGAGGGATGTGTTAGACTGCTGGTCAATGTCTCTACCCTTATTTCCCATGGGGGTTCACCATGTGTTACCATCCCTTCTGGAGAGTAGCGACACGTGGTGACACCTCAAGGTAGCACCCCAAACTCAGACACTGCACTGTGATCTGCTCCCCTTGCATCATGTCAATTGGTCACATGCTGCAAGGGGATGAGGTCACTGCTACTGCCACTGATTGGCTGCAGTGGTGTCAAAGTGGATGGTGACAGTGGGGGACCCGAGCGAGGCAGCCGAATCCTTGGAGTGAAGGCAGGGGCAGACTGGGAACTTAAAGTGGCCCTGGAAAAAATACCGGTGGCCCCGTTTTGTAGTTGGGTCCAAAATGATGGTAGGCAGGGCCAGCAATGTCATATTGTGGCACATTATACCATTCCAACAGAGCCAAATACCACAGTCCATCACAATATACTGCCAGCAGCACAAAATACATCCCCAAAAACTTCCACTGCCAGCTGTGAGGAGGGCTCAGATGGCCCCCTGGGCATCAGCCCATAGGGAAATTTCCTTGTAAGGTCTATGGCCAATTCACCTCTGAGTGAAGGAGCCTGGACCCAGTGATGGGCAGCAGGTAATTAAGCTTCCTTTTGCAGATCTGCCCAGCTGGCCAACCCCTTCAGTCATATGCCTGGACAGGCTATTTGGAGCTCTGTATCAGGACAACAGTGCAAACTGCTATAAAGACGTATTAAGGAACTAATCCTTAAAGAGCACCTGTCACCTCTCTTGACATGTATGTTTTAGTAACTGCTTGCCACGTAATAACAATGTTGGAGTTGTTCTCTACGTTGTACCATTTGTTTATTATTCCTGCTAGTAGTTATGAATGTATTCTTCGCAGTTTGCAATAAAGGTCCAGCTGAGTTTTACTAGTTAGCGGTGTGTCCTGCACAGTCTGACACTGGCATCACTGATTGGATAATAGAGTGCAGGGACACGCCCCACTGGTAACACCCAGCTGGACCTTCATTGCAAACTGCTGACAATTATTTCATAGCTTCTAGCACATTACACAGTCACAAGAATAGATGCTCCACAATTGTTATTACATAGGGAATGCAAGTAGTTACTAAAATAGACATGTCAGGAGAGGAGGCAGCTCCTCTTTAATAGTTTTTGGAGAATTTAGAGGAAAGGGGACATTTACAAGAAGTCAATTATCGATATGCACTATGAAGCCTCAACACTGGAGATACGTCTAAAGAGATATCCATGTGTACTTAGGAACACTGTAGGAGTGATTGTCTCATGGACTACAGAGAATGATTAGATGAAACCAGTCATATGTGATTAATTGAATCTTTTCACATGAATGGAAGCCACTTGTGTGGAGCAGCAGAAACCTAATAGAGGTCAACAAAAGACCAAAAGTCACGGCTAGCTAATTAAAAGCCCTTTCCAAAAATCCCTGCGTTCTCCATGGCAGTCAATATAATCTTACAAAAATAATCACTGCTGAAGCTTTAGTTTTCGATCAGGGTTTATTGCGATGTATAGTATATGATCAACATACAATGTATTTCTTAGTTGTCAGACCAGGGCTAGCCCCACTTGGGGTGAAATGCGTCAGATCGGTTTATATTTTGCTTGTCATGATTGAAATAGACACTTTGACGTGAAAAATTCAACTCGAAGTGAAACTCTGCCCAGAACCATTTTGAAGGATTTGAGATTTTAACATTTCAGACCAGTGAATTGTAATATCTCTCGGACGGGAAATTGTGAAACGCGGAGGAAAACGATCCAGAAACACATTACAGCAGGAAAATCAAATAAACAGTGCAGATCTTAAAATGATACGTTACCAAAACCTGAATTTGAATTGGCAAGCCACGGTCTAATTACCTCATATGCGGCTTTACAATAGCTGCTAATTTCGAGATAATGGCTTCTCGTATTCTTAGCCAGGCCGTGTAATGTACCATTTGTTTAGCCAACATTATGACATTTGGGATTAAATCATTTACAAAAGTTTCATTATTGATACAAAAACCCCTTTATCCCCCTGCAACCGTTGTAGAATAACACAGCTGTAATATGTCTTTTCTCCTGGTAGATGTCACTGGGAAGTATCTGTGAGTTTTTTCCAATTTGGATAATAGGAAATGACATCATGTGCGCGGAGAATCCCTGGTGCGGCTTGTTCAGTCTACAAAAATTCACTGAGTTCATCCTATGGGTCATTTCTGAAAAAAAATTAAAAAATGAGTTGAAAACGAACACAGGGTGTGACAGCTCCGCCATTGAATACCAATTTATGGCTTAGCAAGATCAAAAAAACGTAAGGGTCCAGAAACAGCACCTCTCTTGCCCACTGGGTATTTCTGAACGGGCGTGAGCTGCAATACGGGTAATAATCCATAGACAAGATGTTTAATGTTCAAGGGTTGTCCATGATTTTCAAAACATGGCTTCCTCCTTCCAAAAATCGAGCTACAACTGTCCATATGTTGGATATGGTAGAGGAAACCAGCCTCATTTGGGGGCTGAGCTGTAATACCAGACCTTGAATGGCTGTGACACTGTTTTTGAAAAAAAGCAGCCACGTTTTTTGTAATCCTTTACATTTAAGACCTAACTGGGGAATTCCTTGGGAATGTCCACCTTTGTGGGTGTTTGCCAAGAAAGAGGAGGCCGGACCGGGTGTCAGAGCCTTTAGAGGAGGCCAACATGACGGGGGTTGGTTCAGGAAGACCCCGGGAGGTTGGGGATTTGGGGGTTAAATAGGCAGGAAAGGAAGAAGAAGTGGCCATTTTAGGTAAATCTAGCTACCACCCACCATGTTTTATAGAAGTCAACCTTTAACATTCGTGGGGGGGGCGTGTTCCCAATTGGTAAGGGTTGGATTGTCGGGCATAGAGATAGTGGGGGCAGCAATTTGTCACGGCGGCTGTGAAGGTGGGAGGTCCTTGAAGCTGTAAAATTCTCAGGTGGGGATGATGGGAGGGCTCCACGGTTGGGGCTGGACTCCCATGGTTGGCGATTGGTTGTGGGGGCCATCAGTGGTGCCTCCGTGCTGGCGTTCTTTGGCTGGAGGCAAGATGGTTCACCCCGGAAGGGGTAACTCATTATTTAGGGCTTCAAGGATCTCACCCGCAATTAATTGTATGTTATACATATGGAGAATTGGTATTGTTCATATGCCATTGTATATGGGTTTTTGTTATGTTATGTTAATTTAAAGGTTTATATTCTATGGTAATAAAACGGCTGCTGTGGCTGATTTAATCCAACACAGTGTCCATGTTTTATTGGGGTATTATTTATTTATGGAGGTCTTTGGGTATGGGGTTTTTTAGTGGAGTAGGCATCCAAAAAGTCAGGTAAGTATTGGGAGTCGAGTGGAAGGTAACCAATACCTCCGTCAAGTAAAATACTGGGTTTTCTACCAGATGAGAACAAGATAACCTAAAAGTCACAAGCAATAAAATATCGCTCTTGTTCGACCTGAAAATGTTAAACTATATTCAGTATAATATTCTCCAAGAGCAACTGTAAGGAAGAAGGAACATTAAAGTATTAGGAATATAAATGGCTGTGATTATTTTCATAGCCTTTTTTTGCAATAAATGGTAATTAATTTGGTTTTATATAGCAATGGCATGGCAACAAAATGTGGAACAGTATTTCCTGTACTGTCATTACAGTTCTTTAACCTCCTAACTGTTTTGCCAGAGTGGAGCTCCAGCAATGGGAAAAGTAGCTACCTGTAGGGGGGAGGGCTGCTTTAGATGCTGCCACCTCCTGAATGGAAGCAACTAGAAACATGCAACTAATCTTGTTTGAAAGCAGACATTCGAAGCTTTCAGACAATACCAAAATGACAGCAATATGTTCAGGACAGGGAAAGATATCACTGATAGTAATCGGGATGCTGTGAATGCAGCTGAAAATGAAAGTAAAAACAGGTTTCACTCGCGATTATTCCCGACTTGATTTCTAACAGTGATTTCTCCTGTGCTAGACTCCGGCAGAACAGTTAGGTGGTTAATCTGCTTTTGTATGTTTGGAGATAAAATCAAAACTTGTTGCTATCAGGAACTGCTGCACTTTTGCCTGTACTTTTATTTATTGATGGATGGATTGATAGATAGATTCACATTATAGAGTCACATTATTATGACCACCAACTAATATCCAGAGTATCCGCCATGTGCAGAACAGACAGCAGGTAGATTTGCTGGGAGTGAGTCAGTAAGGTGCTGGTAGGTTGTCACCGGTATCTGGTGCCATGCTGACTGCAGTGCATACATCAGCTGCTGGAGGAGGCACAGGGGAGGATCCATAGAGCGAACACGATGCTTGAGGTGGTCCCACAAATGCTCAACTGGGTTCAAGTCTGGGGAATTAGGGGGCCAGGGTAGTATCTGGAAGTCTTGGTCATGCTCTTCCAACCAGTGTTTGACATTTCTAGCCGTGTGACATGTTGTATTGTCTTGCTGGAAGATCCCATCCATCCCAGGGAAGACAATCAGCATGTATGTACATGATCTGCAAGGATGGATTCATACCCAAATCGGTTGAGAGTGCCTTCCACATGGATAAGTGGCCCAGAGACTGCCACAAAAACCTTCCCCAGAACATACTGCTGCCACCACCAGCTTGTGTTCTTCCAGCTATGGTTTCAAGGCTGCCACAAAAATTGAAGCCTTTTCTGCCATTGATACTTCATTAGCAGAGGTGCAGTGACCATCTATCTGCTCCGGAGCCCCATATGCAGTAGGGTTCTCTGAACTGTTGTGTTAGACACACGTGTGGTAGCCCCCTAGTTCATTATAGCGGTGAGCTGCTCCATTGTAGCCTGTCGTACTGTCCTCGTGCACCTTCATGGCCGACGTTCACTTCTCATATCAACGGCACATGGTGCTCCGCAGTTTCCACATCGCTTATTTACAATGGTGCCATTTGTCCTCTCATGATACACTTTCACCACAGAAGCATGAGAACAGTTCACACTGTGCATTCTCGGAAATACCGCCATCTGGAGCCAATAATCATTTCTTTTTGCAACTCTGATAAATCGTCGTTTTTACCCATAATAGCAACGAGGGATATGTGTGCAGACAGCCTATCACACACCTTACATACCCACAGAGCCAGCTCAGCACACGGGACTTCCTTCATAAGATACATGCTACCGACATCAGAAGTAGAAAGTGGTCATAGTAATGACTCAACTGTGTAGATAGATAGATAGATAGATAGATAGATAGATAGATAGATAGATGAGATGGATAGATATTACATAGATATTAGATAGATAGATAGATAGATAGATGAGATGGATAGATATTACATAGATATTAGATAGATAGATAGATAGATAGATAGATAGATAGATAGATAGATAGATGAGATGGATAGATATTACATAGATATTTAGATAGATAGATAGATAGATAGATAGATAGATAGTTATGAGATAGCTGTAGATACAGTGAAACCACCCCTTGTCCAGACCATATTTCTTGTGACAGATTTTCAGTTTCACCATAGATGGATAGTACTGTATATAGATACATAGATAGATATTAGGTAGAAAGATGGATGAGATACATAGATAGATATTAGGTAGAAAGATGGATGAGATAGATAGATAGATAGATAGATAGATAGATAGATAGATAGATAGATAGATAGATAGATAGATAGATAGATAGATATGAGATAGCTGTAGATACAGTGAAACCACCCCTTGTCCAGACCAGATTTCTTGTGACAGATTTTCAGTTCCACCATATATTCTGTATACTGACCATTTTCTAAAAGACCAATTTTGGTTGGTCGTCTCAAGATAGACAGATAGATAGTATATAGATACATAGATAGATATTAGATAGAAAGATGATAGGTACATAGAGCCTAAAATGAAGACTGATGCCATACATTGGCATTCGTTCACCATAGAGTTCCATTGTAAAAAAAATACTTTTTTTTACTGGACTGTGCAGTATACAAGAACGTGGTGTGCTACGTTTTTGTACTCCTTTTTTTGTAACCTGTACATCAAAAGGAGGCATAAAACGTGATATGAACCCAGCCTTATTAGTAATAAAATAAGATGTTGCGTGACTTCCAGCAGTAAGTACAATGCAGATATATGGGAACTTTGACCTAATCTCAGCGGGGATTTCTGACAGTATATTCATTTGAACTTTTACCTCTTTTACTTAGAAAGTCTTAATTCCCTTTCCTGGTCAGAAATCATTCTAAATTTAGTAATAGCGTCAGAAAAGAACTTAATCCGGGCCTACAATTATATAACAGTCCCGCGCAGTCCATTAGGGCTTTCTGCATAATTAAACACGACTGCTTTACTCTTAATCTGCCACATGAGGCAAACAATAATCTTACCAAATTCTTCCATTAAAATGAATTACACGAAAGTCAGTATAAAATAATAAGTCACTTTGCTGCGTGCATCCCCCGCAGCTATTCTTCACTGAAGACAAGTGGATTTGTACAGGTTTTTGGCCTATGATGATGTTGCTGACAGGCCTGTTGGTTCCAATATGAAAAACCCGTTGTCAGCTCTAACGTGATTATTACATAGTTTTGGAGGAAACGCTCAAACTTCTATTTCTCTGAATGATCTGAAAAAAAAAAAGAAAATCTAAACCATCCAAAATGTACAAGGTTTATACCCATAAAGAGAAACAGAACCTAAAACACAAAGCGATCATGTAAATGTGATAATGAATTCATTATTATAGTCTAGATCCATGGTTTGGCTATTGAGGGAGATTTATAAAACTGTCTAAAATGGAAACTTTCTTTGTTGCCCATAGCAACCAATCACAGCGCAGCTTTCATTTCATATTGTGCTCTTGAAAAAAGAAAGCTGCGCTATGATTGGTTGCTATGAGTAACAAAGACAGCTCTCATTTTACATAATTTTCATCAGTTATCTAATATTATGGAATTGCTCCCCATGGCTGTGAAAACATTATCATCACAACCTGCCATAAAGGGAAACAAACATCTCCTAGCACCTAATCCCACCGAGTCCTCTTAATGTCCCCACATAGTAATTATTTCCCAGTTATGTGTCCCCATTAATATGCCCAGCTGTGCCCCCAGTAATATGCCCTGTTAGGTGCCCCCAGTAATATTCCCAGCTGTGCCCCCGTAATATATATGCCCAGCTGTGCCCCACAGTAATATGCCCACATTGTGCCCCCAGTAATATGCTCAGCTGTGCCCCCCTGTAATATGCCCAGCTGTGCCCCCAGTAATATGCCCAGATGTGCCCCCAGTAATATGCCCAGCTGTGCCCCCCAGTAGTATGCCCACATTGTGCCTCCAGTAATATGCTCAGCTGTGCCCTGCAGTAATATGCCCAGCTGTGCCCCCCAGTAATATGCCCAGCAGTTCCCCCAGTAATATGTCCACATTGTGCCCCTCACAGAAAGTAAAAAAAAATACACACCATATACTTACCTTCTTCCTAGCAGCAGCAGCAGGACATCGGCTGCTCTAGTCTGTGGAGGAGGCGGAGCCAAGGCTGAATGCCAGCCATCCCCCCACACACACACACAGACCAGAGGTGTGGAGAGCCGGCGGTCAGGAGGAATAATGAAGCAGGAAGCCGATGCCAACGACGGCTTTCTGCTTTCTGTGGACACAGGGACAGCTACCAGAAAGCGGGACATACCTCCCCAGTACTGGGACAGCGGGACAGCCTCTGCAATCTGGGACTGTCCCTCTGGATCTGGGATGGTTGGGAGGTATGCATTTGAATGTGCACGTGATGAAAACAGATGTGAGGTGATCCATATGTTTAAAAAATCTATAAATCATAGATACCCGCCTAGTGAACTTTTTTTTTTGCGAATAGGGTTGCCACCTAGCCAGTAGTCCACCAGCATTTTGCTCAGACTGCCCATCCTTTTTTTTTTTTTTTACTGGCCCATTGAGCTCCAGGTATTTTCTCTGCCATGCTTGGGAGTCCCTGCTCTGACTCCATATATGGCTTAAGAGTCCCTGCTCTGTGTCCATATATAGTCAGTGCTTCCTGGAGTCCCTGCTCTTTGTCCATATAGTCCATAATCAGTGCTACAACCCTGAAAAGGGGAGGGGGCTATTCCTAAGAACTGTCAGTATGCCTGGGGACACCCTTGTGTATTTTTGTACTTTCATTAAGTCTCTATTTTTAAATTGTCTCTGCCGGGTCGCGAACCAACAACTGTTTAGCATTGAAGGCAAAGACTCTTACTATCAATGTAGGGCGAAGTGCTACTAAATTTTATATGGCTAAAAACCTTATCAATATTTTTTCCATGTATTATGTATTCAGATGTACAATGTACTCGAATTCACACATACATCCCTGTATACACCAGTAAATTGAATGGGATTTTTTTTCTCTATATACAAGGACATTTTAGATTTTTTACCAATTGCAAAAATTTAATGGTACAAAATAAATGGACGATTTTGTGATTATTGTAATTTATTTTGTGCCATTAAATGTTTTGCAATTGCTAAAAAAATATAAAAAAGTCCTGTTATATATAGAAATAAATTACACACATACAGTATACTGGTGTATGCAGGGATGCATCTGTAGATTCCAGGACATTGTACATCTGAGTACAGTATGTAATACATGGGAAAAATACTACCGAGTTTTTAAGTCATAGAAAATATCCAGCTTGCTAGCAGTGAGCTCTAGGGCTCAGTGGTTAGATGTTTTGCCTTCAATGAAGAATGTTGTGGGTTCAATAACTGGTAAAGACAACTTTAAAATAGAGACTTAATAAATGTTGCATACATAAATGTCCCCAACAGAGAAAAAAAATTCCCCATGGTTATGTTTTTTTTTCAATTTTGACTCCTGACCCGTTTTCACCATTTAAACCAATCACTCTGGTTGGTTTATATTCTGTATGTAGCACTTTCTGTTCTTGTATCCAACCGTACCCATGATGCAGTTCTCCTTTCTCTGCCACAGCTCCAGCCCTGCTCCTAACAACGACCAGCTGGTTTATAGCTCCGCCCACCTGCTAGTAACATAGACACTCCCCTGTCCAAGGACATAAGAAAGAGCTGCATGGACATGGTCATGTGACCACAGCTTAGAACGGGAGATAGGAGCAATAAAGGTACAAGAAATACATTACAAAATCACAGCGTCCTTCATAAACGTTTGCTTTAAAGGATCTTGATGCAAACTGGAAAATCCCTTTAAGTATATTCTGAATGGATGGACATATGGCGCATGAGAAAATGTGAAGTTTGAAACCATTCTTTGCCAAGTAAAAGTTTTATTATCTGTGTTATTTAAATGTCACGGCCAATATTAATAATACTTGTCTGCCGAACAAGACGTTTATGGTCGAGTGACTCACACCTCATTGTCAGCTGTCAGGAAAACGCTCTGCAGAAAGGCTCTGCACAGATTATCTCTTCCATCCAAATCAGCGGAGTTCCCATATGCTTTAATGAGGAGCAGATGACATATGTGCAGCATATGTATTTGATCAAATTAGACAATTATTTCTCCATTTCATTTTCCCTTTACATAACACACATTTCATGTGTTTCTCTTATGGAGAAGTGCGAAGCAGGACGGAGCCACTGCCTATAAAAAAAGCAGTCATTTTAATACCTATACGGTAGCGGGCATGTGTGATGTCACAACGTAGCGATAATAATGAGACCGTAGAAAACAGAACTCCAGCAACAGTCCTTGTATGCTTAAAATATTAAATCCATATTAAAAACAGCTAGAATCATGTTGCTTATTACTGACGCGTTTATGGTCTATGATTAAGGGCCACCCTAGGCCAGAAATGCGTCAGAGGTACGCAACATGATTTTAGCTGTTTTTAATATGGATGCCAAATAAAGAAGATTTTTAAGGATACAAGGACTGTTGCTGGAATTGTATTTTCTATGGTCTGCACCTCCTGTGCCTGGAGCGGGGGAGTACACAGGACGGGCTGAGGATTATTGCTTTCATGTGAAGATAATAAGGAGGTGCTCTTACAGCTATGGGTCCTGAAACTGCACTTTTTGCTTCTGTGGCAGTTCCAAAGCAGCTTCCCTTAGTTACTTATCTCTTAAAGAGAATCTGTCAGCTCCGAAACACCAACCCAGCAGTGAACAGTGTTAGGGTAGTCTCAGATCCGGCAAGATGTTTCAGCTGCGCATATTTGCTGGATGCTGCCGGAATGCCGTCCAGCCCCATTAACTATAATGGGGGTCCAGTGGAGATCCAGCTGCAAACCCAGCAAATATGCGTAGCTGAAACATCTTGCCGGATCTGAGACTACCCTAACATGCATTGACAGGACTCCTGAGCTCACACACAGCATGGAGAGGACTCAAAGAAGAGTCCTCTCAATGCATTTTACTGCTGGTTTGTCAGAGCACAGCGTCAAAATGCAAGTGAGTAGGAAAATAAAAATTACATAACCGGACCAGCACCACAAAGGACCCCTAGTTTAGAGGGTGCTTTGGAGCTGACAGATTCCCGGTAAAGGGATTCTGTAACCAGGAATAATAGTATCAAACAAGGCGCAATGCCTGGTAGGGCTGGGTGATTACATAATACCTGTTTTATCCAGGACTGGGTGAATGAAATCAGTGCGGTGAGGACCTAAGCCACTCCATGCACCCTAGATCCTTCTCTCAGTGGCTTTGCTAGCCATTGCTTCTCCAGTTCATTGATAGGGCTGGGAGTCCTAATCGTCATTTTGCCTGACCCTGTAAATCAACTGGAGCGAGACGTGTCTGGAGAAGAGCTGAAGAGCTATGGTGCACTTATACCCTCTGTGCCCTTTAGACCTCATTTGCTCTGTATGTCCAAAACACCGTAATGGATTTGGATAAAACAGTTGCCAATGTAATCAGTGGCATAACTAGAACTGACTGAGCCCAACAGCACATTTTTGAATGGGTGCCTCCTGTGCAACCCTCTCCTCTGCTGTTAGTCAAGATCGCTCTATCAGACCATCCCAGGCAGCTGCTCCACCCGTTTACTACATGTATACACAGTATGTCATGTCACAGTATAATAATGTTATTCTATTTTTTTTGGTGGGGGGAGTGGGGGGGGCTTTGACAATAAAATCTTTTAGTCCTCCTCCCAGGTGGGCCCTATAGCAACCGCTTCCCCTGCTTACCCTAAGGGTCCATTCACATATCTGTATGAATGGTTCCGCATCAATTCCACAATTTTGCGGAACGGGTGCGGACCCATTCATTTTCAATGGGGCCGCATAAGATGCGGACAGCACACAGTGAGCTGCTCGCATCTGCACTTCCGTTCTGCGGCCCTGCAAAAAAAAAGAACATGTCCTATTCTTGTCCGCAGCCACGGACAAGAAAAGGCATTTCTATAGTGCCGGCACATGGCCGGTTTTCGTGTTTTGCGGATCCGCAGAAAACATGTGGATGTGTGAATGGACCCTAAAGCTAAGTCCCCGAAGGTAATCAGCTCAGGCAGCACAACAGGCACTGTGCCTGGCTTCATACTGTTGTTCCTGGTGACAGTTCCCCTTTAGTCCTCACTGCTCACCTCTTCCCATCCTGCTCTTCTTCTCCACTGTTTAATGGGGTTGGCCAGTACTTTTATATTGATGGTAGACTATCCTCAGGATAGACCATCAATAACTTATCGGTGGGGGTCTGACACCCTGCACCCCCAATAATCAGTTTTTATACATTAACTTAGTGCTGGAAGTGGGCACCACAAGTACACAGTTAAGTCCATTGTGTATTAGACGGAGATGGTTACTGCAGCACTGTTCCCATTCACTTTAATTGGGGGTAGTGCTGCAGTAACCAGCTCTGTCCACTACATAATGGATAGAGCTGTGCAGTTCTGGCACCACTAACAGAATAGCTCATCGGCGTGGGTGAAGGGTGTCAGACCTCAGCTGAACAATGATGATGGTCTTTCTTGAAGATAGGCTATCAATAACATGTACTGTACATTGATTGCATAAGGCTAGTTTCACATCAGCATTAAAATACTGGAGTTCATCGTATCCGGCATAGCTGGAAAGGCCTGGAGCACCGCAAATCCTATTGACTATAATGGGACCCAGCGGGGATCAGAAAAAACAGTGCTTACTGCGGTTTTTGTCCAGTCAAAATGCGGCACTTATTCTGCAAACAGGCCGGATCTCCGCCGGGTCCCATTATTGTCAATGTGTTCCAGCAGGGAAAAGCAGAGATGAATTCCAGCAGGCTGCTCCTCTGCCGGAATATTTTTTAATGCTGATGTGGAACAGCCTTATCCATGGAGTCTCCTCTTCCAGTTTCCAGCCCTCTCAACCTCCCAACAGTTAATATTTGACATGAATCTAACCCTTTGATTCCAATGTATCTGGAGAAATGTATAGAACCTAGCTGCTGCAGAACCTCTTTTTAAAATGGTTCATATTAGTCACTCAATTAGAGGCATAAAATTACTACTTCTATTTAAAAAAATGTTTAGCATTCCATTCCGGACAGCTTTATGTCAATTAGTTAATGTGTTTGCAGCAAACTTGTGTAATTTTGCAAATAATTTGCTTAACTGTTTTTGCCAGAAGACCTGACATATTGGAAACAACACGTCTGATCTAAAGAGATGAAGGAAGACAATGACCAATTCAGACCAGATGCATACCTTGAAGCACCAGTTCCCATGCAAAATCTGTAGAAGGGCTTCCCATCTACCATCTGTAATACTGAGAGGCAGGGGTGTAACAATCATGGGGCCCCATGGCAAAACTTAGTATGGTCCCCCACTCTACCATGACCACTCCCATCAGCACTGGAGAATACGCATACAGTGATGCCACAGTACAGGGGTAATGCAAGGCAGGAGTACAGGAGCAGGCTCCTGTAGATGATGGAGGCAATAAACAGGCCTGTTTAATTAATAGAATAGAGTCTTCTTTAGTGAGTAGATGATGAGAGTTGCAGTACAGTCCTGACGTATATCACAGAGCTCACTTCTCCCCCCGTGGCCGTGTATGGGCAATGACAATGGTAGTAGTAATAGTACCTGGGTTCCACTCTAAATACTTTGCAAGTTTCCAAGATGTCCACAGGCATGTTATTCTGTACCTTAGCTCCTTCTGCAATTCCCAGACTGAGGGGTGCGGAATTTACCATATACCATAGTTTATAAGACAGACCTAGGTTTTAGAGGAGGAAAATCAGAAAAAAATATTTTTCATCAGACCTCAAATCAGACCCTAGTCTTCATCAGACCTCACATCAGACTCCTAATCTACATCAGACCTCAGTTCACAGCCCCCAATCTTCATGAGACCCGCAATCTTTATGAGACCTCAGATCAGACCATCCAGTCTTCATCAGACAACCAAACTTTATCAGACCTCAGATAAGACCACCAGATCAGACCCCAAAACTTTCAGACCTCAGATAAGACCCCCAGTCTGTATCAGACCCCCCCAATCAGACCCTCAAACTTTAGTACACTTCAGATCAGACCCCCTAATCAGACCTCAGATCAGAACCTTCAATCCAGGAATGGTCAACCTGCGGCTCTTTAGCTGTTGCAAAACTACCCAGCATGCAAGCAGGGCATGGTGGAAATTGTAGTTTTACAACAGCTGGTAAACCACAGGTTGGCCATCCCTGCCCCAATTGGTATCAGACGTCAGATCAGATCCCCAATCTGTATCAGACCTCCAATCCTCATCAGACCTCAGATTAGACATAAAATAAATAAATTAATTTACCTCTCCCTATCCAGACAGTGTGCTCTTCCTGCACTCTCTGCTCCCTAGTCTTCTTCAGGACCTGAACAATGTCCCGGACATCACACAATGTCCGGTCACAGTGCACGCCAACTTGCATTTCATCCTAACGCTATTTTCTGTCAGGACACAGTGCAGCTTGGGGCCAATGGTAGCAGTGCAGCTTGCAGCCAATGGTAGCAATGCTATACTCACCGTTCCCCGTACCTCCTGCATACTAATGAGCGCTTCAATAATTAGTAATAGTATTTGCTTTCTCCCTACTTTTGAGGGAAAAAAGTGCATCTTATAAAGTGAAAAATACAGTAGATCCGCATGGCTAGTTCGTCACAAAGTGTGGCAGGTACCTGTGGCAATTAACCCTTTCCACAGCAGTAAAGACTTTTGCCATACATGAACTGTACCTTACTGACGTTATCTTGCACAGTCTTAATAGTTCTGGACCTTCTAAGATAGTTGGGCTCTTTCCTTCCAGGGTACTCTGATTATAAAGTATCTTCTCAGGCAACTGCATATATGAAATTGAGAAACAAAAGACATGACGGTGGCATTGGGTTACTCTCCTATCGCCCCTACATTACTTACCAGACCCAAATTCAACCCTACTCAACTCACCTGACCCTCATAGCCTCCATACCTTCCGCCACATCACACTTAAAACGACACAGACACTAGGTTGGATTAATATTGGCCACAGCAGCCGCTTTATTTACCAGAAACATAACCTTTTATCATAATATAACATAAATATATATATATATATATATACTGTATATACCCAGTAACCCATATGCAACGGTATATGAACAATAACCATCCCCCATATGTATAACATATAACCAAGAATTACAGGAGGAGGTCCTTGAACCCCCAAACAATAATGTCACCTGGTCCAGGGTGGGCCATCTTGCCCCCAGCCGATGAGCGCCAGCTTGGAGGCACCACTGATGACCCATTAACTCCGCCACAACCAACCACCAACCATGGGAGTCCAGCCCCAACTGTAGATCCCTCTCCTCATTCCTACCAGACCTTTTTTCCAACTCCAAGGACCTCCCCCTGCTACAGCTGCCTCGACAAAATGCCAAAATCCACACATATTTCAATTATTTAATTATTTTATTTATTTTTATACTTTTTTTAATGTTTTCTAAATACTAACTCCTTACCGTGACCAACCCATCCAACCTTACCAATCCCATTAGCAAAATGCCTCCCCCCCGCCCAAACAACATAGCACAATCCACGATAGGGAGGGAGGGAGCTTCCAAGTTAATCCAAAATGGCCCCTTCTTCTTCCCACTCCTGCCTATTTAAATCTTAACGCTAAGCCCACCCCCCTCTAAACTCAAATTAACCAACCCGGGCCTGGGGCTCGCTAACCCAACCCCCGTCATGCCGGCCACCCCTACAGGTCTTGCCCCCCCAAGTCCGGCCTTTTCTTGATGATCTGGAGATTGTGATCATATGGTCAATAGGGGTCAAAAACGTTGACAATCAATGCATGTTCATATCATACAGTATTTCAGCTAACTACTCTGGAGATCAAATTGAATCCTGACCAGCAGGTTCTTCATCTATAAAAAACAGGAATGTATAATGTGACTGTGGAAGATGACTGATGTTCGTATTCTGCAGATAACCCTCTTCTCTGTGTACAGTACCTTACCCTTGGTAAATATTTCATGACATGTGAAATCATATCATGACCATGGTGCTGAGAGACGTTATGTCATATGGGATTATGTTCTGCTGTGTCAAATAAAACAGGGGGAAAGTTATTTAATAGTTATCATTGCACTGTACGTTAACCTTCTATGTGCCTGGACTATATACTACATACTGTATGTGAAAGTCTAACATGAGTTTTATGGTTAAATTACTTTTTATGCGCCAGGACAAAGAGCTGCATTGCAAACCTCTCCTAGGATGGATCCTCAAGCAAAATAATCTTCCCCTTACAACCCCTTCCATATCTGTAGATAGAGAAACTTGAGTACTGCTGTACCTGTGCTGATGAACCTGCCAATGCCATTAAAGGGGTATTCTCATCTTGGACAATGGGGGCATATCGCTAGGATATGCCCCCATTGTCCTATAGGTGCGGGTCCCGCCACTGGGACCCGCACCTATATCGAGAACGGGACCCCCGAAGTGAAGAAGTGCGCACCGCGCAAGCGCGGCCCGCTCTCCATTCACTTCTATGGGGCCGCCGGAAATAGCCGAGCGCTGGCTCGGCTATCTCCGTCGGCTCCATAGAAATGAATGGGAGCGCACTGCGCATGCACAGCCACCGCTCCCATTCATTTCTATGGAGCCGACGGAGATAGCCGAGCCAGTGCTCGGCTATTTCCGGCGGCCCCATAGAAGTGAATGGAGAGCGGGCCGCGCTTGCGCGGTGCGCACTTCTTCACTTCGGGGGTCCCGTTCTCGATATAGGTGCGGGTCCCAGCGGCGGGACCCGCACCTATAGGACAATGGGGGCATATCCTAGCGATATGCCCCCATTGTCCAAGATGAGAATACCCCTTTAATCTCCAAAAGACAGAGAGTAGAACATTTATCTATTTAGGCCATTCACTCTATCCAGCAAGATAACTTGAAGCTCCTGGACCCAAAGTGCCATATACAGTGCATTCGGAAAGTCTTCAGACCCTTTCACTTTTTTCACATTTTGTTATGTTGAGGCCTTGTGCTAAAATGAGAAAAAAGTACAAATGTTTCCCCATTATTCTGCACTCAGTCCACCATAATGACAAAGTGAAAACAGCATGTTCGTAATCTTTGCTAATTTATTGAAAAGGCAAAAGCTAAAATCTTGCATTGGCATAAGTCTTCACACCCTTTACTCAGGACCCAGTCTTCTTGGGGTTGATGCCACAAGGTTTACACACCTGGATTTAGAGATTTTCTGCCATTCTTCTCTGAAGATCCTCTGTCAGGTTGGATGGGAACTGTAGGTTTACAGCCATTTTCAGGTCTCTCCAGTGATGTTCGAATGGATTCAAGTCAGGGCTATGGCTGGGCTACTCAAGGACATTCACAGAGTTGTCCCTAAGCCACTCCTGTGTTGTCTGTGTGTGCTTAGGGTCATTGTCTTGTTTTAAGGTGAAACTTCAGCTCAGTCTGAGGTTCAGAGCGCTCTGGATCAGGTCTTTATTAAGAATATCTCTGTACTTTGCTCCATTCAGCTTCCCCTCATCCCTGACTATTCACCCTGTCCCAGCCTCTGAAAAATCCCGCCACAGCATGGTGCTGCCACCACCATGCTTCACTGTAGGGTGGTATTGGGCATGTGATGAACAGTACCCTGCAGACATGATGCTTAAAATAGAGACCAAAAAGTCAATCTTGGATTCATGAGACCAGAGAATCTTGTTAGGTGCTTTTTTGCAAACTTTCATGTGTATTTTACTAAGAAGGGGCTTCTTTCTGGACACTATGCCATAAAGGCTGGATCTTTGGAGCTCAGTCACAGTGACCACTGGGTTCTTGGTCACCTCTCTCACCAAGGCTCTTTTCCCTGATTACTTAGTTTGGTGGGGTGGTCAGCCCTAGGAAGAGTCCTAGTTTTTACAAATTTCTTTTATTCAAGAATTATGGAGTTCGCTGTGTTCTTTGGAACTTTCAGAGCAGCAGAATTTTTTTGAACCCTTCCCACTTGTCACTTTCAATCCTTCAAGTTTCTTATTACCTTTTAAAGAATTATTCCCAACTAAACATTTATGGCATATCAGCAGGATATGCTATAAATATCAGAGAGGTGCAAGGCCCACCTCTGGAACCTGCACCTCTCTCAAGAATGGGTATCAGCTGTGAAGGCCAGAATGAGCCAGGTAAAACCAGAGTTAACAATCCTGGTCCAGCCCTCTCTGGAGCTTAGGGTGTGGGCTGGCTACACCCCTAGCTCCAGAAGATTCCAGTGAGAGGAAGAAGGGACAGTTTCCATGTTCACTTCTCCTATATAATCCAGCTCCAAGCCTTGGAGCCTTGGTCACCTCCATGAGCTCCATCAGATGCAAGCAAGCAACTAAAGAAGGAGGATTTGCATGGCTACAGCAAGACAGAGACAGCAAGGTAACCCAGCTTAAGACAATCCAGACCCTGCTGCTACAGAGGGATAACAAGTTAAGACACCCTATGCAACCTAAAATAGTGAACACTACAGCCACGGTTGCACAGCTATTAGCCAGAGATCCCTATAGCAGATATTTTAGCTAGAGTAATCTGAGGGCCAATGCTGTATTCATCTTCTTACCTCATACTGGGACATTTGGGAGGACTTTGCATTGTATACAAACTACTACTGGGTGTAATACAACTTCAATACTGCATACAGTAAAAAGAGACTCTTATTTAAAGTTTAATTTGACCTCGTCTCTGACTTTCTTAACACCACCTGCTGGCCAATGGATTTCCAACACGTGCCCTGCCTAGCACCCATCAAGCAAGAAGGTCATAGCTACAGGGAGTGCCCTGAGGAAACAGAGGAAGCCCCTTCTTCACTATACCAATCCCAGGAAGCGACAGCCTGAGTAAATACACCATGACACATCATCATCAGGGCCACTACCACTCCCATCTTCTGCTTTGGCTCCTCAGGGGCTCACAGCATATCCAGGTGGGAATAACCCTTTAGGTCATTTTAGAATTACATGTGACTACCAGTATGGACTATATAAAAGCTCCCACAATGATTACCAGCCAACTTTTCCAGACTTCTAGCTGGCAGCCTACTTATGTTGTGTTCAGGGGCGTAGCTATAGGGGAAGCAGGGGAAGCGGCTGCTTTGGGGCCCTAACTCAAAAGGGGCCCCATCCTAGGAGGAGGACTAAAAGATTTTATTGTCAGGGCCCACTCATACAATGACATTATATACACTGTAGGAAACAGATGAACTGGCTGTTGGGCCTTGTCTGAGAACACAATCTTGACTAGCCTCAGGACTGGGAGTTGCAATAAAGTTGCTGGGAGAGGGGGGCCCATTAAAAAATTTGCTGTGGGGCCCGATCATTTCTAGTTACGCCACTGGTTGTGTTATAGCATCACTAGATGTATCTGCCTTTCAGGAACATTGGAGAGCCTACATCTCATCTCAATGTAACAGGACCAGGTCTCATCGTTCCTACAGTTGACTTGTATTCTGTAATGTGGCCCGGCTGAATCATTTTACAAGACGCTGGAGATGCTGTTACCTGTTGAGTCTCCAAATCCTTTACCATGTTTAAATCTAGCAGTAATTGATTGTGAAAATCCCCAGTTAAAGCTGAGGCTAAAAGCCATGGATTTCTCCATTCCTCTACCCACTTAGTAACGCTCTGTGGGTCTTTCAGCTTTTATTATTTAATTAAGACAAAGACATAGAAGGTTTTTGGCCAGACGCCTATTGTGAATGTCTTCCAGGCTGCGGATTGCTGGTGTTAGGAATTACTAATGTGCTCGCTTCTCTGGAACCACCTCCATCCTATTTGTAAGGCTTGAACTGCAGTTGACCTGGTAAGCAGTGAAAACATTCTGACAGAAAGAATGTAACGTAAGCTCCGAACATTCATTTTCTATTATTAAAATAGATCCCGATCCCGGCGCAGTAATGCAATCTTGCACATATTTCCTGTACGTGTTTTATTATAAGATTAAAAGGGGTTGGAATTTTTTTCAGGGTTATTTATTGAAGATGTGCCTGCGGTAAAGGCTGGAATAACGCTACAGACACTGGTAAAATATAGCAAAAAAATGTTAACCTCTATATTGCTATCAAAAATGCACACATTCATAGCCAAACTTGAAGAACATATGAACACCCTTTGGTCCAATTTTGTATAACTGAATTTTACTCATTTTGGGCTAAAATAAATTTTTTAAACTGGTCTTTATGAAAAATTTTCAACCGTTTTTGTTCTAGAGCCTTCACTTTCACTGTATCTGCAGTACATTTTTTTCTTCTTTTTGCTGTTTTACAGTAAATCCATTAGCTCAGTGGTTAGCGCTGGGGTCCTAGGTTCAAATCTGACCGAAGAACAACATCTGCATGGAGTTTGTATGTTCTTCCCGTGCTTGTATGGGTTTCCTCCAGGTTCTCTGGTTTCCTCCCACCCTCCATAGGGAACTTCGATTGTAAGCCCTATTGGGGACTACAAGCAATGATAAGTGGGTAAAATAAGTGAGTATATAAATAAATCAGGGAGCTGTTCTAAAAGCTATCTCTGAAATCCTGACAGCTCATACACACTCATCTAAGCTATAGTCTTATCAGGTTGATAAGAATTTAAAGAGGACCTTTCACCACTCCTGACATGCCTGTTTTAATAGCTACATGCATTCCCCATGTAATAACAATTCTGGAGCATCTGTTCTTATGGCTCTATGTTCTGCCATTCCTTTATTATTTCTACTAGAAGCTATGAATGAATTGCTAGCAGTCTGCAGTAAGGATACAGAGGGGCGGTAACCAGTTAGGGGGTGTACCTGCACAGACTCAGTCTATCCAATCAGTGCTGCCATTTTCAGACTGTGCAGGTACACACCCCTAGCTGGTTACCTCCTCTTTGTACCCTTACTGCAGACTGATAGCTAATTATTCATAACTTCTAGTGCAAATAATAAAGGAATGGCATAAACACAGCCTAAGACTAGATGCTCCAGAATTGTTATTATATGGGGAATGCAAATAGTTACCAAAACAGACATGTCAGAAGTGCTGAAAGGTCCTCTTTAGGGTCCATTCACACGTCCGTGTGTGTTTTGCGGTCCGCAAATTGCGGATCCGCAAAACAGGGACACCGGCCATGTGCGTTCCGCATTTTGCAGACCGCACATGGCCGGCTCTATAATAGAAATGCCTTTTCTTGTCTGTGGATTCGGACAAGAATAGGACATGTTCTTTTTTTTGCGGGGCCGCGGCCCATTGAAAATGAATGGGTCCACACCCGTCCCGCAATTTTGCGGAACGGATGCGGACACATTCTGCGGACGTGTGAATGGAGCCTTAACTTAAGTGAGTGTTTAGGAGCTGTCAGGAGTTCAGAGATAAGGGCTACACATTGAGCAGTTCTCTGACGGATTGACTGAAAAACAGATTTTCAGTCAATCCGTTATTTTTGTTATAAATTATTTTGAGATCAAAATCAGTAAATGGAGTGATAAAAAGAAATGCCCCAAAAGGTGTTCATAGCTTTAAATGGCTAATTGTAATGTTAAAGTATATCTAAAATGTTTAGCATGAATCTATTGTTATTATAAACTCCCCACACCCAACAATAAGCTGATCACTGAATGACCTGCTGCTGATCAGCAGTAATACAGTCATGGCCAAAAGTTTTGAGAATGACACAAATATTATATTTTCACATGATCTGCTGCCCTCTGGTTTTTATGTGTGTTTGTCAGATGTTTTTATCACATACAGAAATATAATTGCAATCATATTATGAGTAACAAAAGCTTATATTGACAGTTAGAATGAGTTAATGCAGCAAGTCAATATTTGCAGTGTTGACCCTTCTTCTTCAGGACCTCTGCAATTCTCCCTGGCATGCTCTCAATCAACTTCTGGACCAAATCCTGACTGATAGCAGTCCATTCTTGCACAATCAATGCTTGCATTTTGTCAGAATTTGTAGGTTTTTGTTTGTCCACCCGTCTGTTGATGATTGACCACAAGTTCTCAATGGGATTAAGATCTGGGGAGTTTCCAGGCCATGGACCCAAAATCTCTATGTTTTGTTCCCTGAGCCATTTAGTTATCACCTTTGCTTTATGGCAAGGTGCTCCATCATGCTGGAAAAGGCATTGTTGATCACCAAACTGCTCTTGGACGGTTGGGAGAAGTTGCTCTCGGAGGACATTCTGGTACCATTCTTTATTCATGGCTGTGTTTTTAGGCAAGACTGTGAGAGAGCCGATTCCCTTGGCTGAGAAGCAACCCCACACATGAATGGTTTCAGGATGCTTTACAGTTGGCATGAGACAAGACTGGTGGTAGCGCTCACCTCGTCTTCTCAGAATAAGCTGTTTTCCAGATGTCCCAAACAATCGAAAAGGGGATTCATCAGAGAAAATGACTTTACCCCAGTCCTCAGCAGTCCACTCCCTGTACCTTTTGCAGAATATCAGTCTGTCCCTGATGTTTTTTCTGGAGAGAAGTGGCTTCTTTGCTGTCCTCCTTGAGACCAGGCCTTGCTCCAAGAGTCTCCGCCTCACAGTGCGTGCAGATGCACTCACACCTGCCTGCTGCCATTCCTGAGCAAGCTCTGCACTGCTGGTAGCCCGATCCCGCAGCTGAAACACTTTTAAGAGACGGTCCTGGCGCTTGCTGGTCTTTCTTGGGCGCCCTGGATCCTTTTTGGCAACAATGGAACCTCTCTCCTTGAAGTTCTTGATGATGGGATAGATTGTTGACTGAGGTGCAATCTTTCTAGCTGCGATACTCTTCCCTGTTAGGCCATTTTTGTGCAGTGCAATGATGACTGCACGTGTTTCTTTAGAGATAACCATGGTTAACAGAAGAGAAACAATGATGCCAAGCACCAGCCTCCTTTTAAAGTGTCCAGTGGTGTCATTCTTACTTAATCATGACAGATTGATCTCCAGCCCTGTCCTCATCAACACCCACACCTGTGTTAATGGAGCAATCACTGAAACGATGTTAGCTGGTCCTTTTAAGGCAGGGCTGCAATGATGTTGAAATGTGTTTTGGGGGATAAAGTTCATTTTCTAGGCAAATATTGACTTTGCAAGTAATTGCTGTTAAGCTGATCACTCTTTATAACATTCTGGAGTATATGCAAATTGCCATTATAAAAACTGAAGCAGTAGACTTTGTAAAAATTAATATTTGTATCATTCTCAAAACTTTTGGCCATGACTGTATATGAGGGAAGCTGACAGCAAGTGTTCAGTTTCCCTACAGCACTCCCACAGGTGAACTAAAGCATTGCACAATTTTCATTAGACCAACGGGCTGCCTGTTGAATCTCCAAAAGTCATAGATGTTCCAAGGGATAAATGTTCTTTGTAGTCTCTGTCTGCTTTACCTTTTAGATGAGTATCCTAAAAGGGAGACTCCCATCTAATAGGATACTTGGAAATCAGTTTACAAAACCCATAGACAAACTTAAAGGGGTTGTAAAATTATATAATACTGAAGACCTATCCAAAGAATAGGTTATCAATATCAGATCGGTGGAGGTCTGACTTCCGGCACCCCTGCTGATCAGTTGTTTGAAGGGGTTGTGGCACTTGTGTGAGTTCCTCTTCCTTTTCAATATTTATCTGCATATCATCTCCCTTTTAGCAGCGGTGCAGTGTAATTCCAATTGCTAGTCCAATTCACTTAGATGGGAGAAAAAGCTGTAATTGTACTGCACCTCAGCTACAAAGAAGACGGCATGCAGATAAATATTGAAGAGGACGAAACACTTGCACCCCTTGAAATGGTTGATCGCCGGGTCCCCCCCAATCTGATATTGATGACCTATCCTTAGGACAGGTCATCAATATTATACCACCTTTAAAGGAGAGGTTCCTTGTACCCTAGAATCCCCTTCTTAACAGTGCAGGGAAAAACATTAATTGAAATATATTAATCATTAACCACTAAACCCCGCTAGACCGCCAGGAAAATGACATATCAAAAAGGTCATCTGGCCCGTAATTTATTCCTTATTTAAACAATGAATGGGATGAACCAGCTTGATAGTAGGTGATAAATCAATGAGAATTAGCTGGTGATTTTTGGACAGGTGAAAATAATTATTTTTCCTGACAGCGTGTCACTGCCCCAGTGAAACACATACAGACAGCACTCCAGTTTGTTGCTTTGCGATTTGGTTTATTTAGGCCAGGTTTTTAGTAAGTACAGCAGTGCAACGTGTCGGGCATATAATTGGATGCCCTTTCTCAAGCTGTTGTACATAAAAGACAAGAAATATACAAACATTGTGATATCAGAAAAATAATAATAACACTTATGTGCATAATTTCATCAGGATTAATGAGAGTTGATGTCTCTAGCTGCTGGTTGTAGACCAATCTGGATGCATGGAGTTATACATACAATAGGGGTAGGTGATGGTGGCAATTCCAGTACTGTTAGCAATACGTCACAAGGTAAGTATATCAAAACCATGGCGAAATAGATCTACGGCAGTATAGTAATATATTATAGTAGGAGGATGCAATATAGCCAGTATTACATGATATAAACATAAGCATGACAGTACAAGGAGTCAGCAATACAGTGAGTATATTACAATAACATATAATTAGATGACAAAACCGGTTGGAGACATAGAGAATATGGTGAGTCTATGCTATATAAGCATGTCATAGGTACGCATACTGGATGGATGAATTATCCTCTGTGTGTTTGCTATGCGTGGGCAGTTGGATTCAGACCGTAGGGAAACAGGAGAATCCAAAAAATGGGTTGCGCTTACCATTAGTAGGTATAGTACATGCTGGACGCTGGCCACCACGAGTGGTGAGTGGTTGGCGCGTCCTATTTGAGCTAAAGGGAAGTGACGACTGTGTAGGCGTCATGTTGCTCTGCGTGCTGGGCGATTCGGGCGTTCGCATGCGCACTCGTGCATTGAAGTACGGCGGCCATCTTGGATTTGGGCATAATAGACTAGATTAGGATGACGGGTCGGCGCATGCCCAGTATGATGTTGGTGCATCGTCGGCCATCTTGGAGGAGGTACTCCAGTACCTATGTCCGAGGGTAGGGTTGTTAAGGTGAACAATAATTTAAAAGATTATGTACAAGGAAACAATGCATAATTATACAATACAAGGTGGTTAAGAGGACCTAGTATCTGTTCTTACTTATAGAAGGACTATACTAGGATAAAGTTGTAGCACTATAGGTACTATTGTGTATTAAACACTTGCAATTCTAAGGATATGATGACTACAAACCAGACTATGGTGAAGGAGATCAAGTGAAGGAAATATAGCACCCTGGGAGACCATTTCCATATTTTTCATATTTGGGAGTGTTTCCACCCCATTCTGAGCTTCCAAGGTCCTAAAAATTAAAGGGGTTGTCTCATCTTGACTAATGGGGGCATATCGCTAGGATATGCCCCCATTGTCTTATAGGTGCGGGTCCCACCGTTGGGACCCGCACCTATATCGAGAACGGGGCCCCGCAAGGTGGTGGCTGGAGGACTCCGGTCCGGCCACCACCAAGCCGGCTCCCCATAGAAATGAATGGGAGCGCACCGCGCTTGCGCGGCCACCGCTCCTATTCATTTCTATGGAGCCGACGGAAATAGCCGAGCCAGCGCTCAGCTATCTTCGCCGGCCACATTGAAAATGAATGGAGGCGGCTGCGCATGCGCAGTGCGCCCCCGTTCGCTTTCGGGGCCCCGTTCTCGATATAGGTGCGGGTCCCAGCGGTGGGACCCGCACCTATAAGACAATGGGGGCATATCCTAGCGATATGCCCCCATTAGGCAAGATGAGACAACCCCTTTAAGGAAAAGATTATTAGTTTATATGATACTTAGCAATACCAATATTCTTTATTCAAACCACAAGGTTGGAATGTACCTAAATCCCTGATCCATTTCATCTCCCTCTCTTGGAGCATACGTTCATGGTCTCCCCCACGCCTCAAGGGAGGAACCCAGTCAATAATTTGGAAGCGAAGTTGGCTTACAGTATGTTGATGTTGGATAAAATGTTCTACCAGTGGGGCTTCTGATTTTTTGGTTAGTATGTTAGATTTGTGTTGTGATACCCTGTCTTTTATTTTCTGCGTAGTTTCACCAACATATCCAAGTCCGCAAGGACATTTGATTAAATAGACCACGTGGTCAGTGAGGCATAAAAAGTGGCCTTTAATCAGGAATGTTTTGCCAGTGGAGGGGTGAGTGAACGTGGGTCCCTTGGTCACATTACCGCACTGTGCGCACGATAGACATGGGTATGTCCCTGTATTTGGAGAAGATGTTATGGTTTTCTGTATTGTGGTTTTCTGGGGACCAATATCAGATTTAACAAGTATGTCCCTGAGGTTCTTTGTTCGTTTATATGACATCAGGGGTTTTTCACTAAAGATTGATGGGAAGTGTCTCTGTAATATGTGCCAGTTCTTGAAGATGATTCTCTTCACTGCATTACTCTGTGTTGAGAAGGTAGTGACACATGGGATCCTTTTAGATTTTTTGGACCCATGTGTAGGTTTGGGAATTAGAAGATTTTCCCTGGTTATAGTTGTTACATGTGTAAGATGGTCCTGTAAGATGTGGTCAGGGAAACCTCTCTTTTTGAATTTCTCCGTCATCTCTGATAGTCTTGTGTTGGCTAAGCTAGTGTCTGAAACAATACGTTTCACTCGTAAGAGTTGTGAGCGAGGTAGTTTGTATAATTATGCATTGTTTCCTTGTACATAATCTTTTAAATTATTATTCACCTTAACAACCCTACCCTCGGAGATAGGTACTGGAGTACCTCCTCCAAGATGGCCGACGATGCACCAACATCATACTGGGCATGCGCCGACCCGTCATCCTAATCTAGTCTATTATGCCCAAATCCAAGATGGCCGCCGCACTTCAATACATGCATGCGCGAACGCCCAAATCGCCCAGAACGCAGCGCAACATGACGCCTACACAGTCATCACTTCCCTTTAGCTCAAATAGGACGCGCCAACCACTTACCACTCGTGGTGGCCAGCGTCCAGCATGTACTAGACCTACTAATGGTAAGCGCAACCCATTTTTTGGATTCTCCTGTTTCCCTACGGTCTGAATCCAACTGCCCACGCATAGCAAACACATAGAGGATAATTCATCCATCCAGTATGCGTACCTATGACATGCTTATATAGCATAGACTCACCATATTCTCTATGTCTCCAACCGGTTTTGCCATCTAATTATATGTTATTGTAATATACTCACTGTATTGCTGACTCCTTGTACTGTCATGCTTATGTTTATATCATGTATTACTGGCTATATTGCATCCTCCTACTATAATATATTATGTATTTTAACCAAAACTACTATACTGCCGTAGATCTATTTCGCCATGGTTTTGATATACTTACCTTGTGACGTATTACTAACAGTATTGGAATTGCCACCATCACCTACACCTATTGTATGTATAACTCCATGCATCCAGATTGGTCTACGACCAGCAGCTAGAGACATCAACTCTCATTAATCCTGATGAAATTATGCACATAAGTGTTATTATTGTTTTTCTGATATCACAATGTTTGTATATTTCTTGTCTTTTATGTACAACAGCTTGAGAAAGGGCATCCAATTATATGCCTGAAACGTTGCACTGCTGTACTTACTAAAAACCTGGCCTAAATAAACCAAATCGCAAAGCAACAAACTGGAGTGCTGTCTGTATGTATTTGACCTACAAGTACGAAAAGGGTCCAGAGGTGGAGAGTGGACCCAAATTGATAGTGCACCCTAATAAGCCCTTCATCAGGAGTGCTGTAGTCCTATTTTTTCAGAAACTGCCCCAGTGAAACAGCGCCCTGCCAGCCCAGTAGATTGCCACCAGTTCCTCGTTAGATATAAGCCCGGTCCGGTAAAGGTATTACCGGTATATTGGGCCAGAAACCAGCCAAGGTAGCATCTAACGTTAAACCGAGACACAGATGTGGGGATTTGTGGATTGAAATAAAAGAACAACCCAAGATTAAATTGTATATTTAATAGCCTTAAGGGCAAACTACACAACAACGTTATATACACAAAGGATATATACAATGGTCAGAGATGCAAATACAGGTGGTAGTACAATCAGAAGTAGCAGAAGTCGGTTACCGGATTGATGTGTAGGCCATGATGCTGCAGTCACGTGGAAGGCAATGATGCCAGCAGGGTTCCGGGTCTCTTCCAACATGATACACAGCGTGACCTCCCTTCAGAAAAAAAAGGCAATGGCTACTGCCCCACACGGGCCATTAACCCTTGGTTGGTCATGCCCCTCCCACTTCCTGGGAGGGTCCCACTCCCCCTCCCTTTAGGTCTGGTAACTAAAACTCCAAAAACCCAATATGGACCACAACTCATCTCCGGAAGGTCATAGGGAGGCAATTGTGGTGCCAATGGATCTGGCCCCCAAGCAGCAGGTTGTCCTGTCAGAGAAGCTTAGTTCCAGTTCGGCAGGAGGTGTGAAATGTTATCACTTTGAGGCTGGGCCACCTGTGGAGCCTATTTCTTATGCAAGATGCCCATTGCCCTTGACAGAGAACTGGCAGGCAGCAAATTAGATTTCCCCATATTCCTCACAATTGCCATCATTCTGAAAAAAAAGGTTCATGTGGGTGTTATCAGTTTTCGGGTGCCATTACACAGACCGAAACTGACAGCACTGTTTGGAAACTATCAGACTGGGCAGAGACACATCCCCAGCTATTGACACCCATCTGGACCTTCATTGCAAATTGCTAGTAATTCATTCATAACTTCTACAAGGAATTAAAGAGGAAATGCACAATATAGAGCTCCAGAACTGTTATTACATGGAGACTTCAAGTAGTTACTAAAACCGACATGTCAGGAGAGGTGACAGGTCCTCTATAACACATACGTTACTTCTTTGTTAGTAGCCCATACACTAGAAATCATTGATATGATGAGAATCTGTGACTCTCTAACAATGTCTTTCTAGCATGTGTAGTTCCACAACAGTTAATATCAATAATTATCAGTAATTATTTCACCATTTGACTCCCGGCCCCACATGAAACAATTCCTTAGCATGAATGACTGGCAGGAGCACACTTGGTCTTATTATGAGACTGTCTACAATGGGTTTAATGTATTTTCCATTGGACTCGTTTCAACATCTCTGGCTGGGGATATATAATTAGGAATGAGCAGTCAGAGAGCCCTCCATTCGGGAAGAAAATAGCGAGACTGAGCCAAGACAAGGAAAGTCTACGGCTATCAACCTTCTACAATCCTCCTGTTATAAACAGATCATAGGGTCCTCCTATTACTTTACATTGCACAGTGAACTACATTCCTCTAAAATGGTTTTGTATACCAGGGAAATGCGATAAGTTGACGATGGAATATTACAACTGGATGATACCTTTGACACATCTTACAGCCATTTTCTCTCACTTCCTTCCCTTGCCTCACCGCCGCCATACCTGTACGGCAATATTTTGGTGCAACCATTACAAATGGACTATCCACTTGCAGCATGTTTCACTGAACAAGATTAAAAATTATTTTATTTAACAGATTAATTTACAATTTTAAGATGAAAAAATATTTCCTTTAAAAGTGTTTTTTTTTTGCCAAAAGCTTTAATCAGTTATTTTTCTGGATGGTAGGGATATGAACATTGGGACCACACTGTAGCTAGGAGTTTGAATGGAGTGGTTGAGCACCTGTTCTGTCAATGCCATGGAGCCGCAGGCACGGGTGCACCTGGCATTTCTGCTGCCTGAGGCGAAAGCTGAAATGGCGCCCCCCCCCCACCTTCCCAATGCAAATTTCTTAACCTAACCCCTTCCCTTCAGCCCATGGACCTTTGGCTGCCCCCCTCTTGCCCTTACCTGGTGCTGCCTGAGGCGATCGCCTCACCTAGCCTCATTGGTGGTGCACCCTTGGCTGCAGGGCACATGATCAACTGCTGCTCCATTCAAACACCTCCTACCTGTGAATTTTAAAACCCCTTTTTGGGGCACCACAACAGCTTGTCTCATCCCCCTCATCCAACTGAGCCATTCCTCTTTTGTATGTACTCTTCAGCATTCATCCAATAATCATCAGAGCTAGGATTACAATGAAAGGCTACACCTATATATAGATAACACAGGATCACACCCAGGTGCGTAGCTAGAAGTGACCAGGCCCCACAGCAAATTTTTGTACGACCCCAACCCCGCCACACTTTGAAACTCCATTCTCCCATGTAAACCCCACTCCTATGGCTAGTCAAGATCGCAGACCGGGGGGGGGGGGGCACAAGCCAGGGCCAAGGGGCGCAGACAAAGGCCAGGGGGGTGCAGACAAGGGTGAAGGGCACAAACAAGGGCCAGAGGGGGCACATACAAGGGCCAGGGAGGTGCAGACAGGGGCCAGGGGGTGCAGATAAGGGCCAGGGAGGTGCAGACAGGGGCCAGGGAGGGCACAGGCCAGGGCCAGGGGGGCACAGAAAAGGCCCAGGGAGGTGAAGACAGGGGCCAGGGGGTGCAGATAAGGGCCAGCGAGGTGCAGAGAGGGTCCAGGGAGGGCACAGGCCAGGGCCAGGGGGGCACAGACAAGGCCCAGGGAGGTGCAGACAGGGGCCAGAGGGGTGCAGATAAGGGCCAGGGAGGGCGCAGACGGGGGCCAGGGGGCACAGACAAGGGCCAGGAAAGGGCAGACAGGGGCTGGGGGGCACAGGCCAGGGTCAAGGGGGCACAGACAGGGGGGCACATACAAGAGCCAGGGAGGTGCAGACAGGGGCAGGGGGATCACAGCCCAGGGTCAGGGGCACAGACAGGGGCCAGGGGGGCACAGGTCAGGGCCAGGGGGGCTCAGATAAGGGCCAGAGAGGTGCAGACAGGGGCCAGGAGGGGGCACAGGCCAGGGTCAGGAGGACACAGGCCAGGGCCAGGGGGTATAGACAGGTGCCAGAGGGTGCAGATAAGGGCCAGAGGGGGCGCAGACAAGGGCCAGGGAGGTGCAGACAGGGGCCAGGGAGGGCACAGATGAGGACCAGGGGCTGCACTGAAAGGGCCAGGGGGGCACAGGCAATGCACACATACCTTAAAAGCCAAGGAGTGAGTGATGTGCGCTCACTGCTATGCCGATTCGGTGATGCTCCTCTTGGCTGCCGTGCTTCCTCTCTCTCCTGCCACACTCTCCAGTCAGGACAAGAACTTAGTGGGCGGGCTTAATGAGCATAGCGCGCTAGTGGATGGCATTGCGTGCTATGCTGGCAGAGACAGGCAGTAAGAAGAATCAAGAGGGGGGAGGGGCTTGTCAGCAGTCAGGGACTGATGATGTCACTGCACTGTGTGTGAAGGGCCTGAGATAATCCTGCTGTTTTCTTACACTGCTCCCAGGTGGACGGGCCCCTTGTCAGCGCGGGCCCCGAAGCAGCCGCTTCCCCTGCTTCCCCGGTAGTTACGCCACTGATCACACCATTCACAATGTCACAGCTTATATACTCCCCCTCCCTGCACATTGACCTATGCACAAGTCACAGAGAATGCCCATAACATTCTCCCATAGTAGTCATTGAGGACCATGTACTAAGGTTTTATTTTTTTTTTTTTTGGCATAGAAAAGCTGCAAATGTTGTGCTGTCTTTTAACAAAATGTGCAAATTTTTATCATTTTCCAACACTTTTTCAAAGAGTGGGCTGGTTGTGAGTAAGAGGAGGTGGTCCCTTGGTGGGAGTTCCTACTAACGTGTGCATTTTTCTTACACCAGAAATATAGTCCAGCTCCTGGCTAGTGTAGATTTCAGCTCATGCATACAGACAGCAGAAGATGCAAAAAATGTAGTAAGAAACGTGTGCCTCTTAATAAATTGATCTGATCTTCCACTAGGTTTTTTTTTTACTTAGACTGGCATGTGAAATGCCGGTCTTTACCCACCCCCAATGAGTCATCCTCAATTTTCTTTGGCCACAATGCTGCTGTAAAGCAAAACTCTGAACTGCTGTTCCCCACTAAGAGCAAGCAGCTCAGGCAAGATGGTTGCCGCCATAATAATGCACTGAAAATAGAATTTAAAAAATCTACACGGAAAAAAAACTGATTAAAAAGAAAATAATTTCACTATCTGATTTTAATTAGTAATTTTAAAAAAATACGGGTGATACATTCCCTTTAAGTCCTGAACTTCGTAGTTAGCAGACACTGAACAATTACTCCACTAACTGCACGGATCTTGTTACTAATTGGACTTTTCTCAAATGTCACTTATGTAAAATGAAGGAGGGAGAGAAGATGTTCTGTGTCTTTGGAACAAGAGGATTAAGCAGTGCATGTTCAATAGTCGGGTCCGGTTGAGACAGGATAGAGGGGTCTTATATGTCTCTAATTGGAGAATACAGCATGATTAGCATCAGCAGGGAATATAAAATCACCATGCTGCTGACGCAGACAGGACAGCTGGGAGGATCGTGTGAGCTGCAGATTCTTCTGGACTTTCTGCTCTAAGAAACCAAGCATTTTTTTATAGAACAAACCTGACATTCTCATCTTTGTCTTGGAAATCATAAAGGGCAGTGCTGCATATGATAAAAAATATGTAAAAAGCATTGCATTTGGACCAACAGAAAATAACCAACAGTCCAAATAGTCATATTTATAGGAGGTTTTCAGGATACAAAAAACATGGATGCTTTCTTCCAAAAACAGCACCACTCCTATCCTTGTGGCGGCTCAGCTTCATAGAAGTGAATGGATACCACCCGCAATCTGTAGACATGTGTGGCGCTGTTTTTGAAAGAAAGCAGCCCTGTTTTTTTCTAATGCTCACAATTAGTGTTGATCGAAGCGAGCTTCAGATGTTTCATCCGAAGTCGCTTCGTTCACAACTTCGGAATAATACTGTACGGAAATCCGTCTCCATACAGTATTAGATTGTATGGGCTCCGATGAGCCGAAGTAAGTTATTCGCGAAGACGTGCGTGACTTCGAATGAATAACTTCGGTAGTTGATTTTTAAAGTGGAAAACCACTTTAAAACTTGAAACTAAATTCATTTTTGGTGTTTTCAGTGGATCTTGCAGGAATGAGAAGTCCTTCATTGTCAAATCTTCATTGACTCAAAAAACAGCATAAAAAACATGGTTACAAACAGTCCAAAATTTGCGGGACTATTACTGGCTGAAAATTGGTTAGGCTTGTGTAAGCTCCACCTCGACACTCTCGGTCAGCTTTTGGGTGCTTCCAAGGCGCAGCTTACATGCCCTGAATTTACCAACTGCAGTTTTAGCAAGAATGCAAAAACTGCTCCAAAACTGCATGTGTGATTTCAGCCCAAGTCTTTTAGTAGCTGTGCGTGTCTTGTATTACGAGTACTCTACCACCAATCACAGTGCAGCAATGTAATTCGCATCTTTCCAAAGACTAAGGTTTTGCTAACTATTAGTTCCCTTGAATTGAATAAGATTTTACTAAACCAAAGAAGACCCATAAGCAAATGTATCAGCATCCCAAAGGGTTAAAACAGAGATTGCCAGCCACCTGAGGTTCTCCAGCTGTTGCAAAACTACAACTCACAGCATGCCCAGATTACCTACAGCTATCAGCCTACAGTAGGGCATGGTGGGAGTTGTAGTTTTTCAACAGCTGGAGAGCCACAGGTTGGCCATGCCTGGGTAAAAACACGTCACAAGCACATCTCACAGGCCCGATACAAAGCTGCATTGTAGCATCTGTACAGTATTACAGTCCCTTGGTTCCACTGATCTCCGTAAAGTTCTATGACTTCTTTTTACCACCACTAGAGGGCTCATGTTCAGGTTATTAACCGTTTCATTACCAGAGTGTTTACCCCCTTCCATACCAGGCCAATTTTTTAATTTTTAGCAATGGACCTATCTAACTACAAATAACTATTACAAATAATAACCTACAAATGATATTACTTTTCATAGGACACATTAGACCTTTCTTTCGTGCCATTTGATGACAGATATAATGTTTAAAAAAAAAAGATTGAAGGAAAAAGGTTTTGAAGACAAAACATTTCTAAAACCCTTACCGTATGTTTGGACTAATGCTACTTGTGTAATTTATCTACTGGCTGGGCTCACTGCAAGATGCAAGACTGCAAAGGACTGGAGTATATTTTAGATTTTGGTGGCCTATTTTTCTGTTGCTGGTTCTATGGCATTGTACTGCCAGAACAGATGTTGTACAGTGCCAAAACATTAGAAATTCCTTCAAATGGACCCCCAAGGAAATGTACACTTTTTAAGCTTTTGGCCGTTTTTTAGATTATTTTTATAACTTTCATGAGGGGACATCCTCTGTGTCTGGAGGAAAGAAGGTTTCTACTCAAACATAGAAGAGGATTCTTTACGGTACGAGCAGTGAGACTATGGAACTCTCTGCCTGAGGAGGTGGTGATGGTAAGTTCACTAAAAGAGTTCAAGAGGGGCCTGGATGTATTTCTGGAGGGTAATAATATTACAGGTTATAGTTACTAGAGAGGGGTCATTGATCTAGGGAGTTATTCTGATTGCCGATTGAAGACGGGAAATAATTTTTTTCCCCTAAAATGAAGAAAATTGGCTTCTACCTCAAAGGTTTTTTTTTGCCTTCCTCTGGATCAACTTGCAGGATAACAGGCTGAACTGGATGGACAGATGGAGGTCATTTATTAAGCCTATATATTAGGCGTATTTTAGGCACAGACTGCAAAGCAACAGTTAGTTGCGCTGCAATCTGCGACTTCTCGCCGCGCACGCCAGGTCTAAAAAAGTGGCTGTGGCGTGGCAGGGGAAGAGGATGAGCCAGTAGGCCCGTCTCATTTACCATCTTGTACGCCTGTTTCAGGAGTAGAAAAAGGTCTAAACGTCAGCTAGAAATTAAAAAATATGCATTCTTTTTTATATTTTACACACAAAAAAAGCGATTTTAAATATACTGTAGCTAAAATGAATACTATACGAACCTATATTTTTACATGATAGAAAAAACAAAAAAAAGTCTCCCACAAGATCAGTACACTCCTCTCCCGCTGCTGTCATAATTCCCATGATTTGAATGACAACAGGTTGCTCGATTCATATCCTCTCCCTCCTATTCAGACTTGTCCTGTACATATTTCAGTTCTGGCACAAAAAACAGATCTTGAAAATGTTGAGGAATTTTAGCTTTAGTGATATAAAATTTAAAAACGTCTTTAAATGCACTGCTGTCAGTTATCAGAGAATAAATTTCACATGCATTACAAAGGTAGGTATTAGTTAGAGATGGTAAAAAGAATCAAATTGTACAAAACTGTCAAAATGACGAATGAGACATGGCACTTTTTGACTCCCTAGCTATGGTAGACATCCTCCTATACCTCATGGGACTTGTACCACCTTGGTCAGTATACCCAAAAATGTCTTATCTACTGTGTTCATCTCCTCAATTATCAGTAGGTGTTGTATATACATTGGGGCAACTTGTAGACTCGAGCTTCAAGTCAACTTTTGATTTCTTGAACCGGACCATTACATGATCTCAATGCTTTTCTATGGGGGAGGGGGGAAATGTCTTAGGAACATGTTTTAATGGTTATAAGAATTCAGTTCATATAAGAAATTTTTACATTTTTTTTTGCTACAGAATGGAAAATGTCGCCATAGAGTGTAGATATAGGCCTCTTTCACACGAGCGAGTTTTCCGCGCGGGTGCAATAGTTCCGTGCGTTGCGTGAAAAATGCAGCATGTTCTATATTCTGCGTTTTTCACGCAGCCCTGGCCCCATAGAAGTGAATGGGGCTTCAGTGTAAAACACATTGCATCCTGAAGTAAGGCCGGATGCAATGCGTTTTTCACTGATGGTTGCTAAGAGATGTTGTTTGTAAACCTTCAGTTTTTTATCACGCACGTGAAAAATGCATCCAAACGCATTGCACCCGCGCGGAAAAAAACTGAAACACTGAACGCAATAGCAGATAAAACTGACTGAACGTGATTTGTGAAATGGTGCGAGTTTCACTGAACGCACCCTCAACGCATCCAGAGCCAATCCGTATCGTTCGTGTGAAGGAGGCCATACAGGGATTTCTGGCCATGCAATATTAAAGGGGCGTAACAGTGATGACCTATCGTCAGGAAAGGTCATCAATATCTGATCAGTGGGGGTTTGACTCCCGTCCACCCTGCTGATCAGATTTTTGAAGAGGCAGCAAACCAAGCAGAGCGCCGTACATCGTACAGTGGCTATGCTTGGTATTGCAGCCTAGGTCTATTCACTTGAATGGGACGGATCTACAGATAGGACATGTGTTCAATAAACATGATATCACAGGCCTAGGAAGAGATAGCGGCACTCAACACCGCCGTGACCTGATCAAACAGCTGATCGGCAGGGTTGCAGGGAGTTACACCCCCACGATCAGATATTGATGACCTATCCTGAGAACAGATCATCAACAGATCTCCTGGAACACCCCTTCTAATGGATACTTCTACCTCCCTTTTATTTTTTACCAGGAACAGTGACATATTATTATGTGTGACTGTACCACAGCTCAGACCCATGCAATTGAATGAGACTTGAATGAGACCCTACCTGTTGTGAGCTGCAGTACCAGTCACAGCCACAACTTGGTATCTGGAGCTGCAACTTGTATTTAATGATGGGGACATGGACATGCAGTATGGCCTATTTTCAAGAATTCCTACTTGTCCTTCTTCCAAAGAGTCTCAGACATCCATCCTGGAAAACTGCCATATATCTAACCAACTTACAAAGAATCTCATTCTAAGCAAGAATTAAGTGCCCCCCCCCCCTCCCGGCTACTTTTCAGGCAATATCTATGAACTGTCACATACTAAATAACAAAAACAGAGATTAAGATTTGAAACTAGATCTCTCTAGAGAGCATTAGATTACATGGATATTTCTGGAGTATCCAAGCTGCATTACAAGAACCCCCCACTTATTCTTAATCTAACAGCTGACTATTAATACAAATCCTTTGCATGCAGCTGCAAGCTAGGAATGTCATCTTTGCTCCAAAATACACTTGGACAAAGAATGTGGTACCTAATCTCTATGAGTGTCACATATGTTCATTAGGCACAACATGTCTCTCCTAATTTAGAAAGTCAAAGGTAAAAGGGTCTCAAAAATAGCAATTTTTTACATACTTTTTACAATGAGCATGGTGACATGCCGATAAAGCTACCTGGATCTAGTACAATGCTTTATTAATGTCCAGTTGCTATTAATGTCTACAGTTGCTTCTGTAGACTATAGCTGACTTACTTTTGCTTAAACCCAGGCTCAGCATTGTACTGCACCATCACCTGCACTGCTACAGTATTGCACTACAGTATGGTACCTCAAGGGACCCATGCCTTGCTCCCCACAAACCCACTAACGCCAAGGGCACCAGACCAGGATGTGCCCTTAGGGAACACAGTGAGGACCACCACTGTGAGTATTACTACTCCTATCCTCTCCCTCTTCCGTCCTCCCAGGACCCACATAGTTCCTGTGGGAGCTCTACTGAATCATCTACCAATGTTTAACTTATTAGTCCAATTGTGTAATGTGGACCCACATCTAAAAGCAGAGCTGGCCCTAAACACGCAGGAGGAGGGCAGTGGTATAGTTCTGACATGTTTTGGTTGAACTACCATAACCTATAAACAGCTCTATAGGCATAATCCGGCTGACAGAATCCCTTTAAGCAGATGTCTTGTGTCTTGGAAGATGTGTATGGCGATACATCATCTGAAGGCATAGCATGAAGGCATGGTGTGAAAAAGAGTCTCCTCACTCATAAAAGTCAAGTGTCTTCAGAGGCGGATTCAAAGAGCAGGGCATTGACTCCTCTTGGGTCCAGCAGCACTAAGGCCTGCTGCTTCTCCGTCTGTCTGGGATCTAACTTTTCTAACCTGGCACTCATTCATTCTCTGCCTCACTACAGCCAGTTGCTTTAGCATCCATGTCATCCTTAGGGACATCTCTCCAGCAGCCATCTCAAGCAAGAAAACTGCACCTTCGGTGGCTTGCCTGCTGCCCTGTCTTCGGCAAAACTGCTGTAACTGCTCCCTTGAAACTAAAGCAGGCACTCTTCATCTGCTACAGAATCCAGCTGTACCAAGCCTTTTTAGTGCTCACCACCAGCAAGGGGCTTAGCACGCACCATGTGGGCTTGTGCCCAAACTCCCCTAAGATGGGTGCTCCAGCCCTTCTATATAGGCTACCTCCTGAGATCAGCAGTGACATCAAAGACAGGTTAGAATATTCCTCTCCTCTGCATTCTCCATAGAGCAGTGCAGTGTATCCATTTATTGAGCAATAGCACATCTACTGATGGGATCTTGCCACCAAAGTCCATTAAAGTGAATGTAATAGATTAAGCTGGCCCCATCCTCCTCGCATAATACACTGGAACAACAGCAATACTCATTACTTTGCCACAATTCTTCTATTTTTTAGGTGGGTGTGCTCTTTCAGTGACTTACAGTACCATATTTCCATATTTACAGTAACATATCTTCATATCTACAGTACTGCAGTATATTGCTGTATCTGCATCACTGTACTCCCAAATCTACATCACCATATCTTCTACAACACCATACATCCATATCTACAGTTTAATGTCACCATATGTACCGTACTGTGCCATAATGCCCGCAGTACCATATTTTATATCTTCAGCTCAATGACTTCTTCAATCCTATATTTAGCCTGAATTGAGGGAAGCAATTTTCATACTTATTATGCCCTCTATGAGGAACAACAAATTCTATTTTCTTTGCCCTGCTGAGGCATTGGCCTCATTAACAGTCAATATCTACATGCTTATTAATAATGTGGTTGCAGTACCATTACACATCTCACAATGATATAGTATCATGACTTGCCAGAGGTGAGGAACACTAATAATCCTGCGTAGGATGGGAACATAACTATATAAATAAAAAGGTATTGAAGAATTGAACATAGATATTTCTTTCAGCATGCAAAAATTAAATAAAAGGAAAAATCAATGTATTCCTGGTATCTAGACCATCTGTCATAATAGTCAACATATCATCTGGTAAGTTGATCATGGTGACTAAAATGAGCCCTTTTACCAATGCATGGAAATCCTTATTTTTAGTTTTATGTAAATGAGGTGCTCAGAGCACCAAACTGGCCTAGCCCATGGGAGCACTATTTCACCTCTGCTTCTACCTGTTCCCACTTCCCCTCCCAGTGAGATTGACAGGACCGGGCATCCTCACTGGTCCAATGCACTTCCCTAAAATCTTGCGCATGTGCCAGCACAGTGAGGATCTTCACTGCACATGTGCCTAAGGTATTTTTGCCGGTGCATGTGCAAGATATTAGGGCCAAGCATCGGATCAATCAGTATGCCTTTCCCTGTCAATCTCACTGAGCACTTCATTTCCATATAACTAAAAATGACAATTTCTCTAAATCGATGATGCCGATTGCAGAGAAAAAGGGCTAGTTTTGGTCACCATGATCAGCCTATCCTGAGCAGGAGTGCATATGACACAGGTCCTCACCAGCACTCAGCACCATTAGGCCGGTGTAGGACAAGTTGATAACTGGACCCTTCTTCACATCAGTCCCCTGATGACTTGGTACATATCCAAAGAAACGTGTTGGGACATATTTGTTGTTTACCTGGGACTCTCCTGCTGCACATCCCGGTTGACCTTTTCACAGAGCTGGGAGATTATCTCATTACAGGGTACAGCAAGGAGCCCTAGTCAGATTTGAGGGATGGATCAGAGGGGTCGCCCTTATCAGGGCGAGTGCTCTGCTACCTGGGCATAAAAGATTAGCTCAGGCCAAGTAGGGGCAATTAGGGAAAGACAACTGGATCTTTGTTAAGGACCCCAGATACCGTATGCCTGCAAAGCGGTAAGACCGTTCCTTGTTTTTGTTTGCGCACTGGTATAAACTGCACTTATTGTTGCCATTGTCTACATTATTTATGTTTTTGGGCTATATTTTAACTTATGAATTATTAAAAGTTATGTATTATTGTTAGGGTCACCTTCCCATTACAAACCAAATGACAGGGAGCAGTCAAGTATCTTCCTTCCACAGGTCCAACAGGGAGGGTGGGGAACTGGGGACCCAGAATTCGTACTCCAGTCAATGCCTGTGAGCCATTGGCCAATTTTCCTATGTAAAAAGAAATTAAATCATCACAAATATTTGACCATACAATTTGAGTACTGATGATCTTCCTCTCGGTACCATTAATGTAGCCAGTTTAGTTGCTAAGCCTAAAAACTCCATATGAAAGGCTGTAGAAGTTAGGCAGTATTTCCATAGCAATCAGTCTGAAAGCTGGTTGTACATTAGACAAGGGGGAAAGCCACTTAGCAGTAGTCACATCATGCCATTTCCCATCTCAATGTGCTTTATTAATCAGATTTTTTTTAATCTACTTAAAAGCATCTAAGCCATATTTAATTCTAGTTATTATTTCCATAATACTTGGAGCATCAATGTGTCTCCACCGTCCTGCACATTCACCCTTAAATTTTACACAGATTTTCTATCAACAGCTGTAAAATCTGCTTAGTAAGGAGTCAGCACTGCAGCCAGGGACTAAGATGGTTTATAAAAAGCCGGAGACATTTGCTCATACAAGACATACATTCATTTTACATCACGCACATATGCCTTGTCTGTTTTTGGCCGCTAGATTTGACACAGTCCTGATAAAAGATTTCTTTCCGTTCATCAGATAAAAGGACGTGGCATAATACGAGCCAAAAGTTTACACGTTGGATATAGACCTTGTAGGTGTATTATGATTTATTATCAACAAAGCTTAGGGAGGCTTAGTCTTCTGACTGTACTCCATAATATCCAGATTAAAAGGTTAAAGGGCAATAATAAATAATGGACCACTGAAGGAACGCAATGATATGTATATGGTTCACATTCAGAGGTCTGGTCCATGAAACTCCTGCTCAAAATCTACATTTTTGATAAAATGACATCATGGTTGGACACACTTTTAACTTTTTATATAAAATCAGATGCAGAAATACCTAGTTTGTTTTAATTCTTTCCCAAAATTGACTACAAAATTATTCTAGCTGGGGAAAGATCACTGAATGATCCAGCAGAGCTGCCAATTATGGTTTAGCAAAGCACTCTGTTTAGGGTCTTAAAAAACTTTTATACAGGAAAACAGCATTTGTCCCCTAAGCAAAAGAAGCATTGAATATTTACAGATGGTTGAGGACCATGCAGACCATGCTGGAATGAGACAGTAAGGTAAATGCATGTTTATGGCATTAGACTTTACTGAAAGTGGAAAGGGTTAATTGTTCCTGGTGACATCACACTACTGAGAAAGCATGGCCATCTGAACTAAGACTGCATCTCACAGACCGGGCATTGCAAATAGATTCTGGGAATTCCATGCCTGTGGTCATTTGGGAAGATTGCTGTTTTTTTTTTTAGAGAGAAAGACTTGAGGAGGATTACTACCATCATTGGTACCTTCTATTTAGAGCCTCTTCTGTGAAATACTTTAGGACTGTGCCTGCTGCATGTATTTGTACTATAACTCCCATCATCTATTTAGTAACAAGATACTCATTTATTATAACCAAACGGACCTGGTCATTGCCTCCACCATCTGCCAGCACTTACGCCTGCACTCCTGCCTTGCACCCTGCCAAACATCCACCATCAAAGGCACCCACTCCACCACCACCCCAGAAGTCCAGGGTGTGCCCTGAGAGAACAAGAGACACAGTACGGGGAGTGCCAGACTGAGGACTTCTACCATTGGGTACAACTATCACCATCATAGCCATTACCACCACTCTATCCCCTTCCTGGCCCATTACAAATTCAGATTCACAAAATAGCTTCATTGAGATTTTTCAGCTCAGACAAGAAGGGCATTTTCTTGATCCTTGCAAACGTAAACTTTGCAAACCTAGACTTGAAAATCTAGAATCTTTTTTCCAGCATTTTTGTTACCTGATTTGTAACGATCAGTCACATTGTTACATATTACATTTGGTAGTGAATTAATATTAGCAGTACCAAATATGAGCTTAAAAAAATAATACTTTTGTGCCTCTTTAAGGTTTCCTGTTCTCCACATTTTCCAGCTTCCAAATAATGCATCAATGACTTTGTACAGCAGCCAGAAAAGTCCGGCTACTAAAGGCAGGAAATTCCCCGCATTCTGAGGTAACATTCACGTTTTTGTCTTAAAAACTTCTGCACTTACAAAAACATCTTTGTAGAGAATCAGTCATTATCTGGAAAATAACATTTCAGTCGATGAAAACATGCACTCAGTGCCTCAATCCTCCAGGACGGGAAAACCATTATGCAAAATGTCATCCATTTATATTGTAAAGGGGTAACACCTGCGGCTCCGATCTCTACATGTGTCGTTCACTCCTTCGAAATTTAAATAGAACCGGCAACCACAGAACATCTTGTATCCAATTTTTCAAAGGTCCATTAAAACAACATCACCCTAAGGGCTCTTGCACATCCGTGTCACGTCCGTGTTACATCCGTATTTTTTGCGGATCCATTGTAACAATGCCTGTCCTTGTCTGCAAAATGGATAAGAATAGGACATGTTCTATTTTTTTGCGGAACAGACTTACGGATATATGGATGCAGGATGCACATGGAGCCATTTCCTTTTTTTATGTGGCCCCATTGGAATGAATGCTTCCGCCTATGGGCAGAACGGACAAGGACAAAAAATACGTTTGTGTGCATAAGCACTTATACTGTACATGAGTCCCTAGCTTTATCTACTTCACAAGTCAGTTTTACATACTGTAAGGTCTGCTTCTTTATTTAAGCACCACTTCTGTACATAGGTTGCATCTTTTCTATGAAATGCATAAAAATTCAGCACAGAACCATCTATACAGTTTGCCTGCCTGGTACTGCTGCTCAGTCCTATTCTAATGGAGCAGAGGCATAGCTAGTGGTTCAGCACAGTAGCGCAAAACACATCCGAGGCCCGGGTGGCCCTGCTACCCAGGTAACACCTAACCATGTCCACTAAGTCTAAATAGTAACTGAATAATATTACCCAACCATTACCCTATAGTAGTAGGGAGAGATGGGACAGCAAGAGGCCAGAACAGCCTGCTGGCAGTGGCCTACAGAGAATTAAGGGCCCCATAGCAAGGATCAAACTAGGCCCCCCACAAAGGACAGAAAGGTTTCCGCCTAACCCCCTTTCAATGACCCTTGGGCCATTTTTACACTGCCTCATTTGCTAAAAGTTGTTCCTTTAGAGGGTAGAGTCCTGACCAAGTTTTCACCTCCAGTAGAAGAGGAAATAATCCCAATTAAGACTGGGCCTCCTCTTTCCCTGGGCCCCATAGCAGTCGCATGGTCTGCCGCTATGGTAGTTACACCCATGCCTGCCGGAACTCCTGCCGCAAATGTGAAACAGGCATAAGTCCCCCTTTGCATAATTTTTTTTTCCAGTTATTATTTGAAAGCCACATGCACATGACCGTATCTATTTTGTGGTCCGCAAATCTCGGATCACCCAAATGTGAATATGATCTGTGTGCTGCCCGCATTTTATTTGTGGTCCCACTGTTTTCAATGGATCCGTGGACTGCATTTTGCGGACAAAGTTTATCTTTTTGTGGAACGGATTTGCGGAAAGTACATGGATGAGCTGTGTGCTTTCTGTGTCTGTATGTCCATTCTGCAAAAACACAGTGCATGTCTTATACTGGAAGTCAATGGTTTTGCAAAAAGTATGGATGCAACATGGACCACATCAGTATTTTGTGGATCTGCGATTTGTGAACCAGTGGTGTAAATGAGGTCTTATGCATCCAAAATGAAAAATCAAACTTTGCATATATGGTACTCTAAACTTATATAATTAAAAAAAAATTTGTCTACAGCTCCTATGCAGACTTATGTGTCTCCATGGTAGCAGACTACACAAAAATGTGTGTTCTCATCCTGCAGCCATGCTTTAATCTATCTTAGAATAAATTAGGAAGATGTAGAGGGCAGTATGACTACATAAGCAGGATCAGACTACATAGAGTTTGTTGTCTGTTACCATGGAGACACATACAGTAGGCATGCATAGATAAATTAGCAGTGTTGACCATAGGTAGGGTTATAGCTATAGGAAATGCTCAGCTTGCACATGACCCTGGTGCCTGAGGGTGCTCAATGGTTCCTGAAAGCCTGTTTGTAGTGCAATTATAACAAAAGTAACTATTATAGGCTCAACAGTTCTAAACCTCTATTATTAATGATACTATGTTCCAGAATTAAGGGCTATTACCATTCCCCAACTATATGTTGTCACATAGTATCTATAAAAATATATCCTCATAAAAAGGTGACTCCTGGCTACCTAATTATACCCACAACACGTGGGTGTTAGTACCAATAGGGCACAGCTGCCGGCTAACAGTTTTAATATTTTTGAGTGCAATATTTGTTATTTATACATTTCTAATAAAAGTTAAGTCTTATCTACATAATCCTAGGGAATCCCTAAAGGGGCAAATTTTGTTGATCAAAGGTGTGATCAAACTGGTTTTGCAATGGTTCCTGTGCCACGTAAGAGGACACCAGTGTAATAAATGGCCTTTGATAGATGGGGGGCTCTGCTACAAATTTAGCATTTGATGCCCGTGGGCTTCATGTTTCACCTCTGACCATAGCATAAAATCCTGTGCAGGTTGTTACGTTGGTATTTTTCTTTCCAATAGACCAAAATGTTTCCATCTTCTACAGCTGCATTTTATTTGACACAGGAACATAAGTGCGTTACATTTTCCTCTTAATGCAACTGTTAAAGGGTTTCTGTCATCAGATTTTAGCATTGCAAACCGAGTGTCATTTGCAATGCGCAAATGACACCTGATGACAGATCTGTTAATGTTATAGTTTTCTGTAAAGTAGTTTTTGAGAAAATAGCGTTTTTAAAATATGTAAATTAGCTTCCCTAGGTGGAGGGGGCGTTAACCCTGCACCTAGTAGCGGCATAATTCCTCCTCTTACCCCTCCTCCGTTGCGGTGATTGACAGGGCCAGGCAGCCAGCTCTTTCGGCTCCCAGCCCTGTCCGAGTGCGAAATCCCGATCCACAATCCACGCATGCGCATTGAGAGCCGCCGGCCGCCCGGATCCTGGCTTCCTCAATGCGCCCGCATTGGTGATCGCAATGCGCAGGCGCGGGATTTCGGACTCGGACAGGGCCGCCAGCCCGAAAGAGCTAGCTGCCTGGCCCTGTCAATCACCGCAAAGGAGGAGGGGTAAGAGGAGGAATTAACCCTGCACCTAGGGAAGCTCATTTACATATTTTAAAAACGCTATTTTCTCAAAAACTACGCTACAGAAAACTATAACATTAACAGATCTGTCATCAGGTGTCATTTGTGCATTGCAAATGACACTCGGTTTGCAATGCTAAAATCTGATGACAGAAACCCTTTAACTTGTAAATGTACTTTTAGGCTGCACATCGATGTGAACTGACGAATATTTGAAGAAATAATGATTTTCTTTAAACATTTACTGAACCTGCTTGTAATCATAAGAATGTAGCGGGTGAGTGATGCCACGCCATTGGCCTGGCTGCAGCCAACTACCTAGATACATATTCCAAGTGATGGAAAGTGATGGATCTGACAAGTCCTTCTGCCAGTCTGGAAGGCAACATTATGGGTCTTGGATGAAGTCCATTCTAATACGTCTTTGACTTACCTTTGAAAGCTGTTAGAAATGGCAGCATGTGCAAATCAGTGTAAAGTACATTGTATAATGAAAACATACTCCTGTCAGTTTGGATTTTTGCATGGAGATAGAACACAAATATTGCCGGAAGGCGGGACAGTGTAGAAACTGTGCAGGGAACTTTGGTTTTGGAAGAATGTTGTATAGACTGAGAATTTACTTAACTTTCTAATAAAAGTTTTTAATTTCATTCAGTTCATCAATCACAGTTAAACTAGTAATGGTCCGCTATTGGTCCTTCTTCTTCACCCAAAGGATGGGAAATGGAATAACTGTTAAAACTTTACCCATAGCTTCAATGTTTCCTTAAAACAATAGTGTGTGTAAAGATAATCAACTATTTAATATATCTTGTTAAATTAAAATGCCTTTAGTTCCCTCCAGAACTGACCATTGCACTAAATATACCTTTTCAGAATCTCTGCACTCACTGAAAAATCACATCAACTATGAGGTTTTAAAGTCCTCTGAGTGTGACCAGAGGGCTCATACTGCAGAGCTACAGAGATACTATTCAAGAAGGAGGGGAAGCCTGCCTACACACACAGTTTTGCTGCTCTATTACTGTATAATACTGCTCAGGGAATGCTCTGTAATTTCTGTGTAAAATCTTATTTCTTATGTCATTCTGCTTTCATAGCTCATGAAGGAGCCGATGATTGTTCACATTATTGAGGTTGGGAGAACAGGAAGATCTCACTCAGGACACTGACTTCATTTAAAACAGGTACTGTACCTGGGAGAACATCATAGCAGGTACATGTACAGCAGTGCCCACCCATTGTCAATTAGAGATAGGCTAGTTTCACATCTGTTGCACAGTGATCCAGCAGCTTGCTGCCGGGTATCAGACGGACACAAACCGCAGTGTGCAGCAGTTTGTGTGTAGCTGATTCTTGGCACTTTTGCCAGAATGTGGCCGGATATCCACCGGACCCCATTATACTTAATAGGGCCGGCAGGCATTCAATTTGCATCAGGCAGTGCCAGATCTGGAGCATTCTGGCAAGCTGTTCTCTACCGAAACAGTCTGCTGGAATCCATACCACAGATGTGAAACTAGACCATAGAACCTGCAGAACAAGGTACAAGTAAGGTTATTCTCTGCTGGGTCAGGCAGCTGGATCTCCATGCCGCAGATGTCAAATAAGCCTATCTCTATCTTTATTTGAGGCTCTGCTAGGGTCCTACAACACAGATTTCAGGTTGACATAATAAAGGAGTACATATAGTGTGATATGATAAGTAGTACTTTACAGTATCATTTAAAGCAAGTCTTCAGTAAAAGTCCCAACATAGACAATCAGGGTAATATATAGGAGCTATTACGTCAACCTTCTGACATCAGTCGGTTTTTAGAAGGGGAGTGAGGGGGAAGGGAGAGGGGAAGGGGAAAGCATGAGTTATGGGGGATTAGTAGTACAGAAACCATAACCTGACTCCCTGCAAACCACAAGGTGAACACGACATAACAGTAGCCCAACATATTCACCTCTCCTCCACAGTTAGTGGAGTTAGAATCCAAGGAAGCACTCAATGCCCAGAATTCCAGCAAAAGAAGTATGGTTGGCAGGAACAGTGGTAACCGCCCTGTTCCTCCCCTCTTGGTAGAAGTGCTCTGTCCCCATTTGCTGCCAGGAGGGGTTTCAGTCCAGGTAGCAAAGAGATAGGAAGCACATGCCAGAGCTTCTACTCTAAGGGACCATATCTAGTTCTCCTTACTCCTTACGACAGGGAAAGTGCCAGAATCAAGAACACTGCTTCCAAGAAGCTTCAGTTTGCCTAAACAGCAGAATGATCAGCAAGATTCAGCTTTACAGACCCTGGTGCCAATGAGGGAAAATAATCAGGCACCCATCACCCAAAACAACCCCCAGGCCATACTAACTTCAAGACTTTTTCTCAGAGTAGACACTTATATCCACAAGTGCCATTAAGTTGGCCCACAACCAGCCACCATACCAGAAACTGCACTTTTTTACTTAATACTGCAGGATGTGTCAGGAGTTATCTTTTGTAATAAGTAAAGAGGAACTGATTCTTTAAGTTACCTTTCCACTGCATATATCCCCAGGGAGCAGTGGCCTGAGGGAATACATTGTGACACAACACCTCATCAGGACCACTACTGCTCCCATCCTTTGCTCACTGCACTATTTATCACAGTGAAAAGAAGCACACATGACAGAACCCATTATGAGGCTATGAGGTCTGACTTGAACCTGGCCTAACAAGTCAGGAATACTGTCATTACTCAAGAACATACATACAGTGGTGAAAATAAGTATGATTCACTGGCCACTTTTCCCACTTATAAAGAATGGAGAGGTCTGTAATTTGTATTATAGGTACATTTCAACTGTGAGAAACAGAATCTAAAAAAAATCCAGAAAATCACATTGTATAATTTGTAAATAATGACTTTGCATTTTATTGCATGAAAAAAGTATTTGATCATCTACCACAAGAATCCAGCAAAAACCAGCAAGAATTCTGGCTCTCACAGATCTGCTAGTTTTTCTTTAAGAAGCCTTCCTACTCTTCACTCATCACCTGTATTAATTGCACCCGTTTGAACTTGTTACCTCTCAATCAATCACACTCCAACCTCTCCATCATGGCAAAAACCAAAGAGCTGTCTAAGGACACCAGGGACAAAATTGTAGACCTGCACAAGGCTGGGATGGGCTACAGGACAATAGGCAAGCAACTTGGTGAGAAGGCAACAACTGTTGGCGCAATTATTAGAAAATGGAAGAAACACAAGATGACTGTCAATCTTCCTCAGTCTGGGGCTCCATGCAAGATCTCGCCTCATGGGGTAAGGATGATTCTGAGAAAGGTCAGGAATCAGTCCAGAACTACACGGGAGGACCTGGTCAATGACCTGAAGAGAGCTGATACCACAGTCTCAAAGATTATTGTTACTAACACACTACGCCGTCATGGATTAAAATCCTGCAGGACACACAAGGTCTCCCTGCTCACACCAGCACATGTCCAGGCCCATTTGAAGTCCACCAATGAACTGGTCTGGATGATCCAGAGGAGGCATGGGAGAAGGTCATGTGGTCAGATGAGACCAAAATAAAACTTTCTGGTATCAACTCCACTTGCCGCATTTGGAGGAAGAAGAAGGTTGATTACAAACCCAATAACACCATCCCAACTGTGAAGCATGGGGGTGGGAACATCATATTATGGGGGTGCCTTTATGCAAAGAGGACAGGACAACTGCACCGTATTGAAAGAAGGATGGATAGGGCCATGTATCGTGAGATTTTGGCCAACAACCTCCTTCCCTCAGTAAGAGCACTGAAGATGGGTTGTGGCTGGGTCTTCCAACATGACAATGACCCGAAACACACAGCCAGGGCAACCAAGGAGTGGCTCCATAAGAAGCATTTCAAAGACCTGGAGTGGCCTAGCCAGTCTCCACACTTGAACCCAATCGAAAATCTTTGGAGGGAGCTGAAACTCAATGTCGCCCAGCAACACCCCCAAAACTTGAAAGATCTGGAGAAGGTCTGTATGGAGGAGTGGGCCAAAATCCCTGCTGCAGTGTGTGCAAACTTGGTCAAGAACTACAGGAAACGTCTGACATCTGTAATTGCGAACAAAGATTTCTGTACCAAATATTAAATTCTGTTTTTCTATTGTGTCAAATACTTATTTCATCCAATAAAATGCTAATTAATTATTTAAAAATCATACAATATGATTTTCTGGATTTTTTTTAGATTCTGTCTCTCACAGTTGAAGTGTACCTACGATAAAAATTACAGACCTCTCCATTCTTTGTAGGTGGGAAAACTTGCAAAATCGGCACTGTATCAAATACTTATTTTGCCCACTGTATGTTATAATTCACCTGCAATGGTATATAAGCCTTACTTTGCTGCAGTATCTGCATACACAGAGGGGTTTATTTATCATGAGAGGAATTTTTTAAGTCAATTATGCAGGAGACTGCAATGTTGTAATGAGCAAAACATTTATGAAATGTTACACGATGTTTGGTAAATATGGTGCATCTCTAAGTCAACAATTCTGTCTTGAGATGTTACTCCGCTTTCTATGTCGCCCCTTATCTCAAGTAAGACTGCAACATTTTTTTTAAGTTGCAGTTGATAAATCTGACAACTCAGCTTGACTGGCTAATCATGACCACTTTTTGAAAACTGGACTGAATGCAAGCAACATGTTATAACATATTTGCACAAATAAGGGCAAAAAGTCATGAAACAATATTTTTGCAACTTTTTGAAGCCAGAATTCTGAAGAGCGAGACTTAATAAATTCTGCTCACAGTGTTCTTATTCTCGCAACACCTTGTAGTATATTCTGTGAGCTATAAAGTATTTATCTTGCTAAACATTAGCTGTCTAATTCTAATCCGCTCGCCTGCCCCCAGTCTCCTGGTTCCCCTCTCGCTCTTTGGAAGCCTGTCTGCTGACATGATGTCTGTAGTGAAGTCATACAATCCTGCAAAACCTGACATTACAACTGGTGAAACATCATGGTGACTGACTGCCAGCGGTTGGCGGCTGTGCACACGTGACATTATGTCACTGTGAATGTCATCTTGCATGATTCCAAACAAAAAGCGACATTGGGTCCAGGCGGCCCGGGGGAGGGAATGGAGTAGAATTTGTATAAACATGAAATAATTGTCATGAGTAGTACAGCAGCCCATCAGCCACTGCCAAAGGTCTATCCATGGAGGAAAATAAGGATCAGATCAACAGAATGACCTAATAAAATCAGCAATATCACATGAAAAGTATTACTATGCAATGAATAGGGAATTTCAAATGGAGTATTATTACAATATACATGCAATAAAAATATTGTACTTTGCTCTGTACATTTTCCTCTCTGGTAGCGCCCCCTGATGTTTATCTTTCCATCTTGTCCTGTATTCAGAGGTGGACTAACATGTGCAGTAGCTTCCCTCTTTCCCATCACCTTAGTGCTTGCGATCTCATAATGAAGTGATTTAGACACCTTACATTAATTCATTATAGCTACACTGATGAGCAAAAGGGTAACAATGTTTGGAACTTTTGACTTTCAGGCTTCATATCTCACCATCCACTACAGCTTAGAACGTGAGACTACCATCATTTTATAGACAATTATCTTAACTATCTCATACATATATTGTACTTGCAACTATTTAGCATATGATTGGTCATGCAGATTCTTCTCACGTAACTGCATTGTTACTGTTTTGTTCCTGGTGGTGGAACAATCTTTTTCTTTTTGTATACTACAAATTACAATCTGTTCTCACATTCCCTAGTAGCTCAGTGTGTTGATTCCCAAGCAGAAGGTCACTGGTTCAAATCAAGGAGCAGCCATGAGGATTTCCCAAGAAAAGAGAAACAGCGTCATCCAGCTCATCAATAACAGTATCTTGGCCAAGAACATTTACTTCATCATGTGAGTGCCATGACAGTTGGAAGAGTACGAAATGAAATCCCTCCATCCATTCCAAAACCAAAAGGTGGACGTCCAGGCAAAATATGTGTATCACAGTCAACAAGTCAGCTCATCACGAGGTCCATCAGTTCTGGTGTGACAAACACGGCAGTGGAGGTGGCTCATATGTTTCGTAATAGTGAGATCACAGACGTCCATGCAAGCACTGTGCGACACAAGTCTGGAATGGTGGCCTGAAAAAAGGTGAAGCCTCGACTTCAAAATTGTCATAAGAAGTGTTGATTCGAGTTTGCAAAAAAGTACAAACAGTATATAGTAGAAGATTGGAAATCGGTGATTTGGAGTGATGAGACGAAAGTCAATAGACTGGGCTCTAATGGGTGAAAATGGGTCTGGAAGAAACAAAGTAAAGGGGGCTAACAGACTGAGAAATTGAAGGAACTGTCATTTTTGGTGAAGTCCGATGATATCGGGTTGTTTCACAGCCAAAAACGTTGGATACTTGACCAGGATCGATGGTGGTCTCAGTGCTGAGCTGTATGTGAGTATAATACAAGATAAGTTACTTCATACACTAACCCAGTACTATGGGCATGAAAAGGACAACAGTGTTAAATTGGCCCCCACAGTCCCCAGACCTCAACCCAATCGAACACCTTTGGGTAGAGTTGAAGAAAAAGCTGTATTCGTACCCAAGTGAGTCAACCAGAATGCACCAACATTGGGAATGTTAAAATTTAGAATTATAGGAGGAAAACAGTAACAATGCAGTTACATGACAAGAATCTGCATAACTAATCATATGCTTAATAGTTGAACGTCCAATTTAAGTATGAGATAGCCAAGATGATTACCTATAAGATGATGGTAGTGTCACATTTAAAGCTGGATGGTGAGATATGGGGCCTGAAAGTCAAAAGTTCTAAAACATTGTTACCATCTACAGGAATGCAAGCAAGCCCTCTAGGTGTGTGAGTAAATAGCAGTTTTCAATTTATGGGTTGACTCCTTTAAGAAAACCCCCATAAAATTGCAAACATTTGCTGAAAAATATTTTAGTGTGAACTTTAATGTTTTAACACTATTATACCATCCAAATCAGCACTGTTTGGTAGTAAATCTGGGATAGGTCTGCAACAATGTCAACTGCCAGTACATATGGTCATAACTCAGGACTCATGGCGAGCAACACAGCAGAAGCTCGCAAGTCGCATGTGGCTCCCGAGGAACTGGTTGATAGTTTTGAGCGAGTATGCCCGGCCGAACAGCGAGTTTGGCCGAGCATGCCTACGCTTGGGTCCGCTCTGTGTTCGGCCGAACACCGAGTGTACTCGAGCGCAATGCTCGAGTCTCTTCCCCGCACGTTAAACGTGCGGGTGAGTACTGGCATTCACTGTAATGTTGATTTGTACGCTAATGCTACGCATTGTACGTTAATGTGTATGACCCCAGAAATCAGCTGTAATCTGTAGGAAAGCCAGGTAATAAATGTTACATTTCCCAGCGCCACCATCACAGGAGAAATGAAGCATTACACAGTGCCATTCATATCAATTGGTTATCTTGGTAATGTAAGACATGACAGGTCCTTAAAGAGGACCTGTCCCCTCTCCTGACATGCCTGTTTTAATAGCTACATGCATTCCCCATGTAATAACAGTTCCGAAACATACATTCTTATGACTCTTATGATTTTTATGTTGTGCCATTCCTTTATTATTTCTATTAGAAGTTATGAATTAATTGTTAGCAGTTTGCAGTAAGGGTACAGAGGGGAGGTAACCAGTTGGGGGTGTGTACCTGCACAGACTCACTCTATCCAATCAGTGCTGCCATATTCAGACTGTGCAGGTACACACCCCCAACTTGTTACCTCCCCTCCGTACCCTTACTGCAGACTGCTAGCAATTAATTTATAACTTCTAGTAGAAATAATAAAGGAATGGCACAACATGGAGACATAAGAACAGATTCTTCAGAATTGTTATTACATGGGGAATGCATGAAGCTATTAAAACAAACATGTCAGGAGTGGTGACAGGTCCTCTTTAAGAGGCAGAGACAGAGATGTCCTCCTCTGTCTTGTCATCTCTGAGTTCACCATTTTAAGACAGTTTTTGGTTAAGATGTTAACTGGTGGTTCAATTTCATGATGGTGTAGGGCAGTAATGAGGTCAATGGTCAATTTCACAGTGGTCGATAGCATTTAGGAGGTTACTTTGTACTCAACTCTACAGGCTCTAGCGATGTCCTTCTGGAACAGGGATCAGGAAGAGTTCAGCCTCTTTAAGCTAATCATGCTCAACCTCCTATTCCGGCATGGATTATAGAGATCCTAAACCATAATGTGAAGCTCCTGGGCCTCAATGCAAAATGGGTTGCATGGACTCCCAACTATTATCTGCTATTTTTAATTCTGATGTCTTCCTATGTGCAGAGGGCACAACTACTGGAAGTCACAGTGATGTGTAATGTTTTTTGGCTCTACTCTCAGGTGGGCCATTAGAGACCAATTGCCCACACCAAAACAGGTCTTATCTGTAGCTTGTTCACTAGCAGACTCTCAACTACTCTATCCTGGGAGGGGTCAGCGCAAACCTGTGTCCTGGGAACTATGACTATGTCTACTAGTTTAGTTGTTTCCTACTTATATACATATCCTCTTTGAGTTACATAGTGCACAGATCCTATGTAGTATCACAGTAAATATTTTAGCCACCATGTACCATAACATTAAAGGGTTTATCCGACCAGAGGATAGGTCATAAACATCTGATCAATGGGGGTCCAACACCCAGGACCAGAGTAGATCAGCTGTTTGAGAAAGCGAAGCAGCCTTCTCACTGCTTACTCTAGGCCAGTGACTTCACAAACATCGCTCGAGTGGCCTAGGAGTAGCTCTCTGACCTAAGAAAAAGGCCATGGTGCTCACCGGAGCTCCACAGTCTCTTCAAACAGCTGATCAGTGATAATGTCAGGAGTCAGAAGAGGATAGGTCATCAATATTAAATGCTCAGACAAGCCCTTTAAATTGACCCTACAGATATGTATGTGTCAGAAATAAGGACATTAGATTATGAACCCCCAGTGGTGACAGGGACTAATAGGAATGGTGACAAGCTGCAGAATTCGTCAGTGCTACATAAGCAAAAGAAATAAATAAACCAAAGATATATCATATAAGCCAAAGCATTCTCCGTATTTTGTAGCCTATAGAGTAACCCAGGTTTCTTAAGATGTTGTAAAAGAAGGAATTCTGGGAAGTGTCTGAAGGGCGTATAACTAGTAGATTCTTCTACATGCAGTACTTTTGGCTGAAATCTCTGGAGATAAACTTCCCTCATCAAGAAGATTTGCTTTAACGTTGGGTAATGCTAGGATCAGACTGGTTGCCAGCAGCCTGGATGGTGATGGTTCATATTTACACTACTTGTCATATCATCAGCTTCTCTTTAAAAATGAATTTCAGCATTTCTGTGCTAGTTATAAATTCAGCTTTCAGTAAAGCGAATCTTTCCTTGGATCTGCTGTGAACTTCCCGTCAGGCGGGGGTCTGCTGGGAGTTTCTTCCATAGTCTCATAAGATAAACTCTTACAGTCATAAATCATTTATTTCAGAATTTCCCAATCAGATAAGAAATGTCTCTGCGTTCACATCAGACAATAGTTTGATCATCTGTACAAAAAGGAATGAAGCTCTTTGTAGCTCTCTCCAGAAATCCGAACAGTCTACTACAAGAAATCAAGAAACTTCTATTAGCATTGAAAATGATGCTGCAATGCAGACGATTATACAGTAAATGTTGATAGCAGAGCTTAAAGGGAACCTGTCACCAGTTTGTAACCATAAGAACCATCAGCATCCTTAAATAGTTCTCCCCCACACTAATCATCCTAGGGTTTTTTTTTTTTTAAAACACCTCCAAGTACATCTTTTACAGTCCACTTTCACTTTTTTCAAGTTATGTAAATTAGATGCCTACCTCATCACTTCCCATTCCTAACCCCACCTCCCTTTACATGATTGACAGAATCTAAAATTCTTACCCTCCTCCCGAACTCACATCCCAAATCCCGCGCATGTGTAGAGCCAGTCACCTCACACTGATCATGTGATGTACTGCGCAGCTGCGAGAGTTGCTAGAGAAGGGGTGGAGATGAATAATTACAGAGGGTGTGTCTTGTACGTTTGTGGGCATGGCTGCACTCCAAGAGTCAGAGAACGCTGGACTCATCTCTGAAGCATGGAGGAGACAGGACTCATCTAAGGTTCATTTACATATATGGCGGGAACATTTATTTTAGGTTTTTCTCTGAACTGGTAATTCACTCAAAAGGGATTTTAATATCATTATTAATGTATTAAAAAGTACTTATTGAAAAGTGAGTGGATTTATAGGCTTACAAAGTGATGACAGGTTTCCTTTAAAGAGGTTATCCAGGTAGAGATAATGATGACCTATCCTCAGCTTCCAAGCTTTCAAATGATACCAAAATCACAGCATTATATCCAGTATATCAGAAGTTAAGCAAAAGAGGAGATGGCAGCGCTGTTAAAAAACCAAAGGAGGTGCATGCCTAGGGATCCGATCAAGATCAAATACTACAAAAAACAAAAGGCAGCCAGCACTCTCAAATAAAAAATGAAAAAACAAAAAAGTTTATTTACCCATGTAGGAAGTGCAACGTTTCGGCTCTGTCTGAGCCTTTCTGCACTTCCCACATGGGTAAATAAACATTTTTGTTTTTTATTTTTTATTTGAGAGTGCTGCTTGCCTTTTGTTTTTTGCAGTATATCAAAAGATATAGCTGTTTTTAGTTTCACCTTCAGCCGGGCACTTGGGAGCTGTTTTCCAGCAGAATAAAAGTGCTTTTCCTGGACATGAAATACAGACACACAGTGCACACAGGCATGTCTGGGATGTGACATGTAATACAGACACACAGTGCACACAGGTATGTCTGGGATGTGACATGTAATACAGACACACAGTGCACACAGGTATGTCTGGGATGTGACATGTAATACACACACAGTGCACACAGGTATGTCTGGGATGTGACATGTAATACACACACAGTACACACAGGTATGTCTGGGATGTGACATGTAATACAGACACACAGTGCACACAGGCATGTCTGGGATGTGACATGTAATACAGACACACAGTGCACACAGGTATGTCTGGGATGTGACATGTAATACAGACACACAGTGCACACAGGTATGTCTGGGATGTGACATGTAATACACACACAGTGCACACAGGTATGTCTGGGATGTGACATGTAATACACACACAGTACACACAGGTATGTCTGGGATGTGACATGTAATACAGACACAGTGCACACAGGTATGTCTGGGATATGACATGTAATACAGACACACAGTGCACACAGGTATGTCTGGGATGTGACATGTAATACAGACACAGTGCACACATGTATGTCTGGGATGTGACATGTAATACAGACACACAGTGCACACAGGTATGTCTGGGATGTGACATGTAATACAGACACACAGTGCACACAGGTATGTCTGGGATGTGACTTGTAATACAGACACACAGTGCACACAGGTATGTCTGGGATGTGACATGTAATACACACACACAGTGCACACAGGTATGTCTGGGATGTGACATGTAATACAGACACACAGTGCACACAGGTATGTCTGGGATGTGACTTGTAATACAGACACACAGTGCACACAGGTATGTCTGGGATGTGACATGTAATACAGACACACAGTGCACACAGGTATGTCTGGGATGTGACTTGTAATACAGACACACAGTGCACACAGGTATGTCTGGGATGTGACATGTAATACAGACACACAGTGTACACAGGTATGTCTGGGATGTGTCTGCAATCTTCTGTGGGGCAGTGCTCTTAGTTATATAGGTGAAAAACAGGTGAAAGACTCCCTTTAATGTTTTTTTTTATATTTATTACACTTTTCCCTACCTAAAGCGCATCTTTTCCAGTGCGCTTCAAATCTACTTTTCAGTACACTGCTGACTTCGCAGTGCAGGGAGTACAGGCAGGAGCACATATTGCTGCTACTGCCCATGCCCCCCGGAGGTTTTCTAAATCCTGGCATAGCAAATGGGTGTTATAGTAACAACAATGGATACCGTGTAACCATGTGCTATGCCAGGATTAGGCTACTTTCACACTAGCGTTAGCACGGATCCGGCACCTAAAGGGTGCCGACGGATCCGTGCTAACGCTATACATGTGTGGAGCCGGAGCAGCGCTCCGGCCCCACACATGACACACATTAAAACAACACACAGACTACATACAAACAAACATACAGACATACATACAAACATACATACATACTCACATACTCCCGGGACGCCGGCAGAACGTCTTCACGCGCCTCCTGCGCGCAGTGATGACGATTCCCCACAGCGCCCTCTGCTGGGCGCAGTGGGGAAACGTCATCGCAGCGTGCAGGAGGCGCGTGAAGACCTGCTGCCGGCGTCCCGGGAGTATGTGAGTATGTATGTATGTCTGTATGTTTGTATGTATGTCTGTATGTTTGTTTGTATGTAGTCTGTGTGTATGTATGCCGGATCCGGAATGACCCCCCATTGGAAATCAATGGAGGACAGATCCGGATTACTGGTGTGTCCACACCAAACGGATCCGTCCCCATTGACTTCCATTGGGGGTCATTCCGGATCCGTCTTGGTGCGGATGCCTGGACCGGAGAGCAAACCGCAGCATGCTGCCGTTTGTTCTCCGGTCTGAAGACGGAACGGAATGCTTTCAGGAGCATTCCGTTGTCTTCAGTTCAGTTTTTGTCCCCATTGACAATGAATGGGGACAAAACTGAAGCGTTTTTTTCCGGTATTGAGCCCCTTTGACGGAACTCAATACCGGAATTTAAAAACGCTAGTGTGAAAGTAGCCTTAGCTGAGCGGAGCAGGCTCCTGCCTCTGCCTAAGAGCTGACATGCGGTTCTCTTAGCTTATCGAAGCAGGCAGAAGCAATGTGCTATGCCAGGATTTAGAAAACCTCCGGGGGGCACGGACGGAGCATCAATATACGATCCTGCCCGTACTCCCTGCGCTGCGGCCCCATTGATAAAATGTGTATTCCATACACCGTACACCACTGAGCAGTCGCGCTTTAGGGAGGGAAAGGTGTAATAAAAATACAAGAGCCATTAATCAACTATATTAGGGCATTAGGGACAGGTTAACAAAAATGTATTAAAAAATTTAGTTACTCTTTAAGCATTGTCTTTAGTATTAAGCCTCATTCACACATCAGTGTTTGGTCAGTGATTGTGAGCCAAAACCAGGAGTGGAGCCTCCACAGACATAAGGTGTAAGGGAAAGATCTGTACCTGTTCTGTGTAGAGGTGCACCTGTTTTTGGCACAAAATCACTGATGGAAATCACTGACCAAACACTGATGTGTGAATGAGGCATTATTCCGACATTTCATATTCTTGAAATCTATTAGCAATCCTAACTGACCTAAGAAAGGGAATGTGGACTAGGATTAAATGCCAGCAATTATGAAATGGTGGGTTTACATAGCCCGACAGAGCAGGCGACTGTCAGGAAGAAAGTGCTCCTTCCCGACAATTGACTGCTTGTCAGTGGAGGTGAAGAGCAGCATTCACATGCAGTGATCCCCTCCGCTGCTTGGGAAGGAAGGATCGCTATTACCAGCCTTGGTCCTCATACAGATTCATTGTTTCTGGGCAGCCTTTCTGCTTCCTGAGGCGAAAACTAAAATGGCGCCCCTCCCTCCCCAATGCCAATTTCTTAATCTAACCCTTGCCCTTCAGCCCATGGCCCTTCAGTTGGCCCCCTCTTGCCCCTACCTGGTGCTGCCTGAGGCGATCGCCTCACCTGGCCTCATTGGTGGTGCACCCCTGCGCACGAAAAATTGCTTCACCCGATGAATGAGCCATTTGCTCGTTCACAGGATGGTCTGCGGCACCTTTATACGGGCAGATTATCTGCAAGTGTTCGCACGAAAGTTCGTTCTAGATAATCGCACCGAACATCGGGCCAGATATGGAAACATACAACTTCAACAATAATTTTCTAAAACATATATAAACTCCCAAGTAAAATGTCTACATAGGGAAACCAGGGATAAAATAACAATGTAATGGGGAACTTGTATACTTGGAGGCAGGGGCGTAACTACCATAGCGGCAGACCATGCGACTGCTATGGGGCTCAGGGCAAAAGGGGGCCCAGTCTCAGTTGGGATTATCCCCCTTTTACTGGAGGTGAGAACTTGGTCAGGAACCTACACTAGACAAGGAATAAATTTTGCGGGCCAGAACCAGGTAGCATTGCCAGAAAGAAATGCAATCATTAAAAAGGAAATTATTCTACTAATTTAGATAACACAGTATTAGAAAGAAATCATGAACCAGAAATAATTTCTGTACTCACTATTTGATGTCATTTCAGTAATGTGACGTCTGCAGATGTTTTCCAGAAACCAGTTTTGAAATGTTTGGATCAAAGTTTGTCACGTTTATTCTCAGCACAGAATGCATATTTCGCCCTATAAGACGCACATAGGTTTTACAGGAGGACAATAAGAAAAAAAATATTTTTCATCAGACCTCAGCTCACAGCCCCAATCAGATCCCCAATATTAATAAAAACCCAATAAGACCTCAGATCAGACCTCAATGTGAATAACCCCCAATCAAATCTCACATAAGAGCCCCATGCCTCTCTCAGCCCCCAATGCCTCTATCAGCCCCCAAATGCCTCTTTTAGCCTCCAGTGCCTCCATCAGCCACCCAAATGCTTCCATCAGCCCCCAATGCCTCTCATATCAGCCCCCAATGCCTCTCTCAGCCCCCAAATGCCTCTTTTAGCCCCCAATGCCTCTTTTAGCCCCCAATGCCTCTATCAGCCCCCAAATGCCTCTATCAGCCCCCAAATGCCTCTTTTACCCCCCCCCCAATTGCCTCCATCAGCCCCCAAATGCCTCTTTTAGCCTCCAGTGCCTCCATCAGCCCCCCAAATGCCTCTTTTAGCCTCCAGTGCCTCCATCAGCCACCCAAATGCTTCCATCAGCCCCCCAAATGCCTCTTTTAACCTCCAGTGCCTCCATCAGCCCCCAAATGCCTCTTTTACCCCCAATTGCCTCCATCAGCTCCCAAATGCCTCTTTTTGCCTCCAGTGCCTCCATCAGACCCCAAATGCCTCTTTTAGCCTCCAGTGCCTCCATCAGCCCCCCAAATGCCTCCATCAGCCGCCCAAATGCCTCCATCAGCCCCCAAATGCCTCTTTTAGCCACCTAATTGCCTCCATCTGCCCCCAATGCCTCCATCAGCCCCCTAAATGCCTCCATCAGCCGCAGAGTATATAAAATAAAAAAGCACTTACCTCTCCTGCTCCTGGACGCTGCCACTCCTCTGCTCCAGAGCTCTTCTCCCTCCTCCTCCGTCGGCTGTGCTGTGAAGTGGCACGCACAGCGTGAGGTCACAGAGCGCCCTCACGCTGTGCGCAGCCCTGCACAGCCGAGCGGAGAACCAGGAAGCGGTGAGTACAGAGTCTTCACCGCTTCCTTGTCCTCCTGTGCTAATGAGCTCTTCCATAATGGAAGCGCTCATTAGCAGTCGCCCCATAAGATGCAGGGGCATGTGCGGGCCCCAGACACGGCTTCGCGGGACGCATCTGGCCCGTGGGCCGTAGGTTGGGCATCACTGCTCTAAAGGAACAACTTTTAGCAAATGAGGCAGTGGAAAAATGGTCCGAGGGTCATTGAAAGGGAGTTAGGCAGAAAACCATTCTGTCCTGTGTGGGGGGCCTGATTTGATCCTTGCTACGGGGCCCTTACTTCTCTATGTACGCCACAGCTTGGAGGAGATTTTTTTTATATTACAAGATTAGAGTAATGTAAAATATGCATATTCCCATAAACCCATCTTCATGTCGGTCTAGAGTCTCGCTCCGTATAATTTCTCAGCATCGATAACATGCAGGAGACAATAATGGAATGAAATCCTAAGATTTTATTTCTCCCGTGTCTGCAATTATGGAGAGACTGTGAAACATGACACGGTCAAATCCCAGGCAGAACGCTTAGGGTGAGATAATATAACACTTAATGAGATTACAAAGCTGCGCACTAAATACATTTTCTATTACTCAGACGGTGAGTTCCAGTGCCGAACCGAGAAATAATCCCGAAAGAGGGCTGATTTTATGTCATAGCAGCTTCCCGAGGCCCCGGTGACACACCAGACAGAGGAGATCTGCATCCAGGTTGTCCAATATAACACATTAAGAGCTCAGCAGTGAGTCATAGCGCGAGCACGTATCGGCATTCTGCCTCCTGTTTCCTCCGCGACACCTACACTTTTTCAATCTGAAATCTGCATAAAGTGACTCCGGAGAGACGGAAGATCCATAAAATAAAATGGAGACAAGGCTGTAAAGGAGGATTTACAAAGTTATTACATTTCGTCTCTCAATGCCGTTTAACACATTCAGCTGCTTCTTCTATGTAGGGGATATTTCACATTCTTCTTTGTCTTTGCAGGACTGACTTTCATGTATCACATGCAGAGATGTAAGTGGACATTCCTTGGCCCCAAATTTGCTAAATTTTTAACAGGCGCCTCATCTACCAAGTGCCGTTTATAATACTAGCGTCTTCTGATGTAGCAATCGTGGCTTTGCGCCCCTCATCAGGGCTCAGATACGATTGCTACTTCTGAACTCACCCCGGATAAGAAGGCAATTATTACTTGGCTACAACTTAAGGCTGTATTTTTTGGTAGATGATCACTAACGAGCGTTCGTATGAATGCTCGTTGGCGGTGATCTGGCAGTGTAATACTACTGCCGATTGAACAAGTAAATGCAAGCTTAAAAATCATTGTTTGCCGGCGGCAGATCGTGTTGTCTAGTTACGATCTGCTGCCGGCAAACCATAAGACAGCATAGGGACATCCATATTGCCTCCTTTGCTGGCTGGATTTGTTTTTTTCCATCACATTATACACTGCTCATTTCCATGGTTACAGACCACCCTGCAATTCATCAGTGATCGTCGTGCTTGCACACTATAGGAAAAAGCACCGGCCTCTCTATACCCCTATAGGGATATGTGTTCCCATAGTGCTTTTCCTATAGTGTGCAAGCACGACCACCACTGATGGATTGCAGGGTGGTCTGTAACCATGGAAACGAGCAGTGTATAATGTGATGGAAAAACGAATCCAGCCAGCAAAGGAGGCAATATGGACAATCACAATACATTAGTAAGTGCCTTGTATAAACTTTCTCTATATAATAACTGTTATTTGCTGAAGTGAGACAACCTCTTTAAGCACACTCAGCCTGCAGTCCTCATGTTTTATAGACAACCACTTGACTGTTCAATGCACATATAATTTACATCACTGAGCTTGTTGCTTCACGTTTCTGCACCTACATTGTTTCCCTTATTTTTCGATGATGGCTCATCCATACATGTGTAGTTACTCATTTATGTTCCCCCTACTTAATTTCCCATACAGAAAATGTACGACCAATTAATATTAATCAGCGCTATTAATTACAAATGGCAGTGGGACAAAAACCAATGGGACATGACATATTCATATAATGTTGTGTCTTTTCCTTTAAAAGTCTCAATCCTGTAGAGACTTTGAGACTCAAAAAAAAATATCTCCAAACTCTTCCTTCTTCCTGATGAATATATGTAAAGTTCAAATTTAGTATTCATCTCCGAAAAGGAAAAAAAAAAAAGAAAAGTATGTATCAGGATGGATAGTGAAGGATGTAAAGAGGAAGGAGACGGGAAGACGAGATGTGAACTGATAGAATCAGGTTAGGAGGCGTAGAACGGCTACATGGAGAGAAGACTTCTGACGTGCCAGTGAAGTTTGTCTTAAAAAAGAAAGAAAACTTTCTAAGGAGATATAAGGACAAATATGCGTAATGTGACCTAAAATAAGAATCAGAAGTCTGGTCCTGCACTGTAGGGATGGACTAATGATATGAGGCCTAGAAAATGCAGGACTTTGTATGACTCCTCTTTGTAAATAAGCATTAATAAGAGATTTATACAAAATTAATGAAGCGATCGTTCTAGGTAAAGGTTTCAAAATGTCCAAATAATCTCCCTGTCAAGCTCTTCAGTCTCAACGTCCGTCACCGCTGACTGGATGCCACAAATCAAATAGAGCTCTGCAATCTGTGCTTACTAACTCTAAAATGTTGCCTGACTATACCCAGTCCAGCAAATAAACGATCATTAAAGGGGTTCTCTGAGACTTTAATACTAAAGGCCTAACCTCAGGATAGGTCATCAGTATCTGATCGGTGGGGGTCTGACTCCTGGGACCCTCACTGATCAGCTGTTTGAGAAGGCACAGGCAGAGGCGGATTGGCCATAGACCTTACAGGGAAATTTCCCAGTGGGCTGATGCCCAGTGGGCCACCTGGGCTCTCCTCATGGCCGGCCAGTGGAAGTTTTTGGGGATGTATTTTGTGCTGCTGGCAGTATTTTGTGATGGACTGTGGTATTTGGCTCTGTTGATGTGGTATAATGTGCCACAATGTGTTATTGCTGGTCCTGCCTTCCATCAATTTGGACCCCACTACAAAATGGGGCCACTTTTAGTATTTTTTCCAGGGCCACTTTAAATTCCCAATCTGCCCCTGGGCACAGGCACTCGCAATAGTGCTGTGGCCTTCTCTCAGCTTTTCCTAGGCCAGGTCCTAGGACAGCACCAGGTAGGGGCAAGAGAGGGGCAGCTGAAGGGCCATGGGCAATGAGCGCTTTTATTGTGGCAAAAGGGGTTAGTAGTATTGGCATTGGCGGGGGGTTGTCGTTTCAGTTTTCGCCTCAGGCAGCAGAAAGGCTAGGTGCACCCCTTGCCAGGTCAGGTCATCATCAGTCATGTGGCCTAGGCACAGGTCAGCTCCATAGAAGTGTACCCATCTGCAGAAGCCACCTTGACGTTGGTAGATGGGCCCAACACGTTTAATAAAAAATGTGTTCAAAGAGCTTCGTTTTTCATGTATAGTAGGTATAGTACCTCTGTAATCCAGAATAATCTCTATTCCCTAGTTCTATTGTTTGCATCTATAACAGTGTGCTGCCATATTTTGTTTGCTACACTTTGCACATCCCTGCTTCAAAGCTCATTGTAGTGGTGGCCATATGAAGATATAGGGGAGATTTATCAAACTGGTCTAAAGTAAAACTAGTTTAGTTGCCCATAACAACCAATCAGATTCCAACTTTCATTTTGCAATGGAGCTATGAAAAATGAAAGGTGGGATCTGATTGGTTGCTATGGGCAACTAAGCCAGTTCTCCTTTACACCAGTTTGATAAATCTCCCCCATAGACTTTATGAATTTGGTCATAAATCCTACATTCCTAATAAAACACAAAAGACTGTCTGACCTCAAGCTTCTTCCCTGCCGATACAGGGTTCCCACTAAGCTCTGTATCTTAAATGTTTTTTTCTGGTTTGCATCAACATCCTTTAAAATAATCATTTATGAAGGTCTCTGTCATTTTGTAATGTATTTCTCTTACCTTTACTGCTCCTATCTGCCATTGTGGGCTGAAGTCACATGACCATGTCCATGCAGCTCTTTCATATTTCTGGTGATGTCATGTCTATGGGTGTTTCAAAGCAGTAACAGGGACAATGATAGGGGAGTGTCTTTGTAATTAGATGGGTGGGAGTAGCTATAAACTAGCTGCACATTGTTAGTGGCGGTGCTGGAGCTGTGGCAGAGAAAGGAAAGGTGTATCATGGGTTTGGTTGGATATAGCAACAGGAAGTGCTACATACAGGATGGAAACAAACCATTGTGATTTGTGTACATGGTGAGAATGGGTCAGGAGAATCCAAATTGAAAAAAAAGCACAGGGAAGATGTACATGAGGCAAGTAACTACATGAGCATATCTGTTAAAGACCATAGTAATCCTGTAAACCCCTTTAATGTCCTTGGTCTCCCCTAGCTTGGTTGGAAAGGATGATGTAAGGTGGGTACACTACTCCACTTTTCGTCTAATTCTCCTGCCTTATTCAACATCAAAGTATCAACCTATAATAAGTCACCACCTGATTAATGCAGCATGAGTTTGTATGTCAGCCCCATGACATTAGTAGACAGAGCTATCAATTGGTCTGCGGTTCTCTAGGAGGTGATGTGAGTGGAGGATCTGATGGTGACTTTGAGCAACTCACATGACAGACATCTCAAAATAAGTAACTACTACCTCCACTACCAAAATACTCTGGAGTTCAATGCACATCTTTCTATCTGGTCTGTGATCTTATTGAAGGTTATGGCTTCTCCATCCCCAACATGTTCATTGATGCTGAGGTCACAGGGTATTTGCTGGCACACATCCCTAAGGACAGGGGGGTAGCTATAGGGGGTGCAGAGTTAGCAGTCACTACTGGGCCCAGGAGCCTGGGGGGGCCCAAAGACCCCTGTGCCACATAAGAACACACCAGTATTATAGAAAGTGCATGCAGGTCAAGTTATACCTCTGGCTGGAGGGAAGGGGTTAGGTCAAGAATTTGGCATGGGGGGGATTCTGTTTCAATTTTTTCCTTCAGGCAGCACTAAGGCTATGTGCTTCCTGCCCCTGGCCACAAAGCACTGAGGGAAGGGGGGAGCAAGCTGAGCTTTTAGCTACGCCTTTGCCTTTGTATGGTACAATTTTTTGGGTGTATCCTCTCCTAGATGTAATGTTTCTTGGGGTAGAATATCTTGGTAATGTAACTCTCCTTTAGATGTTATTATTGAGAAGAGGGCTTCACTTTATCGATTCTTTTTATATTTCTCCATTCTTTGCTCACTGAGGAATATTCACGCAGAGTCTTTTACTTCAACAACTAACATTTTTAGAGATAAAAAAAAAAAATCTATATTCAGCAAAGGAACAGCCTGACAGACAAGGGCTGCAGAGATGTACTGTTTCCACTTTAATAGAATATTTGTCTTCAAGGAAAATTACATGCTTGTCAGTCACCATCGTCAACAGCCTACTTTCCATCATTTTCAATTATCGAATGCCAGAAGTCTCAGCACTTCATTAAAACAATGCTGACTTCGCCCATTTTTCATTTTACGTCGAACCCTTAACTTTGTTTCTCAAGCTTTTTTGTTATGTTCAAAACAGCTGGAGGAGTCACATCAGATAAAGTGAACCTGTCACCATGAAAATGCAGTGTTATAGATCAGGAGGAGCTGAGCAAATTGACAAATACTTTTATGGAAGATTTACTATAACATAATTTATTAATCAAATCTTTCATTTTTACATGTATGGCGGATGTCGTGTCTTTAAAGATGGCGCCTGGTCCGGAGTGAAGCAAGTGGCTTACCCACCAGCAGACACCTGGCGCTAATGTCTGCGATTGGCAAAAACGACTGCCAATCGCAGACTCCTCACATGCCATGGTCATGCTGTGGCATCTAAGCTGTAAAAATGTGGGAGCCACATTCAGTATTAAAACACAAGAAAAACTATATAGATATATAGTGATATCGATGTGATTGTACTGACCCAGACAGTGAAGGGCAGGGGTTAGTTTTACCACATAGTGAACGTCGTAAAAACAAAACCCATTAAACTTTGTTATATTGAATATTTTCACATAAAACTATATCTACTCAGTTCCCCCTGATCTAAAATATGCTTCCTGCAGATTAGATTGCATTCTCATGGTGAAAGGTTGCCTTTAAGACTAACAACACAGGAATGACTTAGGGACAACTCTGTGAATGTCCTTGAGTGGCCCAACCAGAGCCCTGACTTGAACCCAATCGAACATCTCTGGAAAGAACTGAAAATGGCTGTTCACTGACGGTCCTCATCCAACATGACAGAGGCTATGCAGAGAAGAATGTCAGAAAATACCCAAATCCAGGTGTTCAAACCTTGTGGCATTATACCCAAGAAGACTGGAGGCTGTATTCACTGCTAAAGCTACTTCAAGTCATGAGTAAAGGGTCTGAATACTTATGTCAATGCAAGATTTTAGTTTTTCCTTTTCATTAAAGGGGTATTCCCATCTCAGACAATGAGGGCATATCTCTAGGATATGCTCCCATTATTGATAGGTGCGGGTCCCACCTCTGGGACCCACACCTACATTGAGAATGGATTCCTGAAAGTGGTGGAGGGTGCAATGAGCATATGAGCTCTGGCTTGGCTATTTCCGTCAGCCCCATAGAAATGAATGGGAGCGGTGGCCGGTCTGCTCCCATTCACTTCTATGGGGAGAGCGTTTGGCGGTGGCTGAGGTCCTCTGGCCACCACCTTTCCCACTCCGTTCTAGGTGTAGGTACGGGTCCCAGAGGTGGGATCCGCACTTATCAGACAATCGGGGCATATCCTGGCGATATGCCCCCATTGTCTGAGATAGAAATACCCCTTTAAATTAGCAAAGACTTCTACTATTCTATTTTCACTTTTTCATTATGGGGTATTGAGTGCAGAATGATGGGAGAAAAACATATTTATTTTAGAACAAGGCCGCAACGTAACAAAATGAGAAAAAAGCAAAAGGGTCTAAAGAATTTCTGCATATCTCAGGAGATGTTCCCAGTGTATGTGCCAAATGTAAAGCCAAAATGATGTGAAAGTGATGTGGGCCCTAATTGATTCTCAAAATTCAGTCTCGTACTTTAGGGCTTGTGAAATCCCACATTATCTTCAGATCTCTGGTGGAGGCGTGCTGGCTTATCAGTTTTTCTGGGTTTGCAGATCTGACTGACTTGCCTCAGATGCGGTACAGCTGCCACTGTCCTTATAAAACTTTGTTCTCAGTCTTTTCTTTTTTTTTTTTAATGGAAACATTTCGCTTTGTGCATGAGCAGGTCCAGTGATATTAGTGGAAGCGGACGTTTTACTTTGGAGGTAAAGTTCAACTTGGTGACAAGAAATCAAAACAGACATCAAGTTATTCTTGTACGAATAAAGACTGACTCACCGCTCTCAGGACTAAAATTACGTAATAACAGTTATTTTACAGCACAGTTTTTATGCAATGACATCACTATGTGCGTTATCCCTATTCTATGACATCACTGTGTGCATTATGTCTATACTATGACATCACTATGTCCATTATCCATATACTGCATGATAAATGTACTGTGACATCGCTGTGTGCTCTATCTCTATGCTGTGATATCACTATGTGCATTATTTCTGTACTGTGACTTCATTATATGTATTCTCCCTGTACTGTAAAATTACTGTGTATTATCTCTATTCTGCGGCATCACCATATGCATTCTCTCTATATTGTGACATCACTATGTGCATTATCCATATACTCTGCATGATCAATGTACTGTGACATCGCCGTGTGCTCTATCTCTATGCTGTGATATCACTATGTGCATTATTTCTGTACTGTGACATCATTATATTTATTTTCCATGTACTGTGAAAGAAAAAAACACAATGCAGCAGTACTCTGCAAACACAAATAAAGTAAAATAATGCCAGTTATAGAAAATATTCTGGTATTTTCTTGGCAGATACATTTTGTACAAAATTATTTGGGCCTGTCTGCCAAACGTCAAGGCGATCTCTGTAAGACAAAAACCTAACACTAAATGCTCCCTGTTATGTGCCATAACGACCACCATAAAATTGACGTTTGGCAGACAATGACACTAGAAATCTTGTGCGGGCACACATCTCCATCATGCGTGCGCCAGTGCCATCTGTTACCTTTAGCTTTTTTTGACATTTAGCTTTCCAGCCACTTACTTTAAAGGGAGTCTTTCACCTGTTTTTCACCAATATAACTAACAGCAGTGCCCCACAGAAGATTGCAGACACATCCCAGACATACCTGTGTGCACTGTGTGTGTGTATTACATGTCACATCCCAGACATACCTGTGTGCACTGTGTGTCTGTATTACATGTCCGGGAAAAGCACTTTTATTCTGCAGGAAAACAGCTCCCAAGTGCCCAGTTCTGCTGCTGCAAGTGCCCAAAGCAAACCAGACTGAAGAGGGGAGGGCTGCTTTAGCTGCTCATATCTTGGGATTGGTAGCAGATAGAAAAATGACCTTCTTTGATAGCTGGCATTCCAAGCTTTCAAATTATACCAAAATCACAGCATGTAATCCAGCATATCAGAAGATATAGCTGTTAGAAATCGAGTCGGGAGAGAAAGCTGTTTTTAGTTTCACTTTCAGCGGGGCACTTGGGAGCAGTTTTCCTGCAGAATAAAAGTGCTTTTCCTGGACATGGAATACAGACACACAGTGCACACAGGTATGTCTGGGATGTGACATGTAATACACACACAGTGCACACAGGTATGTCTGGGATGTGTCTGCAATCTTCTGTGGGGCACTGGTGTTAGTTATATCGCTGAAAAACAGGTGAAAGACTCCCTTTAAAATAAGTCTTTTTCAGCTCCGCTCTTGGTTTTCCAGCCAGTTAATGAAGCTGCTGCTGCCCAATAGAAGGAAACAGACAGCCCTGGCTCACACATGAAGGAGATATGTGTCTGCGTGAGATTTTCAGCGTCATCATGATGACATCACAGAAGCTAGGACGTGGAGAGAAGAGAAGGGGAGCAGACGCTTTTGTTGATCTGAGACAAACCGACGTAAACTGAGATTACAGGTAAAGCAGTATATAGGAGATTGTAATATGGTAAACCTTCAGTTCATGAGTACCGGGCCGTGAACTGGGCGTGCTCCTCAGTCTCATACACACCCTTCTGTTTTGTTATCTCATTTAATGTTTGTTTGAAAAGGATTCTTTAGTTTGCACTATAGCAAATGATCCCACGTGTCCAAGTCCTGATCCACCCTGGCTGATGATTGATGATGTGTAATTATGTAATACGCGAGGGACAAGCTGGGAAAAAAAGTAAAAATAAACATAGCAAAAGTAATGAATCTATACTCCTAGGATATTATACTGCATCACCCGCTGTAAATTATATAGCTTTTACAGGCTGCCAGGTAGTATCATGACCAAACACAAAAAGCCAAGTGTTCTTAATCTGGTTTTAAATGGCTTCCTCCTTTAAGACAACTTATTCCCTATCCACAGGACAGTGAATAAATATTTCTTCAGCCGGGGTCCAGCCACTGGGGCCGCCACAGATCACGAGAACCGAGAATATGGGCCCACGCTTCCCATTTAAATGGAGCAGCAGCCACAAATGCATGTCCACTGTCCCATTCAACTCCAAGGGTCTGCTGGAGAAAGCCGAGTATAAGGGTTCATGCACACAAACTTATTTTCTTTCTGTGTCCGTTCTGTTCTTCCGCAGCATGTTGTAGTTTTTGTCCAGCTGCCTCTCGGCCCGCCCCCATTATAGTGAAAGGGGCCAGAGCGGACTTCCGGCAGCACAATGGGCTAGCTTTAGCACGGAACCGGCAGGCCGATTTCTACTCCACCCCAGGGATGGTGTACTTTTCATCATCTATGTTTAGTGGTGAAGTGCAATTTTATTTGTATTTGCATTTTTTTTTTTTTAAAAAAACGCACTTTCCTGGAGACATCCGACTTTTCTCCGCAAAGATGCAACGTTTTACATGTACAGTACAAATACATTAGACCAGTCTAAGTGAATATGAACCTGTCTAACTGAAAAACAACCACTAGAGGTCAGACTACTAACAATACGCCGAGTCTAAGGCTAGGGCTACACGATGACAATAAGTCGCGCAACACATAGGGCACAACTAAACTGCTACATGTGTTGCACAACATTGATGTCGCACCAATGTGGCACGACAATTTTTATAATGATGGTGTCGCACTGCGACATGCAACATGCTGCAACTGCGACACGACAGTCACAGAAAAAGCCATTTTGGATGGAGTTTGTGCGACTGTCACGTCGCAGTCATTATAAAAATTGTTGCGCAACATTACTGCAACAAAATGTCATCGTGTAGCCCTAGCCTTATTCCTCAACAAATGTGCAACTTTTAATAAATACTAGGAAAAAGACTAACAGCTGAATCAAATACGCCTGTCTAATTTTACAGCTAAAAACAGGTGAGCTTGATAAATGACCCCCATTGGATTTTAACTTCTACAGACCAATATTTTCTGTGGCTGTTTGTACGGTTTTGTGTGCATTTGTGCATGTTATGTGATTCTCATATTGGTTAACCTTGTGGTCAAGCCTGGACTGTGGAAGCTTAATGTAAAATAAGTGACTCCTGTTATATAATGTGATGTATTCCATATCCGGGGTGTGAGCGCGTTCTTCACACGCAGTTAATTGCTATTTTCATTGTGCTATAAAAAGCCTGCCATAAATTATTATATCACCTGTAAATAGGATATTACAACATAAGTTATTATGTTATTACACAAACTTCTCTTAGAAAACATCTCGGGGAGGACTGCAACAAGAGGCCATCGATCAACACGTGAGAGCATATTTAGTACACAACAGACAAATCATCATAAACCCGGAATATCAGGCTTTATGCATCTGACACTGATGAAGGCTACCAAGCCTGGAACTGTAGTATAATATAGACAGTACTATACTATAGGCAGTACTATACTAGAGACATTACTATGCTATAAGCAGTACTATACTATAGACAGTATTATGCTATAGACAGTACTATGCTATAGACAGTACTATACTATACATATAACTATACTATAGAAAGTACTATAGTATAGGCAGTACTATACTAGAGTCATTACTATGCTATAAGCAGTACTATACTATAGACAGCACTATGCTATAGATATAACTATACTATAGAAAGTACTATACTATAAACATAACTATACTATAGGCAGTACTATACTAGAGACAGTACTATGCTATAAGCAGTACTAAACTATAGACAGTATTATGCTATAGACAGTACTATACTATAGACAGTAATATGCTATAAACATAACTATACTATAGGAAGCACTATCCTATAGACATTACTGTACTATAGGCAGTACTATACTAGAGACAGTACTATGCTATAAGCAGTACTAAACTATAGACAGTATTATGCTATAGACAGTACTATACTATAGACAGTAATATGCTATAAACATAACTATACTATAGGAAGCACTATCCTATAGACATTACTGTACTATAGGCAGTACTATACTAGAGACAGTACTATGTTATAAGCAGTACTAGACTGTAGACATGATTATGCTATAGACAGTACTTTACTAGAGACAATACTATGCTGTAGGCAGTACTCTGCTATAAGCAGTACTATACTATAGACAGCACTACGCTATGGATATAACTATACTATAGAAAGTACTATACTATAAACATAACTATACTATTGGCAGTACTATACTAGAGACAGTACTATGCTATAAGCAGTACTATACTATAGACAGTATTATGCTATAGACAGTACTACGCTATAGACAGTACTATACTATACATATAACTATACTATAGAAAGTACTATAGTATAGGCAGTACTATACTAGAGTCATTACTATGCTATAAGCAGTACTATACTATAGACAGTATTATGTTATAGATAGTACTATATTATAGACAGTACTATGCTATAAACATAACTGTACTATAGGAAGTACTATCCTATAGACATTACTGTACTATAGGCAGTACTATACTAGAGACAGTACTATGTTATAAGCAGTACTAGACTGTAGACATGATTATGCTATAGACAGTACTTTACTAGAGACAATACTATGCTGTAGGCAGTACTCTGCTGTAAGCAGTACTATACTATAGACAGTACTAAGCAGGGGCGTAGCTATAGGGGAAGCAGGGGAAGCGACTGCTTTGGGGCCCAGACCCACAAAGGGCCCCCATAAGGAGGAAGACTAAAAATTTATTGTCAGGGGCCCCTCAAAAGTATTATACAATGACATTATATACAGTGACACTGTAGGAGGAGCGGCTTGTCTTAGAGTTCAATCTTGATTAGACACAGGAGTAGGGGTTACATATGAGTTGGGGGTGGCAAAGAAGTTGCTCGGGGGGGGGGGGGGGGGCCCGATCAAAAATTAGCTGTGGGGCCCAGTCAGCTGTAGTTACGCCACTGGTACTAAGCTATAGACAGTACCATACTATAGACCAGTGGTGGCCAGAGGCAGCATTCAGAGCCCTCTCCGTGGGCACCACACCCATGAAAAAGTCTATGGTGTACCAGTATGCCTTAGACTTTTCCTGCCATTCATCAGCATAGGATATGCTATGAACAGTACTGGCAGTGCATTGAATGACGGCAGGCTATTATAGCTAAATGATAAAGTACATGGAAGATATACTACACTGGACTGTACGATTCAGAGTAAATTGCTGTGTTGGCACTCTACGATAAATAAGTGGGTTTTGGGTCGCAGTTCAGGCACTCAGTCTTTAGGTTTGCTATCAGTGCTATAGACAGTAGTATGCTGTAGACAGTGGCTTTTATGTGTTTTTTATGGTGTTTTTTTCAGCAGGGGAAAAAAGGTAAGACCAAATTTGTAGGTGTCCTAAAAATGTATGAGGCTGTGTTTTTGGAATCTGTAATGGAATTGGAGATGTAAATCTCTGTTATATGCATATACTGCTCCGAGTCAGCGAGGACATTACGGGCTCTGGGGAGAGGACGTGCCGTTTGACAAGTGAAATATAAAATGTAATTAAAGCACATGTATTTGGATATTCGGAATTGCTTTAGAAAAGAGGTTAATTGAATGCATAAGATGATTACGGCTGAATACTGTAGAATGAATACGGTTTAACCCTCTCAGTACCACTTATCACATTTCTTACGTCTTCAAATGACAGGACCCGACATTGCAGATAGTATGTGCTGTACAGTATTGCTGGATACAAAAGAGTTAATGGGAAGCAAGTACATAGTATGGTGATTACAACGGCTCATCAGGGATTTGTAGATACAGTACATACCAAATCATTAATGTCTATTTCAGAGGGGTTGTCCCATCTGGACTTTATGGCATATCGATAGGACACGGCGTAAATCTCCAGGAAGGTGCAGTTTCCACCTATGGGACCTGCTCCTATCTCAAGAACAGGGTCCAGAAGTGAATGGAGATCAAGCCACACATGCACGGCCACCTCTTCATTCACTGCTGTGGGACTTCCGGAAATGGCCGAGTCATATAGTGGTGATAAGAGGGGTGGCTCTGCCTGCGTAACTTGCTTTCCATTCACTGCTATGGGACTTCTGAAAGTAGAAAAGAGCGCTCGCTCAGCTATTTTTGGAAGTCCCAAAGCAGTGAATAGAGATGCTGCACATGCATGGAATGTTTTTCTTCCCAGAGGTGAGACTGGTACATTTTGTTGAGGGACCCTATTTTCAGAGGAGCTGTATATGTTTAAAGAAGAACTCCCGCAAAAATTTTTATTCCATGTCCTGCTAGAAATGTACATGATGTAATCTGTAGTGAATGTCATTTTCTTACCAGTAGCTGAATTTTTGAGTTATATCTCCCTGAAGTTTCTTATCTGTGTCATGTGACCAGGAATCAGACCCACCAACTCACACAGCACCTTATGTGTGGACAGGAAGTCTATTTCTCTATGCACTCCTATGGGAGCCTCATTTCAGTCCCATAGGAATGAATAGAGAAGTGACTGGCTTGCTGTCCTGGGTCAGTTGGAGGTCAGGGAGTTGGTCACATGACCCAGCTACAATAAGAAGAGAGTGGAAACTCTCAATTTCAGCCTCTGATAAGAAAATGACATTCACTATAGATTATATCATGCACCTTTCTAACAAGTCAGAGAATAAATTTTTTTGCGGTAGTTCTTCTTTAACCCTTACACTCCCAGCGCCGTACATGTACGGCGCTGGGGCGATGCGGGCACATGGCGCCCGCTCGCAAGTGCGGCGGGCGTCATGGCCGGCAAGTCTCTGCTGTTTCTAACAGCAGAGACTTGCCGCTACTTACCGCCATCGGCGGCATCTAGTTTCGTCTGATCACGGCATCTAGTTCGTCTGAACCAGGAAGCGTTCGCTTCCGGGTGGTGTACAGACACCCCGTGTGGCCAATCGGGGTGTCTGTACACCGTATGAAAACTGTAATCCTCGCTGGTGAGGATTACAGTTTTCAAAGTGCAATTCTTATTCTGGCCACTAGATGGCAGGCCAGGATAAGAAATGAGCAATTCTTGGATTTCTGAGTCTAGAAAATCCCTGATTGCTCATAAAGAAAAAAAAAACAGCCACAATATATAAGCCCATATTTGAGCTTTCAAACAGTAAAAAAAAATTTTTAAAAAAATGTTAAAAAATATATAAAAAATAAAAAAAGATATAAAAGTTCAAATCACCCCCCTTTCCGTATAATTAAAAAATAAATACCTAAATAACAATAAATATAGACATCATGGGTATCACCGTGACCGAAAACGCCCGTACTTTTAAAATATAAAAAAAAAATTCCAATACGGCGAATTGTGTGGCGGAAAAAAGCGTCCAAATGGCGATTTGCTGTTTTTTGTCTAAAAAAAATTAAATAAAAAGTGATCAAAAAGTCATACACACCCCAGAATGGTATCAATAAAAACTTCAGATCGTCCCGCAAAAAATGAGCCCCCATACAGCTCTGTACACATAAATACCAAAAAGTTATAGGGGTCAAGATGTGACAAGGAAAAAAAAAAAAAAAAAAAGGGCAACTTTCTAATTATTTTATCACTATGAAAACGCAGGAAAAACTATACATATTAGGTATTGTCGGATTCGTACTGACCAGTAGAATGAAAGTAATGGATCAGTTTTAATGCACATCGAACGCTGTAAATAAGAAACCCGTAGAACTGTAGCGGAATAGCGTTTTCTTTGCAATTTCACCCGGTTTGGAATTTTTTTCCCGCTTTCCACTACACCATATGCAATATTAAATGTTGGCGTTGGAAAGTACAACTTGTCCCGCAAAAAACAAGCCCTCATACAGCTATGTGAACAGAAAAATAAAAGAGTTATGGCTGTTTGAAGGCAGGGAACGCAAAACGAAAATGCATGACCGAAAAAACCTCCGGGAGTGAAAGGGTTAAGATTGGCAATTCTGATAAATAATCAGATTTATATGTACAAAAAAGTAAAAAACAAAAACAAAGAGCCCCTAAAATCCCCATATGTATAACTATTCTGAAACCTACCACATTCTAAACTGGTTTTCTCTAGAAAATGGTGGTTGTTATTCAGGTTCACGAAAAAAAAAACTTTAGAGCTAAATATATTTTATTCATGTGCTTGGTGAGAGAGAATCACAGTTTTAAAATGGCTTTCAAGTTAAATAATCGAATGCCAAAGTTATTCAACGAAGTCTTGTGCGAAGCCCATACATTTGAATGCTGCATGGAGATGGGTCTCCGTACAGTATTCAAACAAGGTTTTGAATGAAGCGACTTCAGATCTATGATCAAAAGCGCTCTTCGCTCAACACTACCAATATTCATTGAAAACGATTTTTAAAGAATTTTGGCCGTTTTGCTGTTTCATTTTGGCAGTACAATGAAAATTAAAGAAGACCTGCCACCACACAATGCAGTGTATTCTGCAGCACTGTATAGAGCAGGAGGTGCTGGGCAGATTGATATATAGTTTTATGGGATACAATTCAGTATAACTTATTATTAATTTAAAGTTCTGTTCTTTCTGAATTTAAAAATCCCCCCCCCCCATTCACAAGTATCAGTGACTGACAGGTACCTCTGTATAAACATACAATGCTATCAATTTCCTATTAGAATGCCCTATGCACAAAAACTCAGGAAAAGGAAATTTTAATGTATAATTTACAAGTTTTATTGAATCTTTCCCCACAAAACTATATATCAATCTGCTCAGCTCCTTCTGCTCTATAACATCGCCTCCAGATTGCACTGCATTTCATGACGACAGATTCTCTTTAAATACAAAATATTGTCCTTCTGTTTCATGCAGCAGAGAGAGATAAAACTCCTATATGGTAACCCAATGTTAGGCTATTGCTGCTGCTATGGAATAGTAAAATAGTAGATTAGTAGAATTAGGATAACAGATTTATTGTACTGTTGCTAGGCCTAAATAAAGATGACCACAGAAGAGCATTGCATTTATCAGTGTAATGAGTGATGCTCTAAATCAGGGATGCCCAACTTGAGGCCCTCAAGCTGTTGCAAAACTACAACTCCCAGCATGTCTGGACAGCCTACACCTATTAGGGTATGCTGGGAGTTTAGTTTTGCAACAGCTGGAGGGCTGCAGGTTGAGCATCCCTTCCCTAAACTGAGTGACTCATCCCCTTTCCCTTTCTGGTCGCAGTGAACGGTCTGAGTGAGAAAGTCAAGCGATTCTTTTGGCCGTGCTAAAAGTTCAAACAAAGGAGGACGTTAAAGAGCCAGGGCAGGAAGTAGAATATATGGAGTGAAAAATTATATCCAAATATGCCTGCCCTGCATCCACCTAAAAAAAGCTGTAAAGTCATGGCTACTGGGGGTCTCACTTCCACCTATCATATTTTTCGTCCCATAAGACGCAAACCCCCCCCCCCCCAAAGTGATAGAAAAACATCACTGCGTCTTATGGGGAGAATACTAATCAGCACTTCCATTATTAACATTGAGGGTCTGAACAGAGGTCTAATGAAAAATATGTTTTTCTTATTGTCCTCCACTAAAACTTAGCAGTGTCTTATGGGCATATGCGTCTTCTAGGATAAAAAATACAGTAAGTTGCAGTGCACTGCCCTCTGTCGGGCAAAGATCTGTTCCTGGTTACAGAGACTCAGAAGATGTCCGAGAAGGAAGTCGGGACGTGTCAGAGCTAGCTGAGCCTGATAAGAGAACTACTTCTACGTTGCTTCTAAACATCACAGGACCTTCACGTATATCTGTACGTCTGATTTTTCCCTCCTTACCTGTTCTGTGAGCGCCAGAGCTGAAAACAAACATAATGGGAAGTAAGGGAAATGATGTCACAGCAGGACAGTGCTGGCAGACTACTATAGAAGGGATACACCCCCTGCTTCAGAGTGAAATGAATCTAGCTGTGCAGCTGAAATAGGGAATAATATGACTAAAAATACAAGCATAACTGCTTCTAACACAGTTACAATTGTGCAAAGAAACGCAGTCATTAGTCAAACTTTTTTTTTTTAAACTCTGGTACGCCTTAAGTTTGGTTGGCTCGATGGTTGTGGCACCCTCTATGTGTATAAACTTGAGCTGCAAATGAATTAGAAAACAGTTCTATTGAATGAGCCTAGATTAAAATAAAAGTAGAATTTTTGTCAAAAACTCAGACTATTGTGTGTAACTTGGGATCCATTCTAATAGCGGATGTAATTGAGAATTTTGAGAAAAGATTGATACCTTTTTACCTTTACATGGTATAATTTACCATTATCCTAAACCATATTCCAGACCCATGGGTGGAACTGTGGCAGTCTTCATCCAGACCAGCTTAGAGATGGGACAGGAGGTCAAAACTGCAGCCTTCTTTAGCTTTTTCTACGATCCATTCCAATCTACAGCCTTAACCACAGCTTTTATTTCTATAGCACTGAGTAATGTTAGATTAACCACACAGTGGAAAATCATCTGCCTGCACTTCTTATAGCTCAGACATTACAGGCTCTGTTATTGTTGGTCACAGAACAGAAAGCGCTTGGCCAGAGCGACGAAGATACAGGTCATGGAGCAGCTTGGAAAACAATGAATGCACATTCTTTTTTTGGGGCACATGCTGGAGATGTGTTTAGCGGTCTTACATGAGCTCTGAGCCGTTACCTGACAGCTTTATGAGCAGTGGAAGATGTTTCATTGTAGATGCATTAAGCGCGGTTTTAAGTAAGAAACCAGGGCTGTTCATTGAGGACATTTGCTTCTGTTTATGCAGCTGTGTCCCTCTTTGTAACTTCCACCGTAGCGTGATAACTGGGACCTCCTTTTTGCTATTGGTTTTTGTACTTGGTGAATACCAGACTTTACTTTTCCAGTGAAATATTTTATTCCTAGCGCATTTTACAAAAACAAGGAAAGATGATAATTCCACTTTACGGTAATTTGATTTTCCATTAAGCTCCAGAATGGCACTGACGGGGATAGGAAACAACGTAGAAGTGAACGATAGAAGTCCCCTCCCCATTACCTGCTTCAGTTAATCACACAGAACACAAATGTGTCTCCCAAAACAGAAAAAAAAAATTATTAAAAAGGAAACAAAATACAAAAAGAAAAAAAAAAGAAAAAAAAGATGGGAACGGAATTCCCAGAACCACCGTGCATGTTAATAAAAAAAAAATAAAAAAATCAAATTACTGGCAAGAGTAATTATCATCTTTTCCTGGCACCTCTACAACGGCACTGACAGGAGAATTTACAGAGAATTTTTTTTTTTTTTTTTTTAGGGCGGGACTGCTGAAGACGACGACCTTGTGGCTGAAGGATAAGTCCTGATTTGCAAGAATGTCCAAACTTAGTTCTTAAAAAAATGATATTTGATTAGCCCGGGTAGCAGCCTGATAAATCTGTTCAACAGAAGCACCTCAGCCAAGAAGGTAGAAAAGCCACTAAGCTTTTAACAAACTTTGCAGTGTGTGTAAATGAGGAATAATAGGAATTCTGGCCATTATGTAACCTGTATGTGGCATTTTAGCAGTTTCCCTCTGTTCATAGTGAATGTGTAAATTCTGCTTCTCTCAGCCATAGTGGGCAGAGACTAGCTGACATCCTATGCACATAGAAAGTAAAGGAGAATCTGCTTCCTAATCTCTCAGCATTATTCAGAAGCCCCAGAATAACATCGGACATTACATAGAATACTGACCTGTATTTTTGTGAATAAAGCACTTGTGCAGAGCTATAAACCTTCCCAAGTAGCTGTGCAGTCTTTGTCTATGGCAGTCTCCTCGGTTCCTACTCAATCCTCCACCCTACCCTCTCTATAGGCTGGAATCGATGTGTAATATGATTATCCAGCAGGGATGATGGTAAAAAGGCATTTTTTCAAATTGAAAAGTAATTGGGGTGTTGGTAAGCAGCTCATAAAAGGAGAACTAGACATTTCTCACTGATTACATATTAAAAGTTTCTTGTACTATTGATTTATGCAAAGTGTGAAAAGTTAGTGACTATTTAAGGTGTACTGGTGCAGACATCTCCTTTTCTTGGTAAAGAAGGAAATGGGATAAGTTTAATCCTGTGGGCAAAGTGGCTTTACTGGCAGCCAACCCTTTATTCTTGCCTTCATGCTTAAGAAGATGGTCAGAACTTCTGAAATCTTCTGTAGCCTTCAGGTAGGCCAGCACACAAACGGACCTCAAGGTGACGGCCAAAATAAAGGTGGCCTTGTAGATTAGCATCTTTAGAGAAATGCCCAAACGAGGTTAATCTGGAGAGCCCATAAGGACCAAGAATAAAATAAGTTCCAATGAGGAACTGAGACATTCCACAAAGATTACCCAGCTTTATTTCCATAAAACTACTTAGGACAGCAATCTGGACTTCAACAGTGGTGATATGTAGCCCCTTGTCTATGTCGGATTGCAGAAAGTTCAATACTACTGCCACATTTGGAACATTGAGGGATCCCATCTGTCACCTGCAAAGGCAAGAAACACTTTCTATGTTCTGAAGTAAATTTTTGAAGTAATCTGCATTTGGCTATTGAGCAAAGTAGAGACTAATGGATCAGACAGGCTCCGAGAAAGCCCAAATATTTATAAGTCTGTTTTTGTCATTTTAATTTATTTGCTAGTATTCTAATCACAAGGCATCATAAGACATATTAGTGCATGTTAGGCAACCGTTCAAGAGATCAAGCACCATTTAAAGCTTGGTGCATCAGAATACTTGTTTTTGCACCCTTCAACGCAACATTAATTGAAATTTAGGATAGGTTATCAATAGAGATGAGCGAACGTGCTCGTAACGAGCACTGTACCGCTCGGCCCCCCTTGCGCTCGCATGGGCGCAGGCATCTGCTTCCGTCGGGTGAGGAGGACGGAAGCAGCTGCCTGCGCCCATGCGAGCCGAGCAGTACAGTGCTCGTTATGAGCACGTTCGCTCATCTCTAGTTATCAACATCAGATAGGCAAGGGTCCGACTCCTAGCACCACTGACGATCCCCGTATTGGAGGTTCTGAAATAAGCTGAACTAGGAAGCAGAACCACACGGTTCCCACATACAGTGTAGTAGAAGTGCATGGTTAATGCAGGGCTGCTCCCATACACAGCTCTATTAATTGATTGGAAAAAAAAAAATGTATGGCTGACATCCTCTGTCCATAGCAACACATTGCCACAGGTCTGGCTTCAACAGCTCTTGTAAGTCATCCGATTGCCAGCTGTTTAGTGGCATTTTGGTAGCCTTTTTCGCATCAGCAGCACTTTGTCAAAATACATCTTGTTCTGTTAAGGATTTTATTCCTCCCATAATAGCCCTCAACTTTTTTTTTATCTCCTGCATAAACAAACTGAATCATTGGCCCACATTTACTAATCCGGCCTAATTTGTAGACAGAGTAAATGTAGATGGTCTGAAAAGGCACCAAATTTATCATAGCGGCTGATGCCGGAAGTGAATTCTGGTGACTGTTTAGTCTACTTTATACTACCTATTTGTTGGCTTAGCTTGCGCTCAAAATGTGTCCACGTGCTCGGAAAATCTCTCCCAATGTGACAAATTCTGCCTCACCGAGCCAAAAATGTGTCCCAATGCTCCAAAATTTGTCTTTAGACCAACTCTAAATTTGTATTATCGGCGCCTCTTTTATGCTCCAGAAGTATGGATTTCAGCTTCATAAATTAATCTAAAATGTAGTCTAAAAGCTGGGCATGACGTATTCTAGTTTAAAACTATGAAGTGGGGAAAATTTTGGCTCATTTAAAAAAGGAATGTATCTTAAATGAGGGGGACCAAAAACTTTGGCACATTGTCAAAAAATGGCGCTGCTACCATAGATTTTTTTGTACATGAACACATATTACTCTTTAGCTTGAAAAAAAACAAACAAACATCCAACTCTAGAGCAATAGAAACACCTTTATCCCAAACCCTCTCGACGGTCACAAAAATAAGAATTTTTCAGACTAAAGGAAAACAACGCACACAGAGCAACAGATACATAATTACTTTATTTAGATTTAAGACAGGATTATAGAAGTCAAAGCACCAAGAATGTCAGCTTTTGAGTAAAATAAAAATTGTGGCCTCTAGAGTTTAATATTGTCAGAGTTATATGGAATTCACTGACAGAACAGGTTTTAACAAAACAGAGATTCTACCACAACGGTAGGAAACCTGTGGCTTTCTCGGTGAAGAGAAAAATCACCCAAAAGCCTCAGATTACCTACCATGGTTCTACATGAACAGAATATGGATGTTAATACATCTGCATTTACAATACATAAACCTTTTAACAAAATGTAAAGTTTTCCACAATAGTGAAACGTGATAGTCACCATATAAAGTATAGCATCTTTTTTTTTTTCTGGAGTAAAATTAAAAGAAAAAATAAAATAAATAAATGAGAGAAATTGCACCAAGGTTCTGTATAAGGCATTGGGGTCACGTATCTCAAAAATCCCAACTCTGATGTCTTTTCAGATTGTGACAAACGAAAAGCGTGGCATGATTCTATTAAGAAAGGGGATCAGATCGAGGCTAAGCCATTAGATAAGTCTTTTAACATCTGTTATAAGGGATGATCTTTCAAGTGGGTTTTTTTTTTTTTTTTTCTTCAATGAAAGACAAAAATGACTTGCCGTGCCTTCACATGTGGCTGATTAGGTTACACAAATTTCTAAAAAAAAAAAAAAAAAAAAATCAATTCCATTCATTCCATTCTTCATTCATGGCAGGAAGCGCATGGATTTCTGCAAAACCCATTTGCATAAATGGAACCAAATTTCAGTCGCAGAAATTTCTGCAACAAAATCTGCTGTGTGTGAAGGCACACGTAGTTTTTATTTTTCCAATGTCTTGTTTCAGCTTAGGCACCTACAACAGTGTGGTTTCGTCACCAGGCATACCAAAAAGTTCACATATTTAAAGGGGTATTCCATCCAGAAGCATTTTCCACTTGTCCACTGGATAGTTGATGAATGCTAGATCGCTGTGACCCCTACCGATTGCCCAAAAATGGGACCTCACCAGACACAAAAGAACCATGGCTCGGAGGAATTTTAATGCAGTGGCAGTTCATCATGCACTCTGCCACTCAAGTTAAAGTTTATGACACTGACTAAACAGCTTAGTGCTGTGCTCCCAGCTGTAAAACCTCCACCAAAACTTCTGTCTGGAATACCCCCTTCAAGGGTGTATACTTAAAGGGGTTCTCTAACCTGGAACATGGGTGGCGTATTGCTAGGGACCTGCACCTCCCTCTTGAACGGATCATGCGCCACACATGCTCGGCCGCCCTTCTTTCATTCCTATGAGTATTTCTACAGCGCACTGAGCTATTTTCTGCACTCCCATAGAAATGAAGGCACTGCGGTGACGCATGCACGGTGCTCTCTCGTTCTTTTTGGGAGCTTCGTTCTAGAGATAGGGTCAATTGTCAGAGGTGGGACCAGCACCTATCTGACATTGTTCCAATGTTCCAGGTGAGACAACCCCTTTAACGTAGCCATGAATGCTCATTAGTAGCCATCAACAGTGCCACGTCACTATACCACTAGCATGTGCCATGATGCTCTAATGGAGATCGATTGTGTTCCAGCCAATGTTAACAAGGTAGTGGTAATCCATGTTCAATCTTGAGGAGCAACCAACGTTACTTGAAATGTTGGAATCACTACATAAAGCTTATATTGGCATATCAATCAATATGGTACTTACTGGGCCCTTGGCCCTCAAAAAAAAAAGCTGAAGGAGGGAGAGCAGTACCACTACGCTCTCAGCTACTACTATTTATAAAAATATTGACACAAGATACTCTCTAGTCCGTCTTACCGTAAGCCTCCGATATAAAAATAGTTTTGTTAAACTTATTTGGCTGATCTGGAGGATCAGCAGTGCAAGATGAAAAACCCTCTATTAAAATTCCAATTTATTTTTTTATTTTTATTTTTTTTTTTTTACTTCAAGCATTCAATACATTTCTCTTTTAGAAATTAATTTTCATTAAAACATTTCCAAAAGTCATCCATTCCCCATAATCAATACTGTATTCTTCAGCACACAGTTGCAAACCAACCACCACAAAATTCTAAATCTGCAAAATCAGGATCTTGATCCCAAACAAGGAGTCTTCTCTAACCGGCACAGGATATAGGAGCATGCCACTGGAAAAGGTTCATAAGGATCTAACATGGTGGCCAATATAAGTCCAATATAAGTCCATTAGTCCCCACCCCCCCATCAATATTTCAGTCATTTAATACTTTGGTAAGGTTGGTGATGCATGATGTAATTTTCCATGAGATCAATGGATGGCCTGACATACTCAAACAAAAGCATGGTAAATATTCCTACTAAAATTTTCACTTTATGTAATTTTTTTTAAATTTTTGGTCAAATTTTCAACCATAAATGTTTGCTCAAAAGAAATATCCAATTTTGACTTCTTGAAAATTGCCCTCCCTTGCTCACTCCATTCGCTTACCATTGATTTTTTTCGATAATTACACCAGGCATGGCCAGCCTAAAAAGAAATTGTGAATACTGCGTGAATCTAGACATTCTGCATGTTCAACCCATACTCTGCCCAAATGACGTGTGACCCATTTTAGATTAAATTTACTAAATTTTAGATCCTGATGAATATGATGCAGTATTAAAGGGTTTGTGTCAAAAACTACTTTTCACTCTGTGTATTTTTCATCATTTACTCTAACTCCTATCCCTACTTTTTTTTCAAATTTATCTCAATTGCAGTTTTCTCTTATCCCCCATGCTTGAATCCTACTTCTTGGTTTGTCACGAGTCTGCAGTCTCATCCTGCCTTAGGGCAGCGAGTTGTGTCCTGACATCAGCAGATCATGTGACACTAACCACACCCCTTGTTCTTACCAATGAAGCTTCCTGCGTCCTACATTATAAGGCTCCAATGCAGGACATAACCAACTGCAAGTGAAAATAAAAACTGATCTGCCACTTGGTGCAATGGTAGGCTAATAACCTTCGAAAAAGTTTTGATAAATGCTGGTATTTGGAGAAAGTGATATAACAGCAAAATCTGTATGGAGGGATACATTTATATTAGTGGCACAAGTCCTATAAGTACTTAAAGGTAATCTGTCACCAGTTTTATGCTTTTAGGTTCTCACAGCTCCGGGGCATTCTGAGTACCGATATTTGCGAGCTTCTGTCTCTCTCCCCCCATCACCCTGCCACTGAATTACGTTTTTTCCAACTTAATCAGCAGCAGGAGGGGCAGAGAAAATCATGAGCTCATGAACGTTCAGGACTCATCATTATGTGCTGGACCTGTTCAATACAAGATTTTAGCAAAACAGCTGGGTCAACTGAAGAAAGAGACCCAGCATTTTGCTAAAGGGATCTGGCACTAGCTTTGTTGCCCTTAGTTAGGACACCATAAAACTGCTGACAGACTCCCTTTAAGCACAACTCATCCAAGTCTATGGTCATTATTTCAAGGCAAACTTAGCCCCAGACTATCATCATCAACTGAAAAGTGGCCAGTTGATTGCCTGCTTTGGTGAGGGGAACACTTTGAAGATTAAAATAAGTGAAAATGTTATTTCCATCTTTACATTTATGGCATATCCACCGAATACACCATAAAAGTCCAATAGGTAATCAGCTTTTATGGGAACTCCCATAAAAGTGAATGGAAAAAGATGCACATGCACGGCCACCTCTACTCACAGCGGCCATAAGACTAGGGTACTGTCCAGATGGGACCAAGTCGTACAGATGAAGTTCATGATTCTACTTTATAGGGATTAAAAATATGCAACTACCTCCAATATCTTCATTTACTTGAAAGCATAAAATTCCATAAATCAAGGGCAGTCACAGCAGTAGCACCCCTATATGTCATAATAGCCAAGGTTTCTGGGAAGAGGGAGCACAGAAGAGAAGAAACCTTCTTCTGGTCACAGTCTAAGGACAGCAGACAAATATGCTACACAGATAAGCTTCACTGTAGCCATCCTGGGGCAAGACAAACCTGGAAGCCTAAAAAAGATCCAAAAAAAAAAAAAAAATGCACTACAAACACCTACAAGTAATGAAGGCAGCCATTTTCATGGTAGAAAACCTTTCACCAACGGCTTGGAATTCAGTAAGTTGAATAGACCTCCAGGTTGGCACCCGAAAACAGTTGCAACCCCTGCACCTAAGATCAGCTGTACACATCAGATTACGGTCGGCCAAACGACTGTTCAGCCGACAGCTATTACTACCAACTGCCCTATACACCTACACGCTCAGCCAAGCATGTATGCATTCTCCACAGGGAGAGGGAGGAAGCCGCTGCTAGACTCCTCTGGTGGTGGCAAAGGATTGGGCAAGTTCAAATCTAACTGCTTGAGCTTTCTGTCGTAGGAATCCCCTCCTCCTATACACATTAGATGGTACTGCTGAAATTAGCAGGTTTAGCCAATATTAAACAGTGAATTGCCACCTTAAGATAAGAAATTGGTCCACTTACGCAACACAAATAGAGAACACAGAAGTTGATCATCATGACCAAGATGTTGAAACAGACAATCTCATCACTTGTTGCTAACAGATTAAGAGGTTTATTTTATTCGAAAGCGTGCATTGATGCTTTAAGAATATTGACTAAATCTTTACAAGTGACTGTTGAATAGAGACTACTCTGAAAAAAAAAAAAAAAAAAAAAAAAACTAGCTCCTCACATCACACAAATAACTAGAGAGCACCCCCCTCGAGACTAATTAGGCTGAAACTACAAGGATGGTAGTGCCTGAACTTTGCTAGACGCTTCTAGAAATTGCAATACCAGTCACCACTGACCTTCGCAACACAGCAATTAAAGCGGGTGTGACCATTTCATCTAGGAGGTCGTATGGCTAGTAGCCATGAGAAGAAGAAAATAGGTTTCCTGGTTTTGGACAAGCTTAGGTGGGGAGCATTATGCCAATTGACTAGCATGTCAGGATATGGCAACTACAGAGACAGCCAAGCTTAAAACGGACATAATATACAGATCTGGTGCAAATTCATGCTGGTGATTTCTTTTAAGGTTGATAAGCAGCTAATCTATCAGAGTACTGGTTTATACTGGTATGTACTGTACACTCACAATGGCTGAAAATACAAATCTGATACTAGCACATATAGTTTTATAAATTTCGGGTCTATATACAGGTCCACATACACATTTTACAAACACTGGAATCTCTAGTGTTACTAAGGAGTCAAGAACCTTGTATAGCCTTGCACTACTGAGGGCAGTTATGCATCAGCCCCCTCCGGCACGTGAAGAGTTAGTCATCCTCCTGAAATACCTTTACGCTGTGGCCAAAAGGATAAGAACATGTAAAATGCCTCATGTCAGCAATTTACACTTTACAACATCAAAGGCAATTAAAGTGCACACTTAAAGAGAATTGTTCCAGCACAATTGCATATAACGCATTAGTAAAGTCTAATACACTTTGGTATACACATGAATGGTAAAAAAGAGGGGGTACTATGCTTTGGTACAACAAACTGAGTAAGGGGCATTTCAATGGAGTCTAAATGATGTTCAACACAGGAGCAATATAGGCTATGGAGAACGTTCCCCGATCAACACTTGGTTGCATTAGCACATACACGTGGTCTTTAACTACCCTAGTAAGGACCAGGCTGTCCCACAGCAAAAGCTAGAACCAAATCATACGTAAAAGGCGTCATCTCTCCTCGAACCTTACCCCACATATCTAGTTAACGAGAATTCAGTAGGCAATTCCCAAGCTGGAGGAATGCTCCTTCCACCCCTGGCAGCTGAGCCCAGTGGTACTGCTGCTTGAAGCCATCGGAAGAGTGGATTCATTTCTCGTCTTGCCAGCTTTTAAAACCTAGACAAACTCGCATGGCTGGCTAAAGAACAGTCAGTCCGCCCCCACTTACAGCTTTGTCAATACCCCCAACTGGTGCAAAATTTTGTGCATTAATAAGGTTATATGTAATATATAAAAATATAGTTTATGATCAAACCTGATGTTGTACCCTCTGTTCGATTTTTACGTGGTTATTCTAAAAAGGTCAATAGATGACCAAACACCTGCAAAAAATGTGTTTTTCGGATGTTTGCCTTGGCCTGCGTAAAGGCCCTTTAAACACGCATAGATCAACTTATCCCTGTATATCTCCAACTGGCGCTCTTTATGGGCAAGCATCAGGCTTTTTAAGAGGCCCTAAGGCTAGGTGTCTACTTCCTAGTCCACTAGTCATGGGAAGTTGACCGCTCTGCCAATCACCGGTGTCAACAACAATAATCTACAGCCAGTGAATGGCTGCAGTATCAGATGTCCACATCAAGAGAGATCAGGAAGGAGAGACAGGCAGCGGGGCACCCGGGAAGCATTGGTACTGGAGCAGCGGAAGATTGAGGTTTTTTTTTAAATTTTTTAATGTTTTTAGTGGCTGGACAACCCCTTTAACACTCAAGCCCTACACTGCACCCAACCTTGTGGAGAGAGAGCTACAGCTGCTAATACTGTAGTAATAAAATATTAACACCTCTCATATCTGGCCAATTAAGATTAAAATAAGAGGGTGGGCCCCACGAGACAACTCGTGATAACTTAAATCTGCAGGATCTTGAAAACAATGGGACTGTATTGTTAAAATTTACATGTGCATGATACCGTACATAATTTAAAGGGAGTGAGTCAGTCTTAGATAGGAGACCTGATTAAATATACCTTTGTGTATGTTCTTGGTATTCGCATCATCGAGAAGTAGAGGGCAGCTGCCGTAAGGGTGGGCACCAGATTTAAACTTCTTCTTGCTGGTGTTGCTACTAAAAGGAACCCATATACATTAAAGGGATTCTCTGGGCTTTGGTGAAAATCCTCCCATGTGCTGACCTTTGGCGACAAAATAATCTGTCGGGACTTACCCCGTTGTCACACTACTACCTTCACTCACGTTCCTGCCGAGACTGGATGCAGGCTCTTCTGCATAGGTTCTGACTGAATGTTCCTTAGTCTTCCTGTTCAGCAGGATATACTGTAAATGTAGCTGAATAGGAAGACTCTGGAACACAACCCGTCAGAATTTGAGTGGAAGAGGCAGCGTCCAGTTTTGATGGTCACATAAGAGTAGCAGAGACGGCAGTATGAAAAAGGGGTAAGTATTGAGCAGACTATGTTCCCTCCACAAGTCAGGAGGATTTTTACCGAAGCCCAGAGAAACCCTCTGAGCCAATTTCCACCATTTTCAGTAGAACCAGCCGACAGTAATGTGTAAGGGGGACTCCCAAAAAAAATTCAGGGGAGAGAAGGATTGGGGTTGGGTTTTCTCCTCTCTCCATTGAAACACTCATACATGCCTGGCTGAACCGAGCATGCATAGATAGATAAGGAACGTTCACCAGACAGCTACCATGAAGGTGTTTGGGCAATGTCAACAATATACACAAAGGTAACAAGTCTAATATCTAGTGAGACTGGGTCATAACTGAGCAGTTCTTCAGTACATAGAAGATTTATACTTACCTGCTCTCCGTCGTTCCCGTCCTTTGCACTGGCTCCATGTTTCGGCCCCTGGACTGTTCACATCCAGCAGCACTGCATGTGCATGGCCCGGACACTGGACTATGGACACGTGAGAGCCAGTGCGGAGGACAGGAGAAGAGGGGTGCAGCCAAGTATTAATCTTCTATTTTACTGATACAAGCTGCAGACAGAAAAAGTATTTATTCCCTAAGAACACCTTTAATGTGTTGATCCAATTTCACTCCATTTTCACAATTCACACCTGTTGCCAATACTACAGTGTGTGTGAGATCAGACGGAAATGGTTTAAGGCTGGTTTCACACTTGCGACTAGAGAATTTCCTATAATGGGGTCCAGAAGAGTCCTGGCCATTGAGAATCGGTAGGACTCCGTCCAATGCACGCAGTGGTTTTTGATCGGCCGATTCCCAGCATTGTCTACCGGACCTGTCGGCTGGAACAAGCAGCTGCAGGTGTGAAGAAAAGCCTAAAAAAAGTCAAGATTATCCATTCACAAGCAAAACAAATTTTTCAAGGTTCAACAGTTCAAGTTAATTTTATTTTTATCTTTTAAATCTTACATATCTAGTTCGCCGTAACAATGCAAATATTAAGCAAAAAAAAAATAAAAAAAATTTGCGGGGTTGGGGGTGTTTGTATAGAAAAAGGCTACGCAATTAATTCTGGGGGGGGGGGGGGTCGTACACATAAAAAAAAAAAAAAAAAAAAAAAAAAAAAAAACCCCTGCATCCCAGAATTGATTAAAAGATGTCGTAGGCCAAGAATCCCATCTTATCTCAAGTTCGACTCTAGATAACCAACCAGATGAAAGATGCGGGAGGATAAGTCACAACACTTGTGTAGACTTAAAAGTAAAGCACCAAAGACAAGACTAAAAATGGGAAATAAAGCTATAAAAAGGCACAGGAAGCAATAAACACGTATTGTTAGGTTTGCATAGAGATGTACCATCTCAGAACTAAACTTCAAAGAGGGTTACAGGTATGAATATTGTCTAACCGTTTCCTACTGGGCATCAATCTCAGGTTTCCACCATGGAGGCCATTTTGCCAGCTGAACCTGAATACAACAGAATACAGCCTATCAATTTACTAAGGGCTAGGATCATCACTAAGGCATGAGGCAAGGAGGCCCAGCTAGCAAAATACGCAACTTCAACCATGCTCACGAGAAAAGATATACTCAAAAGAATCTGAGCAACCACGCTCATACTAACACCAACACGTACAAGGATGAACACACATGAACATTTTTAGAACGCTCGGCCAGGGAGCATTTACAACACTGTCCAATGCCACCGAAGTGTCTGTCCCAGACAGTGGCAGAGTACACAATAAACCCCCCCTGCTTAAACCAAAGGGGTTAAAATTTAAAGTGCCAATGCAGTCTTAAAAAATATTTACAATTGCAAAGAATGCACAGTACCTTCAACACTTTAAGAGTTCAAAAACTGGGAAATAAACCAATAATTTTAGATGAATCTGATGCGGAAAAGCGGAGATAAAACATGAAGTAGTGCAAGAAACATCGTCATTGGGTCCGAGCGTACTCTGAGGAGCCGGGCTCTGCAGTCAAGTGATGGCACCCACAGAAGCTATTAAGTTTACCATCACTGGTACTGCAGCCTCCATCTGTGATCCAAATGCACATGGTGGTCATTCAGAAGTATGGACATGGATGGAGGAGTTTGCAAGAACCCCTGTGGATCACCGGCTTGACATTGGTTCTTTTTTGTACACAATGTTGATCTTCCAGAAGTGGAAGACAATGGTAAGGGCAATGGTAAGTGGTGCGATCTGAAGTAAGCTAGAATTGTGTGCACTACACTTTACCATGAAAAAAAATTATAATCCTCGAGATATGAAGGCAACAAAAACAGGCAAATAATAAACTTTAACAGAAAACCAATCACCTAAACACAGTGCTCACAGCCATTTGGTGGCCTAGGTCAACAATTAGCCCATCAATACACTATAGTGATATCATTCAGGCATTACATGTTATCTTACGCCCTGTTCACATCACATTAAGCCCCATGTGTAAAGGGATAGGTCATCAATACCTGAACAGTGGGAGTCCGACACCCCTGCCGATCAGTTGTGAGATGAGGTGGTGGTGCTCCATGCCAGCACTGCATCCATGGTCTGCACACCACGCCTAGTCTCCTGTGGAGCGGCAGTGTAATGTAATTACAAGCCCTCGTTCCATTCACTTGAATGGAGCGGGTTACATGGCACTTCTGAGACGAAGTGCAGTTTAATGAACAGGAAGCGGCACCCGCGCGGAGCGATGCTTCCTCTTCAAACAGCTGATTGGCGGTGGTTCTGGTAGTCTAACCCCCCACCGATCAGATACTGATGACCTATCCTTACGATAGGTCATCAATATTAACGGCTGGACAACCGCCTTAAAGAGGACCTTTCACCTCTCCTGACATGCCTGTTTTAATAGCTCCATGCATTCCCCACATAATAACAATTCTGGAACATCTATTCTTATATCTCTATGTTGTGCCATTCCTTTATTATTTGCACTAGAAGTTATGAATGAATTGCCATTTCTCTTCAGTAAAGGAACAGAGGGGAGGTAACCAGTTGGGGGTGTGTACCTGCACAGACTGACACTAGCCAATCAGTGCTGTCATGTTCAGACTGTGCAGGTACACACCCCCAACTGGTTACCTCCCCTCTGTTCCCTTACTGAAGACAAATAGCAATTCATTCATAACTTCTAGTGCAAATAATAAAGGAATGGCACAACATACAGACATAAGAATAGATGTTCCAGAATTGTTATTACATGGGGAATGCATGAAGCTATTAAAACAGGCATGTCAGGAGTGGTGAAAGGTCCTCTAAGTTTAAAGCTCATGGAGGACAACAGAATTCCCATGAGCTCTGCTGGGCCAATATATATATATATTTTTTTTTTAATACCATATAGTTGACTAAATTTCTATGCCAAAGCATCATTCAAGAAAAAAACATGATATACTTGTTTTAGCTTTGGAGTCTATGGGCAATGTATGCAAATGTGTGCCTAGCCAACACCATACGTAAGAGTCTTAACGGTGGCATATAAGGGGCAATACTCCTGAAGTATTTAATGGAAGCGTCAAACGTGATGACAACAGGGACCAAGTCCCACAAAATGGAAAGCCTCCGCCATGTTTAAGCTGACAAGTCCCTGAAGCTCTACAGGTGCCATGTCAATCTGCCTATAACATGTGCCAATGCTGGCATGTTACCATACAGCATAACAGCCTAGGACTTTTCTAGTTTTTTTTTTTTTTTTTTTTTGAATATCAAGATTTGAACAGATGTTTCTTGAACTAATCCATGTTTTATGCCCTCACTTGTGGGATAAAAGTGAGGAAACAAGGCCTGGAACCAAGTCAAAAGTCCAAAAACGAAAGCAATTAAAGCACTGGAAATTGCCAAAAAAAGAAAGTTCAACCTCCCATTTGCCAGTCACATGGCACAGTAAACCATTCTATTCAATTGGTTTTGAGAAAAAAAAATAAAAAAAAAATACTATTCTTTATGAAACGATCATTCTGATCAACGATGACGACTTATTGCATAAGATACATTGGGATGTAAATGAGAATTCCCCTCCACGTCAAGAACCTGCCATTGTATTAAAGCCTGCATTTACAGCCAACAGAAAGGAGCACAGAACCCATACAACGTCGCTGGTGCCAATAACATTCACAGGTGAAAATGTAGACCTCGAAGGAGCCCCACGTAGGTTACTGGTCCTTTGAGAGATGGTTCATTAGCCTGACTGTTCCAAAATCAATGGCTGATCAGCCTGTCAAGTAGATTTCATGTATGGAATATGATCGACCAAATCGATGATGTCACTACTAGAAGAACTACAGATATAAAAAAATTTTTTATATGAACGATCCCCCAGCAGGATACTAACATACATAACAGCCACTAGCTGTTACGGTGTAGAAACCATACTATAACAGGGGGAATATCGGGTGAATGAATTCTATCAAAACACTCAGGCAAGAACTCCAAACACACTCCAAGCATTTTGGACTTGAATTTTCCTTTAATGTTGACCAATCTGTGAATGTTATTCGTAGATGGGCCATACTGACTATAGGTGCCTATTCAACAGCCATCTCCCCCAAATCCTCCATACAACCAAGAGAATAAAAATGATTGGGAATGGAAAGTCAAGGTTCTCGATCCTTCTGTCTTGACATCATCAGCCTGGGAAAAGTCAGGAGCGTCCCCACACACACATTATTGGCCAGTCCTGCCAAAAACGGGTGGTTTAAACTAACAATTGTCAGGGCCTCTGACCTCTGGTAACCAATTAAATGAGCATCAGCACCAACTTCATTTAAAAAAAAAAAAAAAAAAAGTCACATTAGCTGATATTGCCGAAGTTACATCCTATTGACCTTTAAAAGCTTCACAAAAAAGCACCTAATGTATTTCCTATTAAAATTGCCTAAAACGTGCCATCTTTATAGTGTTTTATTAGGAATCTAGGGTTTTATTTCATTTTGTTAGCTTGGGATTTCATTTCACTTTTTGAAACTTGGGATTTTATTTCGCTTTTTTGAACTTGGGATTTCATTTTGGTTTTTTAACTTGGAATTTCATTTAGTTTTTAATTTGGGGTTTTTATTAAATTTTTAATTTGGGATTTTATTTTGTTTTTTAACTTGGAACTAGTTTTTCACTTGGGATTGTATTTCGGCTTTTAACTTGGGATTTCATTTCAGTTTTAATTTGGGATTTTATTTTGTTTTTTTAACGTGGGATTAGTTTTTCACTTGGAATTTTATTTAGTTTTTAACTTGGGATTTTATTTACTTGGGAACAATTAGTGTTTCATCCTAAAACTACCGTTAATTAAGGGAAAAAAAAGCCAGGTAGACACTTCAGCTCCTGCAAGAGAATGAGAATGGAGAAGATCCAAGCGTTAGTACGATAAGGGTCAGCATTCGTAAGAACATGCAGCATAATCGTTAGGCTTCATAGTTCTGAAGAATGCACAGCGGCCTTCCTAACAGGCAGATTATAGATTACTCATAGACTTAAAGCCTGAAGTGTCATACTCTATTACTTCTAAATACAGGTACATGTGCTTTGTTATCTGATACAAACTGAGCATATCCTACGTCTAGGAGGTGATATTTTGGAAGGTAGAGAAAGGAGGAACAGAAATGCGTTTTCTTTTTATTTCGACTTAATTGGCTCCCTCTCCAACCATCGCACTCTGACCTTTTGCTTATAATGATACTCCTTAAGGAAGTCTTGTAACATGGATGGCAGAGGAAGGAAATCAATACCATCGTAGGTGGTAGACCTGCAGATGACTGCTCTGCAGATGTACTGCAGGCTAAACGGGAAAGTTCTATTTAAAGGTACTGTGAGTAAGGGTTCGAAAAACATGCAAGAGCTAGGATCTTTATAGTGCTCTAAGAGTCCCGTAACAGTGGAGGAGTGAAATACACAGGGATCATGGGCGTCAAAGCTGAAGTTGTGATTCCATTGCTCAATGCGAGCGTGAAGAGATCGGTTGTAGCGACGGAAGCTCACAGAGAAAAGGTAGTCCTCTTGTGCTGAATCCCTGAGCAAAAATGTGCCTTCTGGCCTGCCTTCCAGCAATGCTTCTGCCTCGTATCGATCCATGACTCCCCAGTAACAGGGGTTGCCTGTAATCTCTATTAGATCTGGCACAAGGCAGTGAATATAATCAATTTGTGTGTGGACTTTCCAAGCCCCCTGTCTATTAGTTTGCATATGGCTGTCTCCTGAAAACTGGCGCTGCTTCTGTCGACGTGACTGTAGACAGAGAGTCGTGCCATCTTCTTCGGACTCACAACCGCCATGTGACACTACACTATTGTCCGCTGACATGTCTGCCATGCCAGGAGCAAGTTTTGGTCCAAGCTTATATACTGGGTTAACTTGTGCTGTAGCTTCGAATGTGTGGATCTGGGCATTGGGAGGAGGATCAACACCTTCTTCAATGCTAAGTCTACGCCTCTCACGCAATCGATCTTCTTCATCTTCAGTGGAGAGAGTCTGCTCGAAAGTATCCAATATGCTCGAGTGGGGACTGACGGGGGCTGTGTGTTGTTTAATCAGGTGCCATTTCTGAGCCAGGTCCGAGCCTGGTGGAAATGGGCATTTTTCAAGCATCAGCTCCGAAAGATGAATTTTTCTCTTGGTTGCAAAGAGTGGCTTTGATGGTCTGTTGTATGTTCTAATAGGAAAGCACAACCCTACAGTCTCATTGAGTCTCTGTCTTATACTGCGACTTCCGATAGCTCTATTTGACACAACCTCCATGTCGTGAACGGATCCTACTACATGTCTTCGGTCTCTTCTTGGGAGGCCACTCCTTTGTCGGACAATTTTCTTATCGGGATCGAGAGAGTTCTGGGTTTTGGTGGAGCAAGAATGTTTCTTTTTGCTGCCCCATGGAGCATGGCGAGTGTACGAGTCCCTTCGGGCCAGACGGGCGCTGGCACTGAGGCCCACATCATTGTCCTTTTCAATACTTATTTCAACTAGCTGTGGCATTTCAGACACACAATTTGGATTTCTCCTATTTGAGCTACTGCAGGCAGTCAAACTGAGTTCAGACGAGACGTTCCTGTGCAAGAGATTTACTGACGACACGGGTGACTGACTAAAGGAAGTTTCTGCCTTCTCCCCGCCACCCAAACACCTGTTTGCATTAACATCCACCACGTTTGTTTGATTTCCCTCATCTTCATGGCTGAATAGATTCTGGCAACGATATTTGAATGTATTCCACATCTTCCCAACTTTATCCATTGATCAGTAAACCTGACAAGAAAAGAAAGAAAGCGTCACACATGGAACCAAGAATTAACAAAGCCCACAATTCAACAATGACTTCAGGGATTCTGCTGCTCTTAAAGTGGGTTGTCCCATGAAAAATATTCTACAGTTTTCAAACCAGCCCCTGGATCTGAATACTTTTATAATCGCATGTAATTAAAAAATTAGCATAGCCACCGAGTTATTCAATAAAATCTATCTGTATAACGCCACCTGCAGTTTATTTCCATATTACTTTGTCCTGCTCACTGAGAAGGTTGCACATGCTCAATTTCATCCTTCAACTGCCTCCTGAGCTGTGATACGTAGAGCTAAGACACGCCTCCTGAGTTGTGATAGGGAGATCAGACACGCCCCTCAGCTGCAGCAGAAAAGACCCTCCCTTTGAGCTGTCAGCTTGATATAAATCTAGCAGAGCAATGAATGTGGAGATCTCTGGATCCATGTGAGGTAAAGGACTGGTTCTAGCTTTGTTAGAAAGAGGTTGTCATGCAATATATGATGTCTGATGTTCACTTTTTTACATTACTCATGGGATAACCCCTTTAAGCGATAATTTTCCGATTAAATATCCCATCTCATTGAGTGATGGCAAACAGCTACGATGTTTCATCATTTTACGATTGGTGGGGGTCTAACCCCAGGCCTCTCACCAATCTGAAAAAATAAAGGGGCTGCAGGGTATACTCAATTCATAACGAGATGGAATACAATTTGGATATGCCATTGAACGATTTTTCCCGCACATCAGTGTTCCTGGTCTCCCGTCTTCGATGTGAAAGGGCCAAAGCGATGAATTAGTACTGCAGCCTCTTCATGCTCAGAATCGTAGGGGTCCCAGAGAGCAGACCCTCACAAATCATAAAGTGATGGCATATCCTTGTACTATGCCATCACGTTATGAGCTACGTATATCCCTTTAACCAAAACCAAAGGCTGTACTCTGTGTGGTTTTCCTGGTTTCCACCCACACTCCAATAACATACTAGGGTTAAGTGGCTCACTATGAAATTTACCCTAGTGAGTGTGCAAAATATGGAATTTAGATTGAGACCCATTGAGGAGAGATGACAACGCTAGCACTATGCAAGCTACAGGAAAGGAATTTATACAGAACAATAGTTCAGGAGTTACGTTGGGTTTTAGAAACATATTTGCTGATTCTGTAGTCCATGCATAAGAGGTCCATGTCTCAAGGGTTAAAGGGATTGTCTCACTTCAGCAAGTTGCATTTACCATGTAGAGAAAGTTAATACAAGGCACTTACTAATGTATTGTGTTTATCAATATTGCTTCCTTTGCTGCCTGGATTCATTTTTCCATCACATTATACACTGCTCGTATCCATGATTATGACCACCCTGCAATCCAGAAGCAGTAGTCGTGCTTGCACACTATAGGAATTAGCACTGGCCTCTCTGACGGCCGGGATCGTGGGGGTGAACATAGGCTGGTGTATTATCCTATAGTATGCAAGCACGGCCACTGCTGCTGGATTGCAGGGGGGGGGTCGTAACCATGGAAACCAGAAATGTATAATGTGATGTAAATATGTATCCAGCAAGCAAAGGAGGCAATATGGACAATCACAATACATTAGTAAGTGCCTTGTGGTAAATTTCTCTCCATAATTGCTAAAGTCAGACAACTCCTTTAATGTTAATCTCTAGAATGAGGAGAGAGAAACCACGCATATCGCGCACTCTCCACGCACTGCAGAGAATGGAATCGAGACGGGCTTATGGACTCCTATTGAGCCGGTCTCCTGCAGCGAGGAGAGGGAGCGTTCTCTCTCCTCATTCTAGGAATCGATGGGGGTCGCCACGCTTCAACACCCATTGATCCTAACTTTTAATGTCTCTATGACATGTGAAAAGTTTTACAAAAACTCAGTGACCCTTTTAGAAAAGGCTTTGGAGTCACTAGTTGCTTACACTAAAATTTACAATTGCAAAAAAAAAAAAAAAAAAAAAAAAACCACACAACTGTTATCTTCACTCCAGGGCTGGTATCAGAAGATGGCACCACAACAGAACAGAGAACAACTGAAAGTAGTCATCTGATTCCAGAGGAAGAATGAAAAGAATGAAGAGACATACAGTGCCCACTAATTTAAAGGGGTTATCCAGCCTTGACTAAGCGATGGCCTATCCTCATGATGGGCCATGGCTAGATGATCAGCGGGCGTTCGACATTCCTGTGATCAGCTGTAGCTCCATTGCTAGAAGTTAGCACTGGAACTACACAGCTCCATCAACCTTCTAACAAAGGGACTTCACTATTATAGCATCGAGACCATTGAAGTCAATATAAAAGTGCTGAAGTAACGAGCTCCCTCTACTACTATGTTGAATTCTGATGCCAACCTCTGACAATAGAGTTACACCTGGACTGCGAGGGTGCGGAATGTTAGACCCCTGGTGATCATCTAGTCAAGGCATATCCTGAAGATAGGCCATCAATTAGTCAAGGCTGGATAAGCCCTTTAATGGGGTTTGGGCAGTACTTCCAGGCAAGATGCTGTAACTCTCCAGGTAAATCTCTCTTTTTTCCCAGCCTCACCTTGGTGCTTTATTTACTCGGCAGCAGAAATAGCATCACATCTACAACATAAAACTGCTGCAGCCAGTCAATGGCCATTTTATTGTACCGCTAAGTCCAACAATTACAAATGGAGGCGACAACGTTGCAGCACCAGCACGGGGGATTTACCAGGTAAGTACTGCACCTCAATATTTTACAAATTTTGCCCAATCCTGGAAGACACCTGGCAACATTAGGATACTCTATGCAACACAATGTCCGGTTGCCCTCTCCTTAGAAATCCTCATCATTTCTAAACATGGCTGCACCACAATCATGAATGGTTACTGATCGGCTCCGACAGCTGGCGACAGCCTAGCAGCATGGCCGAAAAGAGAGTGTGGAATAAACACACACTGATGTATGAGTAACACCACTACAGAGCTGCCGTAATGTGTGTGGTGACAACTAGGCTAGAAATCCAAAAACAATAGCAACCGTCCTCCACCCGACTCACGTGTGCATTATCAAAGAATAACACTCGCCAAGGTGTGGGGAAACATGAGGACAACCACATAATCCCACAACTACAAGAACTATGCATTGTGTACTGTTAAAGGGACAGTTCCATCAACACTGGGTATTTTTTTAACTTCGTATTCAGAAAAAATTATAAAAATAGTTGTTTTGTATACTATTTCAGGAGTTATATACCACAGAAAATGAAACCCAACACATTGTCCTCCTGTAGCAGTCAGCACAAAGGAGAAGGCCTTCTACATAAATAGGTATTCCAGCCAGTTTACTGCTGCTGTGAGATGTTATCTGCAGGGTAATCTTCATTATGATAGTAAAGGTGGGTTTAGACGGGCCGATAGAGCGGCCCATTGTCGGGAAGGAAATGCTCCTTCCCGACAGCTGGCTGCCCGTTCAGTGAAGGAGATGCATTTACATGCAGCGATCTTCTTCACAGTATGAGGACCCTCCCCATACAGCTGCATTGTATCTGGGCAGCAGTTCGCTGTTTAGACAGAACAATCTGCTGCCCAGAAACTATGATTGATGCGCCTGCATGTGCCTCCCTCGCGGGAGACGCTAGAGAGGCTCGTCCCCGTCGCGGCCTGCTATTGGCTGCTCCCCCCCCCCCCCCGTCACCGGATGCTTTGAGCTGCGCGATGGGGAGATGCAGCGGCGGCCGTGCAGGGATCAACGACGTGGGTGCCGGGGAGCGGGGCAAGTATAATCTACATGAGGGGCCCGAGCATTTGGGTGAATGTTTTAGACATTGGATAACCCCTTTAAGTTACATTCAAAAAATTCTTTAGAAATTCCCAGATCAGGATATGTGTCAACCCAAAATTATTAGGTCCTAATGCCGGGTCAGAGGGGATATCCCACAAATATTAAATGTGTCTGTTAGATCAAGCAATTATTACAAGCTTTCAATTGATACTGCTATGGTGGATATGTCTAGGATGCTGCTGCCATACTCCTGTAAACTGCCTTGTGTACGCTTTTCTTCCTTGCTACAGCCTTGTAAGTTGCCCTCCTCGGATCCACTCTCCACATCTGCAATGTAGAACCTCCTCCCCCTCCCTGCTGCTATCTCTAAAACTGAGGGAAGTGAAGGAGAGAGGAGAAAGAGCTGTCACATTAAAAACAGCATCACCAGCAAGGTGAAGGACTTGCACACACTCAGAAGCACAATGGCAGGAAGTTTTTTTTATTATTTTTATTTTATGAAGACCATATAGAAAGTTGCTGAATTTTGCATTTAAGAAAAGAAAATAAGAATTCAGTGCAAAGGTGTCCACAGTCTTTAATATCCAATCATGGGACAACCCCTTTAAATCAAAAGTAAAAGCTATCCCTAGAAATTTCTATATCATCTTTGTCTAAAACTTTAAACCGTGATGTAATCTGCTTTTCTCTACTCCACACAAGCAAGGACAAGTCAAGAGTCCCACAGGACTCCTAGATTGTCCTTAGACGAGGCAGGTGAAACGTGACAGAACGGAACACTGGTCACCAGAGTGCACGGGACCTGTGTGAACAAGCCCTTAAAGCTGACATTAGAAGCAAATTCAAAACTTTTATTTGCACCTCTCTTGATCAGATATGGAAAAGATTATAGACACTTGAAGTGAATAGGACAAAGCTAGCACAGCCCCTACTAAAAACACTCGGTATGTAGCTTCTACGTTTGCACAGCTACTATGAGCAGCAGCAGCAGCAGATTGACAGGCAAGATGTGCGGCCCGGTCAACCAAACGGCAGGGGGCGCTTCTTTTCCTTTGGAGGGCAGCCCCCCTCACAGGTGCAGAACTCTAATGAGACAAACTGACTCGTTAGAATGGATTCACTGATCTTTATTACATGGTTATGTCTACTAGTATTTCTACTAGTTACATACAAATACATTTCCAACTGGGTGTCACCAGATAGCTATAGACTGCTCCTAAAGGGGTTATCCCATGAATAATGTGAAAAATGAAAATCAGACATCATATAGGACATGACAACCTCTTTCTAACAAAGCTAGAACCAGCCCTGTACCTCACATGGATCCAGAGATCTCCCCATTCATTGCTCTGCTAGATTATATCAAGCTGACAGCTCAAGGGGAGTGTCTTTTCTGCTGCAGCTCAGGAGGCGTGTCCATGCTCTCCCTATCACAGCTCAGGAGGCGTGTCCAGGCTCTCCCTATCACAGCTCAGGAGGCAGTTGAAGGATGCAACTGAGCGTGTGCGGCCATCTCAGTGAGCAGGACAAAGAAATCAGAAAAAGAACAGCAGGTGGCGCTATACAGATACATTTTATTGAATAACTCAGTGGCTATGCTAAATTTCTAATTACATGCAATTACAAAAGTATTCAGATCCAGGGGCTGGTTTGAAAACTGTAGAATATTTTTCGTGGGACCACCCTTTTAAGCTGGACTTACACGGGCCAATGTTCAGGCCGATTATCATCAATGAAAATTCCTCTGAACGCTCGTTCCGGATAATCAGCCCGTGTAAAGGTAAAGTTCGTTCATGGGGTGAACTGAGGTGCAGGCACTGTCTAAACGGTGATCTGCTGCCCAGGAACAATGATTTTGTATAGGGATGAGTGACAGCAGGAGTGATCGCTCGTCCTCATACTCTGGAGATGATCGCTGCACTTCATCTCCACTTAACAAGCTGTCAATTATCAGGACAGAACACTTCCTTCCTGACAATCAGCTGCTCCTCGCAGCAACTAAATGCGCCTTTACTGTATATTATCAGTCAGGGTAAAGACACCCCCAAATGGTAATACCCAATTATCTATGTATTTATAAATGTATTTACAAATTTCAGCAGGAATAACAGAGAAGCAGCACCATGCAGAGGTCTAATAAGACCTCTAATAAAGGAAGATGGAGCATTACTCCTGGATATTTAAAGGGATTATGCAGACCCCACTCCAGGTACTTCCCTGATCAGCTGATTGAAAGGGTTGTGGCGCTCATGCTGCTTCCTCTTCAAAATTACCTGTGCGCAGTCTTTGTATCGGTGCTGGAGTTATAATTACCCAACATTGCTGCTACAAAAGGAGACTGTGAGTAGGTTAATTTGAAGAGGAAGCAGCAGGAGCACCGCGACCCTTTCAATCTGACCTATCCTGATGATAGATCATCAATATTAATGGCTGCACAACCCCTTTCGAACCAAAGCCTTCAGTGATGAGACCATATTAGACAGCACAAATTACACTCCTGGAAAATACATCATAAAAACAGAAAAGTTGAATACGCTCCAACTGTGTACAACCCAAACAAAAGGAAGAGTAACAATAGACGGCTGCAATATTATTCAGTAACAATTCTTAGAAGTCCTAAGAGAACATCCAGCTTAAAATTTTCCACCAAATCATCTCCGTGCTACGACGTGGAATCAGAGTCTACACATCAAAAGGAACCCAACCCTGATGACTCCTCAGATACAGTCCCGGAAAGCGCACTACTTACTGAAAGGCTATGTGCAGATTTGTAACCATTTTTCATTGTTCCAACCCATAAAACAAAACATAAATCCACACTGTAAAAAGTATTTACCTTAAAAATATCCTACTGCTTATATCTCCATGGCAACAGACTACAAACAAACCCTGTGTAGTCCCACTCAGCTTCCATCTGTTCCCCTCTTATCCTAGCTGCAGGTTGGAAACCTTTCTGGACGCTCGATGTGCCGCACTTGGTTCACCTTCTACTCCACAGCTTTCTTGCTCTTCTACTACAACCCAGAAGTTTTTGTAATGTATGGGGGGGGGGGTGTATATATATATATTAACATTATGCTGACGGAAATTTACCCAAGTGTTATACGACAACACAAAGGGGAAAGACGCCACTTGAACAAAACGTGTGCTTATACTACACACACGTGGGCTGTTGTCATAAGCTCTCGCACACACAATGCCATTTTATATAATAACAACACAAGGAAATGTAACTGGTTGAAACCAATACTACGCACAATACACTTGTAAAAAGTATCCCTAAACAACCAACCTGGCAGGTACCGCCGACGCCCCCGCCTGGCAGTGCTGCAGGACACAAACATAAAACTTCAGAAACAAAAGGAGAAAGGAAAGGTATGTCCTTAACTGTAGGGTAAAATTAAAGGGGTGCCAATAGGCTAAAATAGTGCATGGCACAAAACCACTAGGTATATGGGCACCCTCACTTTCAGATCCGCAGGGGGCAGCAAAAGGCTACATACAAGTTGCCAGAAACAGGGAAAGACAATTATGGTATACATGTGGAAATACATGGGGGTAACTGCTGTTCAAAAAGCTTTTCAAGGGACTGTTCCAACCAGACAACCCTCGTCCTGATATCATACTGAGGTCACAGATTTACTAAAGGACATCTGTCAGCAATTTTGTACCTATGAAACAGGCTGACCTGTGGCACGTGAGCTTGGCAGCTGAAGACAGAATATTTTTCGTGGGTCAACCCCTTTAAAGGGAGTCTTTCACCTGTTTTCACCTATATAACTAACAGCAGTGTCCCACAGAAGATTGTAGACACATCCCAGACATACCTGTGTGCACTGTGTGTGTATTACATGTCACATCCCAGACATACCTGTGTGCACTGTGTGTATTACATGTCACATCCCAGACATACCTGTGTGCACTGTGTGTGTGTATTACATGTCACATCCCAGACATACCTGTGTGCACTGTGTGTGTGTGTATTACATGTCACATCCCAGACATACCTGTGTGCACTGTGTGTGTATTACATGTCACATCCCAGACATACCTGTGTGCACTGTGTGTGTGTATTACATGTCACATCCAGACATACCTGTGTGCACTGTGTGTCTGTATTACATGTCACATCCCAGACATACCTGTGTGCACTGTGTGTGTGTATTACATGTCACATCCCAGACATATCTGTGTGCACTGTGTGTGTGTATTACATGTCACATCCCAGACATACCTGTGTGCACTGTGTGTGTGTATTACATGTCACATCCCAGACATACCTGTGTGCACTGTGTCTGTATTACATGTCACATCCCAGACATACCTGTGTGCACTGTGTCTGTATTACATGTCACATCCCAGACATACCTGTGTGCACTGTGTGTCTGTATTACATGTCACATCCCAGACATACCTGTGTGCACTGTGTCTGTATTACATGTCACATCCCAGACATACCTGTGTGCACTGTGTGTGTGTATTACATGTCACATCCCAGACATACCTGTGTGCACTGTGTCTGTATTACATGTCACATCCCAGACATACCTGTGTGCACTGTCTTACAATTACCAACCTATCTGTCTAGACCTGCAGGAAAAAAAAAATATATATATCATCAAGGTGCAACGCCTGAAAAGGAAGAGGAGAAGCCTGGATAATTGGGTTCAGTCTCCTTTAATACTTGCATCCCGGCAATCACACAGGTCCCCGCTCCGAGCTATATAATCAAGGGCTCATAAAAATGCTTCTATTGATCTTACCATTTATTTTACAGGTCACAGACACAACGTGGATTCACTATAGATTTTTATTTTCTTACACACACCCTTCTCCACTTATTTTAATTCGAGAACTTAAAGGGGTAATCCCACCTCAAGAGGAGTGTTCCACCTCTGCAGCCTCACCAGGTGGGACATGGTCAGAGGATCCCTTCTCTGGAGAGAAGAGGGACCCACATATATCAGACATTAAGGACACATCCTATACCAGAAATATCCAAGGTAGGAATAGCCTTTTTCAAAGGGAATACCTGGAATTAGAGGAAATGTCAAAAATGTTATCTGCCAGTTAAAACCAGATAGTAACACAGCTCCTTTCTTTCGAATCTGTTTTTATTTTCTGATTGCAGATTTATTCTATTTTCCGAACATGATTATGGGGCGGCCATCTTGCCTGAGCTGTTCTTTACAGCATTTAGAGATATGCTTTACGGCAGCCCGATGGTCCATAGACACAATGGACAGGAGGCGACCTCATTGACTTCTATGGGAGAGTTTTCTAGGCGTGTGTGACCTGTGCAGAGGACATTGTACAAGGAAAGAATAGAGAAGTTCTGATAATGACCTATTGTGAATGGAGGATCCTGTCTTATCTGTCCACAGAGGTGATATCATTACAGGCAGGAGTAGAATGACATAAGCAGATAACTGCAGTGAAGTGATCTGTACAGACCAACAAGTGGTGCCTATTATTAGGTTTAGTTGGCAGCGCAAAAACTGCAGGATTTTATGGTTTTGTTTAAATATAGATATTGCATATAAAAAAAAAATATGTTAAGCATAAAAATGGGATTCAAACATTAGGTTCTTTTCTGAAAACATATTCCCTTTTAGGGTTGGATCTTATGTAGAGGCAGCAGAGATGTGGCCAAAGCTCTCCATCATGCAAGTTGGCACTGTTTGCAATTGCACTGCAAGTTACATGGGCCATACTCAGCGTTTGTCTAGGAACCCCCCATTCCAATGGTGTAATCCACTTTCCAGGAGGAATAACAGAAGAACAGCACAACTCAGCACTATAAGGAAAGATGCTTCTGAATTATTTTATGAGAAATATAAGTACTAAAAAAATTAAAATAAAAAATAATAATACATGTCAGAGAGGCAATGGGTCTCTTCAATATCCTGTAAGAAGGATATAGTTCTACATCAAGGATCAAGAGGCACGAATAGCATCTCCAGCCTGCCACAAGGTGTGATGACCGGCATATGCCAAGAAATGGTAAGGTATACTCCACATGTATGAAGAAATCCAGTACAGACAGACTTCAGCACGGTCACAGGGCACTGGAATCGTCACGGCACTCCAGATGCCAGCAAGGCTCACGTGGGTAATGAGGGGCGAGGCTGAACCCAGCCTTGATCTATGTTTGGGACTAAAGAGGGACATTTAAAATAAAACACGCGCATGGGCTCATTATGCTCCAGCTGCTCAGATTAGGCATTTAATGCTCCCCCAAGGCAGACGCACGGCAGCGACATCTTAGACGTGTACAGAAAAATGCCAACTTAAAGGGGTTGTGCAAGAAAAATATTCTACAGTTTTCAAACCAGCACCTGAATCTGATATCCCATACTGCGACCCACAAACAGCTGGTCCGCTTTATACGTATACCAGCCATGTGCGCGCACCGTATCACAGATGCGGACCTATTCATTCTGTGCTTTTTCCCGCGAGGCCGGCTGCTGCGACATCACGGGCGGCTTTTTCCCGCGAGGCCGGCTGCTGCGACATCACGGGTGGCTTTTTCCCGCGAGGCCAGCTGCTGCGACATCACGGGCGGCTTTTTCCCGCGAGGCCGGCTGCTGCGACATCACGGGCGGCTTTTTCCCGCGAGGCCGGCTGCTGCGACATGACAGGCGGCTATCATTTGTGGCCTCAGCATCCAAACAGTCAGATATGAGTATTACACTCACCGGTAATCCGGTTTCCTGGAAGTCTCCATGACAGCACATCCTGAGACTGTCTCTCCTCTGATAGGACAGGAAAAAACACAGAGAGGTTTAAATTCCCTCCCCTTCCCTCCACCACCAGTGTATTTTTAACGGACACCAGAGTGAAAGGAATATAATTCCTACTATATACACAAAGGAACAAACAACAACAAAAAAAAAAAAGGGGCGGGACGTATGTGCTGTCATGGAGACTTCCAGGAAACCGGATTACCGGTGAGTGTAATACTCATTTCCCCAGTCGTCTCCATGACAGCACATCCTGAGAACTAACAACGAAGAAATTATTAGGGAGGGACTACAGCACAAAGGACTTTACGTCCAAAGGCCATATCCTCACCCGAGAAGACATCCACTTTGTAGTGCTTGGTGAAGGTGTGGATTGTCTTCCAGGTTGCCGCCCTACATATCTGCTGTAGGGAGGCCTCGGACTTCTGGGCCCAGGAAGCTGCCAAGGCCCTAGTAGAGTGAGCCCTGAGAGAAGCAGGGGCTTCCTTCCCAGCGGCTTTGTAAGCCTCGGTGATCGCCAGTCTGATCCACCGGGCAATGGAGCTTTTGGCTGCCTTCTTCCCTCTATTGGGGCCGCAAAATTGGACAAAAAGGTTATTGTCCTTCCGCCAGTCCTTGGTGACCTCGATATAATGAAGTACAGAACGTCTCACGTCCAGGTTGTGGTAAGATTCTTCTTGGGCATTCCTCGGATTGGAGCAGAAGGATGGTATTATAATGTCCTGGGACCTATGGAAGGACGAGACCACCTTGGGTAAGAAGCTGGGGTCTAGTTTGAAGATTAGCTTCTCATCCAAGATTCTTAGGAAAGGCTCCTGAATTGAAAGTGCCTGTAGTTCGCAGACTCTCCTTGCAGACGATATAGCAACCAGGAAGATGGTCTTAAATGTCAGCCACCTGAGAGACAAGGAGGTAAGAGGCTCGAAGGGGTGAGCTGTAAGGGCCTGCAGCACGGTATTTAAACTCCATGGGGCCACTAAGTTCCTTACTCTGGGTCTTATTCTGTCGGCCGCCTTCAGAAATCTGGACACCCACGGGACATCAGTGAGGCTAGAATTGTAGAGCGCCCCAAGCGCCGAGACCTGGACCCTAAGGGTATTAGGTGCCAACCCCAGATCTAAGCCGCTCTGTAGGAACTCCAAGATTAGCGGGATATCTGGAGTCGTTTGGTTAAACCTATCCCCGCACCAAGAAGCGAACTTCTTCCATACTTTTAGGTACGCGTTGGATGTATTTGACTTCCGGCTAAGAAGTAGGGTGTTAACCACCTTCTGAGATAGTCCTAGCCTAAGCAGGATGGATTCTTCAGAAACCATGCAGACAGGTGTAGGATTCCGACCTGAGGATGAGACACTGGTCCCTGGGTTAGAAGGTCCGGGGATGCAGGGAGCATCATTGGGTCCTCCTTGCTTAAGGACCTTAGTAGACCGAACCAGCTCCTCCTGGGCCAGTAGGGGACCACCAGAATCATACTGCATGCTTCTGAACGGAATTTCTGTAGGACCCTCGGGATGAGGGGAAATGGAGGGAAGGCATACACCAGCCTGTCCCTCCACTGTTGGCTGAAGGCATCTACAGCTGTCGGGTAATCCGCTGGGTTCAGGGGGAAAAAAAAAATCTCGGGATCTTGCGATTTTCCCTGGAAGCGAACAGGTCCAGGGAGGGGGATCCCCACCTCGCCACGATGACTTGGAAGGCTTCCCGAGAGAGGGACCATTCTCCCGGGTCTATTCTCTGCCTGCTGAGGTAGTCCGCCTCTCGATTTAGGACCCCTCTGAGATGTGCGGCTGACAATGACCTCAGATTCGCTTCTGCCCAGCCGAAGATCTGGGAGGCCAGGCCCTGGAGGGGGCTGTGTCTGGTTCCACCTTGGTGACGGATGAACGCCACCGCTGTTGCGTTGTCTGAGTAAACCAGAACGTGTTGATTTTTTATCTGGTTCAGAGACGCCTGTAGAGCTTCCCAGATGGCCCTTAACTCCCTGTAGTTGGACGATTGCTTCCTTACGGCTGAGGTCCACCTTCCCTGAAACATTTTCCCTTCTCCGTGGGCACCCCAACCCCAGGAGCTTGCATCCGTCGTCAGGGAAGCAACTGGTCTTGGATCCCAAAATACACCGTTTAGAAGATTTTGGGTCTTCAGCCACCAGTTTAGGGATTTCTTTACCGATTGGGGTAAGGTGATCTTCCGGTCTAAAGTAAGCTGAGATCCGTTCCAGACTGTGAGAATCAGGTTCTGCAGGGGTCTCATGCGAGCCTGGGCCCAGGCGACTGCCGGGATGCAGAAGGATAGGAATCCCAGGATTTTCATCCCTTCCCTTATAGAACATCTTGATTTGCCCTGGAAACGTCGAATGTTCTTCCTGAGATTCTGAACCTTCTGGGGAGGTAGAAAGGTCTCTGGAGATGGGCATCCAATAGAATACCCAGGAAAATCTTCCTGTATTCTGGACGAAGGTTGGATTTCTCCCAGTTTATGACCCAGCCCAGAGACTGAAAATGGGAGATCACAGCTTGCAGATGGGACTGTAGGGATGGCTTGTCGTCCGATATGATTAGGAGGTCGTCCAGATAAGGGACGATCTGGATCCCCTGCTGCCTGAGGGTCGTGACCACCTCTGCTACTACCTTGGTGAACACCCTGGGGGCAGAAGATATCCCAAAGGGTAGACTTTTGAATTGAAAATGCCAGGTCTGCTGTTTTAGTCGGGCAGCAAACCGCAAGAGGCCTCTGGACTGTGGGTGTATTGGTATGTGAAAGTAGGCGTCCCTCAAATCTAGGGTGGCCATCACCGCGTCCCTCCGGATTAGCTTTACAGCCCCCCGGATAGTCTCCATCTTGAAAGCCTGGTAAACTATGAACTTGTTTAAGGGCTTTAAGTTTATGATAGTTCTTAGTTTGCCGTTCGGTTTTTTTATCATGAACAGTTTTGAGTAATGACCTCTGCCGTGTTGGGATAGGGGAACCGGCTCTATAGCCCCTAACTGAAGCAGATCTAGGATGCTGCGTACTAATGCTGGTTGTTGGGTTCGGGGGAGAATAGTTACCACATATCTTTCTGGGGGAGGGGAAAGTAACTCTATTTGGTAGCCCGATCTTATGATGCTTAGCACCCGCACCCACGGGTCTGTGGATATTTGCTCCCAGATGTGGATAAAGGAGCTGAGCCTCCCCCCAACCCGAACGCCATCATTGTTTTTACGTGGAGGTAGAGCCTCCTCTATTGGGGTTAAATAGGAAATCTCTAGATCTACCCCCTTTAGCATAGCTCCACCTCCCTGACTTCCCCTTGCCTCTTCTGTCTTCGCTCTGAGATGGTTGTTTGCCACGAAAAAAACGAGAGCTGTGATGACTTCTACTTTCTGGGAAGCCTTTCTTTTTATCGGTTGCATACTGAAGGATTTTGTCCAAGTCTGGGCCAAAAACGTACTGACCATGGAAAGGTAGGGATATTAGTTTATTCTTGGACGCGGAGTCACCGGACCATGCTTTTAGCCAAAGGACTCTCCTGATAGTATTGGAGAGAACCGCCGTACGGGCAGATAGACGGACAGACTCCGCCGAGGCGTCCGCAAGGAAGCATGTGGCCATCTTGAGTAAGGGCAGACTTTCCAAGATCTGGTCTCTGGGTGTTTTATTAATTATGTGGCGTTCTAGTTGTTCGAGCCAGATGTTGAGGGTATGGGCAACAGAAGTCGCTGCTACCCCTGGTTTCAGGAGCGCCGCCGTAGCCTCCCAAGATCTTTTAAGTAGGCTTTCCGCCTTTCTGTCTAAGGGGTCGCTAAGTTGGGCGGAATCTTCAAAGGGAAGTATAGTGCGCTTAGCAACCTTGGCGACGGGGGCATCCACCTTGGGAACTGTTTCCCAGTCTGCGCAGTCCTCCTCCAGGAAGGGATAACGCCTTTTTATGCCCCTAGGAATGAAAGAACCTTTTTCAGGTTTTTGCCATTCCATCTTAATCAATTTTTGAACATTGTCAGGAACGGGAAAGACAGATCTTGGCCTCTCCCCCAGACCCCCGAAGATCTCCTCCTGAACCGATCTAGGTTTTTTGGGAATTTCCATACGGATAGTGGCTCTGATGGCTTTAATTAATTCCTCTAAGTCATCTGGATTGAACAGGAATCTTTTATATTCGTTATCCTCCTCTGAGTCGGCTATTATGGAAAGATCTAAATCGGATCGGACGGGGACATCCGAGTCTGCATCCGTATCTACGGCCAGAGGTTCTCTAGAAGACTGCGGGGGAGGGCGTCTGGGGGAGAGGGAGGACATTGCGGACTGCACCTCCTGCTTGACCAGAGTCCTAATGTCTTCTAGAAAGCTGGATGATTCACCCTTAATAACATCTGCAGTGCATTCTTTGCAAAGGGGTTTTGATCCGGAGGGGGATAACCGCCTTGCACAGACCCCACACTTCCTAGACTTAGGTCTAGTGGATGAAGATGACTCTTTTTCTCCCTGAAAAAACCCGAGGGAGAGAAGAGTCAGCCACCAGTAGAACACGGGGGTAGTATAGGTGCCTGAGGTCAGGCTACTCACGGTTCCCTGCGTAGGGGCTGGCTCTGGTCCTGAGCCCGGGGGAACTGGGGCGCTCATTCCTTCGGTGGGCCCTTCCCCTGGAGGCAGCTAAGGAGAGCTGCAGCCGCTGGTGCCTCTTCGGTCTTCTAAAATTTGGCTGGAGCCGGTAAGAAGTCTTCTGCTCCTCTCCAAGAGCTGTAGGCACGTGGAGGACGCCATAGTATGCGGTGGCGTCCTTTATGCGGCCCCACTTCCGGGTATGGGCGCCGGGAGTGACGTCATGACGCACGCCGCGTCCCCAGCGTCTGACGTCATCACCCGGCGGCCGGAGGGAATCGCGTCCTAGCGTCGCTCCGGCCGCCCATTTCCCTGGTCTTAGGCCCCGAATGGCTGCCGGCACAGGGAAAGACAGCCGGGGGCCCTCCAAGTTCGGACCCCGGGCGCAGGCTGTCTGAAGGAGAAGGGGAGAGCCAACCTGAGGATCCCGGTCCCCGCCTGCTGCAATGCACGGTAAGTGCGCACAAGAAGAAGAGGGAAAAAAAAAAAAAAAAAAAGAATACTGCCAGAAAACCCAGTGGGTCTCCCAGCACCTCTCTGGACTTCCTTCCTCTGGCAGGACAGGAAAAAACACTGGTGGTGGAGGGAAGGGGAGGGAATTTAAACCTCTCTGTGTTTTTTCCTGTCCTATCAGAGGAGAGACAGTCTCAGGATGTGCTGTCATGGAGACGACTGGGGAAAAAAAGCTGCCTTGTTTGTTTCCCCCAGAAACCAAAGTGCAGTTCAGGAAGTGAACCTTGGACTCTGATCACTTGCTAGGTGTAACAAGGCCTTGTTTTACCATAAAAGCTGTTAGTGTGAACAGACCCTTACATGTTCCGCCAGCTGAACAGCCCCTCAGAGCAGCTAAGTGGTTAGAAATGTCTGCCAACACTGGGAGAGATGTATTCAGAGCGATGATTTCTGCACTGGTCTTGGTGTCCCCTGCTCTGCCAGAGGACGAGCCTAATTCATGATAGGGCACACAACTTGTACATTAGGTGCACTGTGAATGCAGCTCTGGAGTATAATATAGGCTCCAACTCAGGATTAGTATGAAGTATTTATATATATATATATATATATATATATATATATATATATATATATATATATTTTTAAGGCTACTAAACTGTGCCTCGTACATTTAAAAGGAACCTGTCACCATGAAAATGCTAATTATTCTGCAGCCAGCATGTTATAGAGCAGGAGGAGCTGAGCATATCGATATATAGTTTTATGGGAAAAGATTCAGTATAACTTGTATTTCATTCCTTTAAATACCTGCTCATTCTGGGCTCTGAAGTCCAGGAGGCGGTCCTATCAGTGATTGACAGCCTTCCCTCTATGACTGTGTACACAGAGACAGCTGTCAATCACTGATAGGACCGCCTCCTGGAATATCAGTCTGCTCAGCTCTTCCTGCTCTATAACTTGCTGCCTGAAGATTGCACTGCACACTCAAGGTGACAGGGTCCCTTTAACAGGGTTTGTAATGAGCTGTTTTGAGGAAGGTGAATTACATCTTCATTAGGTTTCACTTACACAAAAGCAAAACATGACCCAAGCTGAGGACCTGCTCCAAACAGAAGACCTAGTTTAACGAGGTGGATTAAAAGGTGTTGTTCAGAACACTTGGGTATAAAAGACTATTGTTCTGTGGAATCCGCAGGGTCAGCTCAGTCCTGGAGGGCGTTCAGAGCACGTGGAGGCAGCTCACGCACCTACGCCATCACATACACAAAGCACATACACAAGAACAAAAGGTGGCCCAGAGACTAAGCCTTGCCTACGGGTGCCTACTGAAGGAATCTTCACGAGGACCTGCCATGGTGGAGCTGGCAGGATACCCTTCTAGGAAGGCATGAAGGTCGCTCTTGTCCAAGGTTGTTATTGCAGCTCAGTTCCACTCAAAAACATGGATATTTTTGGCATACAAGATGCAGCACAAACGTTGAATAAATGCAAGTCCGATTTATCTTGAAAACAGGGGACCCAAACCAAGGTCTTGCAGCTGCGCATGCGCAGTCTTCACCATGCTCTTCTATGGGAGTTACACAGAAAGCACACTTAGGCTACTTTCACACTGACGGCAGCAGGGTCCGGCGGGGGAACAGCCTGCCGGATCTGGGCTAACGCTAGCCCACCATGCTGCCGGAAGTCCGCTCCGGCCCCATTCACTATAATGGGGACGGGCCAGAGGTCCGGCAGCAGCACGGTAAAAATGCAGAGAGACGGGCAGACAAAAACTACAGCGTGCTGCGGTTTTTCTCCGGCCACCTCTCGGCTTGTTTGCCGTGCTGCGTTCGGACCTCCAGTCCGCCTCCATTATAGTGAATGGGGCCGGAGCAGACTCCCGGCGGCACAGTGGGCTAGAGTTAGCACAGATGCGGCAGGCTGTTCCCCTGCCGAATAAGTCTGCTGGACCCTGCTGCCGCCAGTGTGAAAGTAGCCTTGGCTACTTTTTGGAGAGGGAACGCCTGCGCAGCCAGCCCTCCATTTTTCCATCACATTATACACTGCTTATTTCCAAGGGTTATGACCACCCAGCAATCCAGGAGTGGTGGTCGTGCTTGCACACTATAAATATAGGTAAAAGCACCAGTCCCCTCTGGTGGCCGGGACTGTGGGAGCACAGAAAAGCATGCAGGCACAGCAGCTCCTGTCCCAGCCTCCTCGTATCTTCACTGCTGTGGTGGTCGTAACCATGGAAACGAGCAGTGTATAATGTGATGGAAAAATGAATCCAGCCAGCGAAGGAGACAATAAGGACAATCACAATACATTAGTAAGTGCCTGGTATTAACTTTCTCTACATGATACACGCCATTTGCTGAAGTGACAACCCCTTTAAGACTTCATGGATACAACAGGTCTCCAAGTAAACTGTCTGCACCGACTTGCGCATCAACCTAACCCACAAAACTGTAAGGAGGTGGCAGTGACTGGCAGCAGACCTTCATACAGCCTTGGCAGCAGCTGGTACATGTGTTTACTACACAGAATGTTAATTAAGAACAGTAGGGCACGATGAGGATTTACATTGACCCTTTATCTCTCTCACAAATGATGTTCCAATGCATTAGGATGGGCCGGCGAGGGCTTAATTTTGGTGAGACAAGTTGTACTTTTTAATGGCAACATTAAAGAGATTTTCGGAGATTTTGATACCGATGACCTGTCCTCAGGATAGGTCATCGGTATATGATCAGTGGGGGTCTGACACCCAGGACCCCCACTGATCAGCTGTTTGAGAAGACACCGGCGCTCTCAGTAGCGTGGCAGCCTTTTTGCAGCTTTTACCAAACACAGCTCTGTACACTGTATAGCGGATGTGCTTGGTATTGCAGTTCGGCCCCATTTACTTCTATGAGGCTGAGCACGATACCAAGCACAGCCGCTATACAACGTACGGAGCTTTGTTTGGTGAGCCGCAAGAAGGCCACCACGTGACTGGTGCTGATAGGGGGTTGCAGCGCTGACTCCGCTCCGTGGCCCTTTGACATCACTGATATAAAGTGATGTCATATCCCTGTGACATGCCGGATTATTGATATGTTACAAAGGGAAAAAACGAAAATAAGCTATAAAACAGCCTAGGCTGCGGAAATAGTCGGCGACAGACTTACCGGTAATTATTTCTGCATTACAGCCCTCATGGTGGAGTGCAGCTGAAAGAAGAGCAACCCTTAACACCACTCCGCTCGTCTTCTCATCTCCAAGTGCTGGGAAGTTGCTGCGCTAGAGGGCGAGGAGGCTTTACGGCTCCAAGGCAACGAGATGACAAGTGCACGAAGAGGGGAGGCCACGTCTTCTTTTCCTGGTGCAAAATATGCCTTCGACTTAGGGTGTTACAAGCGGCGCCCCTGAAAACAAGCAAAAAACAAGAGAGGGATTACAATGGGCGCCCGGCCACGGCATAGGAAAACGTGCGGGAAATAATCGCAAACTTTAATATAAAGGACATCAACTTCAGGCAACATTATCTAATGTGCCAGCATCTGCCAACTGATCTGAGAAGTGCAGAAAATCACCGGCCCACTCTTTTTTCATATTGTAATCTGATTAATTGTTAATGCAGGTTGCACCAGATGGGGAATTAAACATATTGCCTGATCACGAAACAGAAAAGTCCCTCCAACTGCTGAGGCATAGCTCTGCCGGCTGCCATTGCTTAAAGGGCAAGAGACACATGGACTGGAACAGAGTCGGGGACTTCTCGTGTCTCTGTGCTGCACAGATCCACAGTGGTGCGTGAGGATCTTACCGCACCTCGGTACGCTTCAGATGTCATACGGAGGAACACAGATTTTTGCACTCCGAGTCCTTAGGGCTTTGTCATATGGAGCCGCGGGGGACAGCGAGTAGCCGGAAGGGCTCCCCGCAGAGCTAAAAGAAGACATAGGCCCCTTTCAGACAAACGAGTTGCACACATTGGACTCGCAGCTGGAGTATGCGGCAGCTCCCATCCTGACCTCCCAGCACTGACGGGGTTACATAACATTATATTGATTTATGATGCTATGTAACCCTTACAGTTCTGGGATGTATTGGACAACAATGACAACATTATGACACTGTTATCCAATACATTCCAGAACTGTAAGGGTAATATAATGCTATGTGACCCCCGTCAGTGCTGGGAGGTTAGGATGGGAGCTGCCGCATACTCGCGCTGCAAATCTGATGTGTGGAACTTGCTCGTCTGAAAGGGTCACACTGGCACAATGAGCGTCACGCCCATATTAATATTTCACTCTGGAGATTTAAGGAATTTTCATCCAATAAATCGTGACCTGGCAGTTCAATAAAATAACTGCCTTTTTTTTTTTTCAGTGATTCTCGCAGCCCCCCCCCCCCTAGCTCTACCTGATGAATTTCTCCATAGGCAGCCATGTTTGGACCATGCTCATTTTCAGAGGATGATGGAGGCTGAAGGTGACACCCCCCCCCCTGCAGTCACATGACCAAACAGAATGGAGGAAGGTTATTAAAAATATATATAGCTATATCTAACCACAGATCTCTCTCTAGGGTTACCTGCAAAATATTTTTTGCTGATTTTTTTTCTGCCAGTGAAAAATCAGACGGCGACACTTTGATCTGTTTTATTCTATTTCCTGGACATGATTATGGGGGCAGCTATCCTGCCTGAGCTGGTCTCATTCTAATCCTGCTTGAAATGATCAGCAGATAACTGTAGTAAAGTGATCTGTGCAGACCAAGAAGTGGTACCTGTTATTAGGCTTACTGGCCAGTGCACAAACCGCAGGATTTTATGTTTTTTGGGGGTTTTTTTGCATATAAATATTGACATGGAAAATTAAAAATAGCTACCAAAAATTCCTTAAAAATCTGTATAGCATAAAAATATGATTCAAACCATTGTCATTTACTGGTGACACAACTCACTGCCTGCAGCCACCTCTGGGGGAGTGTAGGAGCTTCTTGTAAATGATTTTATGGAGCATGCTCAACCTGCGGCCCTCCAGCTGTAGCAAAACTACAACTCCCAGCATTCCCAGACAGCCTACACCAAAGCATGACGGGAGTTGGAGTTTTGCAACAGCTGGAGGGGCGCAGGTTGAGCATCTCTGGTTTTATGCATAAGCAGAACTTTTATCACGTCTATGTATATGATTCGGAGCTCTAGATCAGCAAACCAGAGCTAGAAAACCTACAAAGAAATACTGGAAAAATCAGGAACACAGAATATGACCAAAAAAAAAAAAAAAGGTGGATCACTTTAAAGGGGTTGTCTCCCTTCAGTAAGTTGCACTGTTGCATTTATGTAGAGGAAGTTAATACACGCCACTTGCTAATGTATTGTGATTGTCCATGTTGCTTCCTTTGCTGACTGGATTCATTTTTCCATCACATTATACACCGCTCGTTTCCATGGTTACAGACCACCCTGTAATCCATCAGTGGTGGTCGTGCTTGCACAATATAGGAAAAAGTGCCGGTGCCTCTGGTGGCCGGGACCATGGAAGCTCACATAGGCTAGTGCATTTTCCTGTATTGTGCAAGCACGACCACCACTGATGGATTACAGGGTGGTCTGTAACCATGGAAACAAACAGTGTATAATGTGACAGAAAAATGAATCCAGCCAGCAAAGGAGGCAATATGGAGAATCACAATACATTAGTAAGTGTCTTGTAGTAACTTTCTCTACGTGATAAATGCCACTTACTGAAGTGAGAGAACCCCTTTAAGGTCATACAGAACTAAGTGGTAATAAAAGGGCCTTTTCTGAAAGGACGATATTATGGCAAAGGCAATGTAGAAATGATCTCTACGTGGTCCATCAGCCACGATGTCACAAAAAAAAAAAAAAAACACACACACATTAAAAGAAATTTGGTTAAAAAGTCGGTGCCTTGCGACCCCGTTCTGACAACACGACTGATAATTGTGCCCCATTCACCACCTAGATCTTAGGCTTCTAGGTAAGACCTTGTGAAGATGGAAAGAAAAGGAAAAAAACACCTTGCCGTTCCTGGTGGAAAAGTCACTATTTACCCAACCTCCTCCGCTGACACCAGCATGGCCTCTGGGCTTCTTGTAAAATCCGGAACAATTGGGACATTAGATGATATAGTTTAGAACAAAGCAGAGCGAGCCACCTGAGCTGCAGGAAATATCGTACTGCTGACACAGCAAAAAGCGTGAGGCTCGCCTGGCACTGCCTAGTGTACGTATGCCGTACATGGGGGAGCCGCGTATTAGATGTAGTACAGCCCGAAACTGGGTCCAACATCACCTTTTTGCCCCCCCCCCCCCAATCCCTGTGCTTGCCCCCCCCATGTTCCCACTCTTTTGCCTCCGCTCCTCCCTCCTCCGGCAGCATCCAAGGTGAATAACCGTGGCAGAAACCGCAGCGGTATCGTCGGTGGATTGTGGATTTGGTGTCCAAAATGTAAGAAGCGGATCCTTCAATCCCCCTTTCCGACAGATTTTCAGTGTTTGTTTTTTCATTTTTTACTACCTGCCTTCCCAGAGACGTAACATTTTTATTTTTCCGTTCACTTAGACATACAAAGGTTTATTTTTTTGTGGGATTAGTTGCCACCATTTAAAGGGTTGTCCCATCTCAGACAATGGGGGGCATATCGCTAGGATATGCCTCAATTGTCTTATAGGTGCGGGTCCCACCACTGGGTCCGATACCTATATCGAAATCGGAGGGGGGAGAGCTCTGAGCCTGGAGGACCCTGGTTTCCCAGGTCTGGCCACCACCAGGTGCAGCTCCCCCGCTGCCCCTATAGAAATGAATGGGAGTGCACCGTGAATGCGCGGCCACTGCTCCCATTCATTTCTATGTAGCCGACGGAAAGAGCCGAGCCAGCGCTTGGCTATTTTCGGTGGCTCCATAGAAATGAATGGAGGGCGGCTGCGCATGCGCAGTGCCCCCTCCGTCACTTTTGGGGCTCCGTTCTGGATATAGGTGCGGGTCCCAGAGGTGGGATCTGCAACTATAAGACAATGGGGGCATATCCTAGCGATATGCCCCCCATTGTCTAAGATGGGAATACCCCTTTAATATTTCATACGATGTAGAGGGAAGCTGGAGAAAAAAAAAATTCCAAATGGGGTGGAGTTAGGAAAAAAAATAAAAAAAAAAATAAAAAAATTGTCCAGTTTTATGGATTTCAAGATTTTTAAGGCTTTCACTATGCAGTAAAACTGACCTGTTACCTTCAGTCTGATGTCAGTACAATTTTTTTTTTGTTTTAATACTCGATGAGTCATGAGATAACCGCTTTAAAGGGGGATTCTACAGTTTACGTACAGTTGTGTGTATTTTATGTCAATATCAACAGTGGCAGAAAGACAGAAAACCTTCCCAAAATGGCTGGCCAAAACGTGCAGCACCAAATCCATTACTTCATTACTAACTAGTACAACAATATAACAAAAATAAAAATAAAAAAACTCCAGTATGCTCGTCATCGGATTAAAAAGTCGGTGCTTTGTTACCCTTTATAAAGGGTCGCTCTGACAACACGACTGATAATTATACCCCATTTACTACCTAGATCTTAGGCTTCTAGGTAAGACCTTGTGAAGATGGAAAGAAAAGAAAAGGAAAAAAAAAACAAAAACAAAACAAACACTTGAATAGATGTGCTAAGGAATCGCCATCACGTCTGACAATATAAAATGATGGCAGCTAAATTTTATAGAAGGTAAAACCAGTTTATAAAGCCCACGGCTCACTGGATGCGTCCTGTAATGACAATTCGCAGAATTAAGAACGCAGCTGGGGAGGCAACAGCTTGGCCCACCGACTATAAAGGGTGAACTGATAGAGAAGCTACCGAAATGTATCCAAATAAAAAGATGATATCACCTGAGCAAGCCAAGCCAGGCGATGTGACGCTGTAGCCCAGCGGGTGCCTTCACCTCATATGATTCACCTTGCCGTTCCTGGTGGAAAAGTCACTTGTTACCCAACCTCCTCCGCTGACACCAGCATGGCCTCTGGGCTTCTTGTAAAATCCGGAACAATTGGGACATTAGATCATATTGTTATAGAACAAAGCAGAGCGAGCCACCTGAGCTGCAGGAAATATCGTACTGCTGACACAGCAAAAAGGGGAAAAAAAACCGTGAGGCTCGCCTGGCACTGCCTAGTGCGTGTATGCCAAACAAGGGGGAGCCGCGTATTAGATGTAGTACAGCCCAAAACTGGGTCCAACATCACCTTTTTGGCTCCCCCCCCCATACCTGTGCTCTGCCCTTTAGCCATCTCCCTACCCTTTTGCCTCCGCTCCTCCCTAAGCAGGTTGGCAGCATCTGAGGTGAATAACCGCGGCAGAAACCACAGTGGTATCGTCGGTGGATTGTGGATTTACTGTCTGGTAACAAAATGTAAGCAGCGGATCGGATCCTTCAACCCCCCTTTCTGACAGACTTTCAGTGTTTGCGTTTTCATTTTTCACTCCCTGCCTTCCGGGAGACGTAACTTTTTATTTTTCCGTTCACTTAGGCCTTGTTCACTCATCAGTTATTTCCATCAGTTTTTGTGAGCCAAAACCAGGAGTGGAGGCTACACAGAGATCAGGTATAATGGACAGATCTGCACCTGTTCTGTGTTTTTGTCCTGCACCTGGTTTTGGCTCACAATTAGGCTTCATTCACACGACCGTATTTTGTTTCCGTGTCCGTTCCGGTTTTTTTTGCGGACCGTATGTGGAACCATTCATTTCAATGGGTCCGCAAAAAAAACGGAAGGTACTCCGTTTGCATTCCGTTTCCGTATGTCCGCATTTCCGTTCTGCAAAAAAGATAGAACATGTCCTATTCTTGTCCATTTTGCTGACAAGGATAGGCATTGTTACAATGGATCCGCAAAAAAAACGGAAACACGGATGCCATACGGAACGCAAAACACATACAGTCGTGTGAATGAAGCCTAAGGCTACATTCACACGTCCGTATGTGTGCACATCCTGGAAAACGGTCAGTTTTTTGCGGATCCGTTGTTCCGCAAAAAGCTCCGTTTTTCCAGGACATCCGTTCCGTTTTTCCGTAAAAAAACGGAAAGGATGTATCCATATGTCATCCGTTTTTTGCGGATCCGCAAAAAACGGAAGGATGAATAACATCTTTTTTTTCACCCCTCCTGGAACGGAATCCACAAATGCCTTTCCGCATCTCTTCCGCATTTTTTGCGGATCCATAGACTTTCATTGTGCTACGGACCGCAATTCGGGAGAAAAGTAGGACAGGAGGATTTCTGTTTGCGGATCCGCAAAACGGAACAGATTAACGGATGCGGACAACATACGGTGCAATGTCCGTAGATTATCAGGACCCATTGCAATGAATGGATCCGCAAAATAGCTGCAAAAACCGTCCGCAATTGCGGAACGGATGCGGATAGATTGCGGATGTTTTAAACGGACGTGTGAATGTAGCCTAACTGATGAAAATAACTGATCAACTAACTGATGTGTGAACAAGGCCTAAGATATACGAGGGCTTGTTTTTTTTGCAGGATTAGTTGCCACCATTTAATATTGCATATTATGTGAGGGAAGTGAGAAAAAAAAATAGCAAATAGGGTGGAGTTAGAATTTTTTTTTTTTTTTTTAAATTATGGATTTCATTTTTAAGGCTTTCCCTATGCAGTAAAACTGACCTGTTACCTTCATTCTGAGTTCAGGACGATTACAGCGATACCACATTTATATGTGTTTTAATACTTAAAATAAAAACTGTGGGAGAAAAAAAAATGTCTTTGCTTCGCTATATTCTGACCCCCATAACTTTTTCATATTTATGGCGATGTGTGAGGACTCTTTTTGCCGGGGCATCAGTAGTTTTTATTGATACCATTATGGAGTGTGTATGACTTTTTGATCACTTTTTGTTATATTTTTTCCTGGGGAGGTGAAGAGACTAAAAAACGTCAAATCGCCATTTTGATTCCCCCCCCCCCATTATGGAGTTCAACGCACAGGATGAACATTTTAATAATTAGGGGCATTTATCTAAAGTAGAACTGGCTTAGCTGCCCATAGCAACCAATCAGATTCCACCTTTCATTTATCACAGCTACTTGGGAAAATGAAAGGTGGAATCTGATTGGTTGCTATGGGCAACTCAGCCAGTTCTACTTCACACCAGATAAATCTCCCCCAATATGTATTGTGTCCATATACCCTGAGGCTGCGCACAGCGAGTATTTCTGTGCAGAAAATCTGAGTGAAAATTGCACGTAAATCCACACTAATTATCATGGTTTTGGTGTGCCCCCCCCCACGATTTTTATTTTATTTTTTTGTGAATTTTCTGTTTAACAATCCCATTGAAGTCTAAAGGCTGTATTACACCAACAGATTATCTGACCAGACACACGGACCAACCACGGATCCTTCACGGATGAAACACGTACGCTTTTTTGTAACGGTCGTGACACTGTTATGGAAATGTGAACAAGGCCTAAGGGCTCACGCACACGACCGTACGTATTTTGCGGAACAGAACAGCCGGCCCCTATCAGAACAGTCCTATCCTCGTCCATTATGCGGACAATAATAGGACATGTTCTATTCTTTTGCAGAACAGACATACGGAAACAGAACGCGCACGGAGTAACTTCCATTTTTTTTTGCGGACCCATTGAAATGAATGGTTTCCGCATACGGTCCACAAAAAAAACACAACGGACATGGAAAGAAAATACGTTTGCGTGCATGAGCCCTAACAGTCAGAAAACCCCATTCATTCAGAATACCTCTGTCACTCGCGCACTAGGACGCTGGCGGTATCCGCCATCTACCACTTGGCTCTGACCCCTGTTCTTTCAAAGTGTTTCCAAAACAGATTTTTATGAGAATTTACAAATGATTTCCTAAAGCCATGATCTGTACAAAACAGAAGGCACTTCGGTGAGGTCAGCTCCTTAAGGTACAGGGCGTTCTGTGCCCAGGAGGCCGACAGAGGAAGCGGCCCCGACCAGAGCCATCAGGGTAACTTACGTGCAGAACACCCGCAGCGTTACCCGGCACCACCAAAGGGGCCCAGATCAGACAAATAGCATCTACACGTCGCATATTTTTTACGTGTAGATGCTACGGATTTTTAAAATCCACAGCATCTCATCCGCACGTTATCTATAGCGGTTCTCCCCTTAGGGCCTGTATTACACCAACAGATTTCCTGACCTATCATTGGTCAGATGGCCGTTTACACACACAGATCTTTTCTTATACACACCGACTATGGTCAGATAATCTGTTGGTGTAATACAGCCCTTAGAAATCAATGAGATTGTTAAAAAGAAGATTCACAAAAAAAAAAAATAAATAAAAATGGGGGGGGGGGGGGCACACCAAAACCATGATAATTAGTGTGGATTTATGTGCAGTTTTCATACAGATTTTCTGCACAGAAATACTCGCTGTGCGCAGCCTCAGGGTATATGGACACAATACATATTGGGGGAGATTTATCTGGTGTGAAGTAGAACTGGCTGAGTTGCCCATAGCAACCAATCAGATTCCTCCTTTCATTTTCCCAAGGAGCTTTGATAAATGAAAGGTGGAATATGATTGGTTGCTATAGGCAACTAAGCAAGTTCTACTTTACATGAGTTAGATAAATGACCCCAATTATGCGCAGATTTTTATTGCGAAAAATCTGCAGCATAAAGCAGCACCACCTAAGTAGATGACATTTTCTAAATCTCACGTACGCAGTGTGGAAAGTTTCTGCGCACAAAGTGACCCGCGTTGCGGATTTTGAAATCAGCAGCGTCTAGTTGTTGGTGCAGATACTGATGTGAGGGCGCAGTGAAAACAGTCAGAAAATCTGCATAAAACTAGACTGCCGTATATATGTATCCTAAAGGGGTTTCCTGTCCCCACTTCTCATGTGTCCCCCAGTGAACGGAGCGGTGGTCACACATGCTCACTACCATACCATTCAAAATCTATGTGATGTATGGAGATCAAACAAGGGACTCTGTGCCATAGACATTGGGGGAGAAATATCAAAACTGGTGTAAAGTAGAACTGGCTTAGTTGCCCATAGCAACCAATCAGATTCCACCTTTCATTCTTCACAGCTCCCTTGGAAGATGAAAGGAGGAATCTGATTGGTTGCTATGGGCAACTAAGCCAATTCTACTTTACACCAGCTTGATAAATGACCCCCATTGCATGGAGCAAATGTGGCCCCCACTCCAATAAAAGGGGGGGACAAGCAGTTCTTGTGATGGCCCCAGCCGTCGGCGTTCAGAGACCTATTGTACAGATGGGAATTAGAGAAGAGGGCTCAGGTTATTCTCCTACTGTCCCCACCCCTAGCAACAAAGCCAAACTTTAGCTGCAATACCAAGACCTAACTCATTATCAATGGAGGCGCTATATGGGGAGGAAGGAAAAAGCAGACGTCTTCTACCGATCCTGGACAACGCCTATAGTAAGATTAGCCTAATATGTGCAATACCTTTCCCCAAATTCAGATGTACTGTCCCTTTCCATACATCTCACCAAGGGATGAAATAGAAATTGTAGAATAAAGCCATATAGTACGTGAGTGAAGAGGGGGCACATGGCGGTGGGGGCAGAGGAGGGCACCCCTACTTCTGTATCACAGCCACAGATTTGGTTGGATTGGATACAATTGCCCTCATGCACACAGTCCGGTCATGGTTCTGTATTATGGCGCCATATACGTGTGGTGGCGGGGATTGTGCCATGTCCCATCAGATACGGTATTACAGGTGCCTGACATAATGCTGAACCGCAGGGACTATGTGCCAGTACGCAGGCTGCAAGGGTTTGCTGTATGAGAAGATCTAACACCAACAAAGGAATGTTGGCACATACATGGGCATAAGCGGGCACTATGTTCACGTGCGGTACATAAGGAGCGGGTGCGGTGGGATTCTGCGATATATGGCGTTATAAGATGAATCGTCACCGGCAGAACCAGCGCTCGGGTGCAAGACACGGAGATGAGTGCAAAGGAAAGAAGAGGCACAATCCACATTTCAGGTAACTCCGTGCGGAATACGGATTTTAGTGCAGAAAAACCGCAGCGTAGTAGAGCGTAAGATCAGACAAATCTCACGCACGCTGTGCTTTTTTTCTTCTGTGCAGATACCGACCTCCTGCACGATTTTTCAAATCCTCAGCATGTCAATGGTGTGTGCAGTTTTTGGCGCGGATTTCAACCTCTTCAACGCGGCAAAACCGCATCAAATCAGCACCAAAACCGCAAGTCATAGACGCACCTCTGGTGCAGAAATGCACTGTGCAGATTTTCTGTTTGTAAGGCTACATGCACACGGGTGCGGGTTTACAAAGTGAAAATCTGCAGAGATTTCCACGTGCTTCAGTGGCAAATCCCCATGCGTCACTTACGGTTTTTGGCGCGGTTTGGTGGTAAGTCTCACCCCTTGCATCGAAAAGGGTGAAATCTACACAAAAGAACTGACGTGACACAGACCCCAAAATCCGCCAGCGGGTCAATTTCCGCACAGACAAAAAAAAAAAAAAAAAAGCGCAATGAGCCTTACAGAGGGGCGCATCACATCTGATGGAGGGGGCAGTCTACCATTACCACACAGCTAATCGTTTAGGGTGCACAGAGTGGGCCAAGATGTGGGGGGAGGGGAGCAGATGGCCCCCTAAAACCTGGTCTGGCTGCAAATCTATAGGGATTAGATGGGGGGGGGGGATGGTTGAAATTGCAAATTTAGGGTTAAAATCTGTGTGACCACTTTAGGATGCAGGTAACCAAAAACTGGTGCAACTCAGGGGGGCATGCAGTTATGTGGGGGCTCTTCCTGGAAGATGTGGGGGGCACAAGTAATCCAGTGCTGCAGCTATAATACTGTGACCCCAATAATACCATAAAATCCAGTGCAATCCCCCCCACCCCCAAAAGAAAAGCACAGAAATAATATAAATCCCCTCCATAAGGCAGTGACGTGCACACGTCTATACACAGGAGGTATGGGGGGATAGATTGGGGGTACATGGCACTGGATTAAGGTCAGGGGGAGTCTATACCTGATCATTGCCCCCCAATTATAGGAAGGGAAACATCCCAGCCATAACGCTGACTGGGAAGTCCTCCTAGAGTGATGATCACATTCACTGACAGCAGCAGTTTTTCTGACATCTTGCAATATTAGCCCATATGAAAGTGATTTTTGTAATGGAAGGGAAGGTCCCTCACACGATCTATAAACCAGGACTTTATTCACACACACAGAAGAATCGGATCAAATCTCCAGCCCGGTCTCATCAGATCGTATCGCGACATGACGATCACACAATCCCTGTGCCAATCAGACCGATACGATCTCGTCACGACTCCCGAGTTTTCCAATCTGATCGCCCCGTGACCCTAGAACAAGGGATGGTCTGTGCCCGGCCGCACACACCATGACGACTCCGGCAGAAGTTTGGGTGTCGGGATATGTCGCACACTCAAGCATACTGTCGCGATCTTTCTCACTTACCGTTGATGTTACCAGTCTCCAAGATTAGACACCGACATCCCCGTCACACTGCGCGGCCCAGACCCCGGCCTCCTATTACAATCTTTCCCCGCCCTCGGCAGTCAATTCCGGATTCCTTTCCACCACCACCCGGGGCTTACTCCCAGGCCTAGCCGTTCCCAGAAGCCCGCTTCCAGTGACCGAGGCGTGGGCTGCCGCTGCTGTCTCTCAGGCGGCGGTGGCGGCTCCTCCGAAAACACTATGGAGGAGGCAGCGCAGCATCCCCCGAAGTCTGACCGCGACGGAAAATAACGAAGGGGACTAGACAGGGCTGACGGACAGCAACTCTCAGCCAATCACAGCACAGGAAGGACGCTTCGGCCAATCAAATGCGGAGAGGGCCAAGACAGCGTGCCCCGAGTCCGTGCAGTTAGCCAATCAGAGAGCTGTTGGCTGCTAACCATGCGTATAGTGGGCGGGACGAGCAGTAAGTTTGGTAGAGAAGGGGCGAGCATTATAACCCGGTAGCGTTAGAGGGAGGTTGTTAGTGGGTGAGACCCCCGGACGGGAACGGTCCATAGTACCGGCTGCTGGGCGTAGAGTCTATCAGGACTGTACTGTAGTATATGTCTCAGGCCATACATCTCCCGGAGGGTCTCCTCTGTATGCTCTGGTTCTATAGAACCGTTCTCCATTAGGGGATATTCACATGCAGCAGATTTTTTTTTCCTGTCTGCTCATCTGTATTTGTTGCAAATATATAGAATGCTGCAATCTCCAGTCATTGCAGACATTTCTGCAACAACTCTGCAGTGTGTGAACACACCTCTAGGATCCATGACTCACAATAATAATAATTGCTCATAAAAAAAGCAAGGATTCAATACAATCATTTCCACAAAAAGTTATATATATAGGATATATAATAGATTATCATTCTGAGTAATGTAGTCTGCCAATTCGTGCTCAAAAATACATTTATACGCTATATGGGCAGTCGACCCCCCACTCTGCTAATGGTCTGACCTGGACCCTCAAAACTTAAATCCCCTCTACCTAAAAATTCAGATGGGATTGCACATTCAAATCCCTCTTCTTAACATTCTGGGGTCACAAGGGACCAGGAAGCTGAGATATACGGCGCTGTTTGGGTCTTCTCACAAGTCGGCTCCTTTAGGCTTTGTTCACACTCAGTTCAATCAGAGGATACCGCCAGTGCCCAATGGACCCGAGTAACTGATAATGGGGTCCATCGGCTTCCATTATGGCAACCGTCAGCAGCGCTATTTATTCTTCCTGTCCAATGTGACAGAACCTGCGACTAATGCCTCGTTCACACAGTCAGTGTTCGGTCAGTGATTATGAGCCAAAACCTGCATTGGAGCCTCCACAGACATAAGGTATAAGGGAAAGATCTGCACCTGTTCTGTGTTTGTTTAGAGCCGTGTCTGGTTTTGGCTCACAATCACTGATGGAAATCACTGACCAAACACTGATGTGTGAATGAGGCATAAGACTGCGAACAAAGCCTTCAATGTAGATGTGAACAGAGCCTTATGTACCTGCCCACGACATGATGGTTAACAATCTATTTCTTAAAGAGGTTGGTGGGTTAAAGGGGTTGTCCGGGTTCAGAGAAGAACCCGGACATACCTGCAATTTCACCCAGGCAGCCCGCCTGAAGAGGGCATCGGAGCATCCTATGCTCCGATGCCCTCCTTTGCCCTGCGCTAATTAGCGCAGGGCAAAGGAATTTCGCCGGGTTCCGGTGACGTACCGGTCCCTGCCGGGCAGAGGCTTCCGCCCGGCAGTGAGTCGGTGACGTCATCGGCGCTGATGGACAGGCTTCAGCGCTGCCCTAGCCAGTAAAACGGCTAGGGCAGCGCTAAAGCCGGCCCATTAAGGCCGGTGACGTCACCGAACTCACTGCCGGGCGAAGTACCCGCCCGGCAGCGAGTATTTACAAAACAAGAGACCTTGCCCTGCGCGATCTAGCGCAGGGCAAGGGGGGGGCATCGGAGCATGAGATGCTCCGATGTCCTCTTCAGGCAGGCTGCCTGGGTGAAATTGCAGGTATGTCCGGGTTCTTCTCTGAACCCGGACAACCCCTTTAATATTGATGACCTGTCCTCAGAATAAGGGCTCGAACGTGCTGTGTTTTACGGTCCGCAAAAGACGGATGCCGCCCGTGTGCCTACCGCAATTTTCGGAACAGAACAGGCGGCCCATTATAGAAATGCCTATTCTTGTCCGCAAAACGGACAAGAATAGGACATGATCCATAATTTTTGCAGGGCAACAGATGTGGACAGCACACGGAGCGGCCCCATTGAAGTGAATGGGTCCGCACCTGAGCCGCAAAAAATGCCGCTCAGATGCTGAACTAAACCACGGTCGTGTGAATGAGCCCTAAGTCATCAATATCAGATTGTCAGGGGTTCGACATCCGGCACCTCCACCAATCAGCTGTATGAAGGGGCTGTGGTGCTCTATTAAAGGGGTTTCCCGAGAGGTTTTTACCGATGACCTATCCTCTGCTACTGCGAGCGCCGATACCTTCTCAAACAGCTGATTGTCGGGGATAACCCATAATTTATACGTTTATATCTGCAGCCCTGTGAAGTGCTATCAGTACAGGAGGGAGGTGCTATCTCTTAGGCCCCTTTCACACGAGCGTCACGGATTTGGTCCGGGTGCGCTCAGAGAAACTCGCACCATTTTGCAAGCAAGTTCAATTGTTCAGTTTTTTCCACGCGGGTGCGATGCGTTTTGATGCGTTTTTCACACGCATGATAAAATACTGAAGGTTTACAAACAACATCTCTTAGCAATCATCAGTGAAAAACACATTGCATCTGCACTTGGTTCAGGATACAATGCGCTTTTCAATGAAGCCCCATTCACTTCTATGGGGCCAGGGCTGCGTGAAAAACGCAGAATATAGAACATGCTGCGTTTTTCACGCAGAACTGATGCGTGAAAAAAAACGCTCATGTACACAGACCCATTGAAATGAGTGGGTCAGGATTCAGTGCGGGTGCTATGTGTTCACGTCACGCATCGCATCCGTGCTGAAAACTCGCTCGTGTGAAAGGGGCCTTATAGACACTAAGTGCTCATGCACACGACCATATGTATTTTACGGTCTACAAAACACAGGAGGTAGAAAAAGCAAAGATATAAACATCTAAATTACAAGTTTACTGACTCCTTTCCCACACAACTATATATCAATCTGCTCGGCTCCTCCTGCTCTATAATATTGTGCTGTCAGATTGCACTGCATTTTGTGGTGACAGGTCCCTTTTAAGCACTGCGGCCTTCTCACAGCATACCAAGCACAGCGCCATTCAGTGTATAGTGTCTGTGCTTGGTATTGCAGCCCAGGCCCAATGAGTTGAATGGAACTGGGCTACATGTGATTGATGAATGTGACGTTACATCAAGCACCCGAGCACCGCAGCCTCTTAGAATAGCTGACCGGTCCTATGCTGAGGATAAACACCAAACCTAAATCCCCACCTATATACACCACAGAATAGACACCAATAGAAGTATATGTGGTTCAACAATAAATAAAAAGCAAATCACACATCCATCATGATTATAGTATCACATTTTTATTAAACATATATTACAGATGTGATTGGCATACACAAATAAATTAAAAACGGTTAAAAACACCAACACAGTGGTGGTGACCAAACGGCAGGATAAGCATAATAAAGTGCAAAAAGTATTTTTAGGGAGGTACTAAAAAGTGCAGATACAGTTCATAAACGAGTATTATACACATAGCCTAAGACCTCATGCACACGAACGTATTTTCTTTCCTTGTCCGTTCTGTATACAGAACCATTCATTTCAATGGATCCGCAAAAAAAACGGAAGTTACTCCACATGCGTTCCGTTTCCGTATGTCTGTATTTCCATTCCGCAAAAAAGTAGAACATGTCCTATTATTGTCCGCATTACAGACAAGGACAGGACTGTTCTAGTAGAGGCCAGCTGTTCCGTTCCGCAAAATACGGAATGCACACAGACGTCATCTGTATTTTTTTTGCAGATCCGTTTTTGCGGACTGCAAAATACATACACCATAGTACATATATAATAGTATGACTATGAAGAGTACAGATCAAATAACATGTGAAAGAAAAAAAATCTATATTAGCAATCCAGCATAATACTAAGTATATAGCCAAATATCTATACAATACCAGCCAAATACTTTTTGCACTTAAAGGGGCTGTCCCATCATAGACAATGGGGATATATCGCTAGGATATGCCACCATTGTCTGATAGGTGCAGGACCCGCACCTATATCAAGAACGCAGTGGGTAAAGTTGAGGAGGGCGCACCGCGCATGCGCAGCGCCCTCCATTCATTTCTATGGGAGCAGTGGGGAGCTGCGCCTGGTGGTGGCCGGAACCCAGGAAACCCGGCTTCCTCCAGGCACAGCGACCCTCGCTCCATTCTCAACCCGCACCTATCAGACAATGGGGGCATATCCTAGCGATATGCCCCCATTGTCTATGATGGGACAGCCCCTTTAATTATGCTTATCCTGCCGTTTGGTCACCACCACTGTGTTGGTGTTTTTAACCTTTTATTTAATTTATTTGTGTACGTCAATCATGTATGTAATACGTGTTTTGCAGACAAGTATAGGACATGTTCTATCCCTTTGTGTAAGGGGTTGTTCACATATCAGTTATTTGATCAGTTATTTCCATCAGTTATTGTGAGCCAAAACCAGGTGCGGGTCAAAAAGACTGAACAGGTGCAAATCTTTTCATTATACCTGATCTCTGTTTAGTGTCCACTCCTGGCTTTGGCTCACAATAACTGATGGAAATAACTGATTAAATAACTGATATGTGAACAACCCCTTACAGACATACAGATGCAGAAAGCTCATGGATCAAATGTGTGCTTTTCACACCCTTATGTCCGCTCCACAAAATGCTGACCACGGACCCATTGAAGTCAAGGGGGTCTGGGAAAAAAAGGCGGACGACACACAGACTGCATCCGTATTTTGCAGATCCGCAGTTTGTGGACCTCAAAACAGACATGGTCGTGTGCAGGGGGCCTGAAAGGGATATTCCATTCCAAGGTCATTGGTGGCTTATCTTCAGCATAGGACATCAATATCTGATCATCCGGGTTCTGCTGATCAGATTTTACCGAGCAGCACAGAGAAAAATGCTCTGTATCAACTCCAGCGCTGATTTTCCATTGAGAGCGATGGGAAGGGGATTCTGGGCAGACGGTAAAAATCCACCATGTGAACATGAAATCCATGGTGAATTCCCCAGCAAATCCGCATGTAATGCAAATCCACAGATACTACAAAATCCACAAAATCTGCAGCGCACATATCTGCCCTTTAATATAAATTGAGTACGACCCCTGACATCGCACACAACTCATTTTGCCATGGAAGCCACGTCTGGCCAGCAAGAATGCAGTAGTACACGGCAGCCCCCTCCCTATGGTCAATTATATGTATTATATGATATAATATATGCCCCTTTAAGCTGACAGCATTTAATTAAAATACAATTTTAATAAAGTTTTAAATAAAAACAGCATATTTTATTAATATGCTAATTAGATAGTTGGAGCACCAAGGGGCAGGCCAGAATCACTGGAGCACCAGTAGGTAAAACATCCTTGCAGCCTTAACCACTTTCCCCCCTCTGGATCCCACAAGCTCTCTGGCCCTGTCAATGGAGGGGAGGTGGGGAGTGACTAAGGATGAAGGGGTGGCAGCTGCCTTACATCACTCCTTCCGACGCTTGGCCTTGTGCCTGGTGATGTAAGGCTTGCATGACGCATTTTTTTGTCCGGTCGGCACTCAGGCTCATGCACACGAACGTGTGCGGCCTGTGCCCTATTGCGGCCCACTTGAATGTGTCCACAATCCGCAAGATACGGAGCAGAGGCACGAAGCGGAAGCCCACAGAAGCACTATGGAGCACTTCTGTGGGATTTTGGTCTGTGCCTCCGCACTGTTTTATTTTATTGCGGTGTGGACTGCATCTTGCAGATCGCAGACCCATTCAAGTGCAAACGTCGGCCACACAGCCAGTACATTGTGGACCGCTGTTTGTGTTCGTGTGCATGAGCCCTTAAGCTGGAAAGTGGCCAGATCCCCACTGGATCCTATAATAGTCAATGGGGTCCAGTGGTGAATGGCAGTATCTGGCTAGACTGGATTTGGTGAACTCGGGAACAGCTTGCCAGATCAGTTAAAGGGGCTGTGCCATCTCAAAGATTGTGGGCATATTGCTAAGACATACCCCAATGTCTGATAGGTGCGGGTCTCACCTCTAAGACCAGCACCTATACTTAGAACGGAGCCCCCAAAGTCCTATGGGAGCGCCAAAAACAGCCAAGTGCTGGCTCGACTATTTCCGTATAGCCCCATAGAAGTGAATGGAGTGGTGGCCACACTGGTGCAGTGCGCTTCCTATTCATTTCAATGGGACTTATGAAAATAGCCAAGCGTGGTGCTCAGCTATTTTCGGCACCCCTATAGGAATGAATAGACGGCGGCTGCACATGCACGCCCTCCAGGACTTTGCAGGTTCCATTCTAAATATAAATTCCTGCTCATTCTGGGCTTTGAAGTCCAGGAGGCGGTCCTATGAGTGGCGGTCCTATCAGAGTTGTCAATCACTGATAGGACCGCCTCCTGGACGTCAAAGCCCAGAGTGAGTTACAAGTTTTACTGAATCTTGTCCCATAAAACTATATATCTATCTGCTCAGCTCCTCCTGCTCTATAATGTGCTGCCTGCATCTCAAACACCATGCTCAACGTGACAGGTTTCCTTTAAAGACAGACACAGATGAGCGAGTTCAATGCAAGAAACTTGCAGCGTGTGGAAGTGTGATTTCCCATTCTGACCTCTGCTCCTCTGACAGGATTGCACAGCCTAGTGCCTCCTACACACGTCAGTGTTTGGTCAGTGATTTCCATCATTGATTGTGAGCCAAAACAAGCATTGGAGCCTCCACAGACATAAAGTATAATGGAAAGATCAGCACCTGTTCTGTGTTTAGAGCGGCAACTTGTTTTAGCTCACAATCACTGATGGAATCACTGACTACTGATGTATGAATGAGCCCTTATGTTGCGTGTAATCTTGTCAGAGGAGCAGACTTCAGAAAGGGAAATCACACTGCCACACGCTGCGAGTTTCTCACATTGAGCTCACGCGTCTGTTTCTGGCCTAAGAAAGAAAAGAATAAACATACACCAAGTGGTAATAGTTTAGTTTGCAAAAAGTTTACAGTTTTGAAAAGAATAGTTTTTTAGACTAAAGGTGGCTTTAAACGGGAAGATTCTGTGACAAATTATCGGGGTAAAAGTTCCTGTGAAAGCTCATTCCCGACAATCTGCCTGTGTAAATGTGCCATTCATCAACCGATGAATGAGTGAAACACTCGGGTGATCTTGTCAATCATGCAGGCACCATCGATCATCACAGCTGTATGAGGACGAACAATTGCAATACCGATCCCTCATTCTCATACTGTGGAGGTGATCCCCACTAAGCGAGCAGCCGACTGTCAGGATGGAAGTGTTCCTTCCCAACAGTCGGTTGCTTTTTCAGTGGGGATCACTTCCTTCCCGACAATCGGCTTCTCATTGCCACGTCTAAATGCACCTTTAGGCCGCTTTCACACAATCAGTGTTTGGTCAGTGATTTCCATCAGTGATTGTGAGCCAAAACCAGGAGGAGGTCGTACACAGAGATAAGGTATAAGGGCTCATGCACACAAACTTATTTTTTTTCCATGTCCGTTCTGTTTGTTTGGTTTTTTTTGCAGCCTGTATGGGGAACCCTTCACTTCAATGGGGTCGCAAAAAAATGGAAATTACTCCATGTGTCCATAGGACTGTTCTATGAGTAATGCACACGGCCAGTATCCACAAATACGGCAACTGCTATGTGTATGAGCCCTAATGGAATGTGTAGGGCCCCCCAGAGAGGTTAGCTTTCCTGTCAAAATGGTGTGTGGTTTTATTGTTTTGGCTGGTTGGTTGTTTTTTTTGGGTTTCTCTCTTCACCCCCCAATCCCCCACTCCCAAGTGTTTGTATTCTGTTTTACAGGCTTACCTCAGGTTAATTCCGGTTCTGGCTGGTCCTGGTTCTTCTGCCCAGCAACAGCCTTGCAGGGATCAGCTGTTTCATTGGTTGCTGTGTCATTGGTTGATTCTCCTCGGCTGACTGGCTGCTTCTCCTGGAGGCGGGAAAACTTGTAGTTTAAAAGACAGGACATCACCATTAGTGACCTGCAGTTGAAGAAGATTCGGACCAGCGCCCAACCCTCCCTCCCTTTTTTAATTATGTTGCTTTTAGTTATGTTGCTAATGCTGGGCGGATTTATGGTCAAGATTATCGGTATTGATTAGATTAAATTATCTATTTATTGTTATTGATTATTTATTATTTAACCACTTCCCATACGGGCCACTTACCCCCTTCCTGACCAGGCCTAATTTTGCAAATCTGACATGTCTCATTTCATGTGGTAATAACTTTGGAACGCTTTTACTTATCCAAGCCATTCAGAGAGTGTTTTCTCGTGACACTTTGTACTTCATGTTAATGGTAAATTTTAGTCGATATGTTTTACTTTTATTTATAAAAAAATCCAAAAGTTAACGAAAATTTTAAAAAATTCACTGTTTTCTAAATTTAAATTTCTCTGCTTTTAAGACAGATAGTGATACCCCATAAAATACTCATTAACCACTTCCCGTCCGCACGTTGACTATAAACGTCCGGGAAGTGGTTATCTATCTCTGAATGGCCGTTTATAAACGGCCATTCAGAGATAGCAGCTGCACGCTAATCGTGCAGCTGCACAGTGGGGTACCTGCTGTCAGTGACAGCAGGGTACCCCAAAGAGAAGGCAGGGACCATTCCCAGGGGTCCCTGCCTTCTAGATCGCTGTATACACAGCGCTCAACGAGCGCTGTGTATACAGATCAGGAAGCGCTATTGCGCTTCCTGTTCCGGCCCGGCGGTCACGTGATCGCCGGGGCCGGAGAGTGCAGGAGCTGCCGGGTCTCTCATAGACCCGATCAGCCCTGCACTGAGGCTGTACAGCATAGTATTATGCTGTACAGCCTCTCTGGGGATGTATTTCCCCTATAACTGGGGCCACTATGTCAGCCCCAGTTACAGGAGAAATCAAGTGTAAAAAAAATAATAAAATAAGTGAAGTTAAATGTCCCCCTGAGGTCTTGTATGACCTTATGGGGGACACAAAGTGTAAAAATAAAAAATAAAAAAAAATAGTATCATAAAAAAAAAAAAAAAATTCACATATATATAAAAAAAATAATTTCCCCCCAAATATTTCATTAAAAAAGTTACAAATAAAAATAAATAAGATACACATATTTGGTATCACCGCGTCCGAAACGACCGTCTCTATAAAAATATCACATGATCTACCCCATAAAGTGAACTGCGTAAAAAAAATCTAATAAAAATTAAGCCAAAACAGCTTTTTTTGTCGCATCACCTACCAAAAAACATAATATTAAACAATCAAAAAGTCGTATGCATCCCAAAATGGTAGCAATAAAAACGTCACCTCCTCCCGCAAAAAATGAGCCCCCACACAAGATTATAGCCCGAAAAATGAAAAGAAAAATGGCTCTTAAAAAACTGCAACACAAAAACATGATTTTTCTTCTAAAAATGCTCTTATTGTGTAAAACGTAAAAAAATAAATAAAAAATAGACATATTTGGTATCGTTGCGTCCGTAACAACTGGCTCTACAAAAATATCACATGATCTACCCCATCAAGTGAACTGTATAAAAAAAATGTAGAAAAATGCCCCTAAACTGCTTTTTTTTTTTAGTTAACCTCCCAAAAATTAGATTAAAAAGTGATCAGAAAGCCATATGTACCCCAAAATGGTGCCAATAAAAAGCACAGCTTGTCCCGCAAAAAATAAGACCTCACGCAGCTCAGTCCACAAAAAAATTAAAAAGTTATCACTCTTACAAACCATGACAAAAAATTCCATGTTAGAAAATGCAGATGCTGCTCCTCCCCTTCTGAGCCCTGGCGTATCCCCAAATAACAGTTTACGACCACATGTGGGGTGTTTCTGCAAACTGCAGAATCGGGGTAATAAATATTGAGTTTTGTTTTGTTGTTAACCCTTAATGTGTTACAGGAAAAAATTATTAAAATGGAAAATCTGCAAAAAAAGTGAAATTTTGAAATTTCACATCTATTTTGCTTTAATTCCTGTGGAATACTGAAAGGGTTAACAACATTTCTAAAATCAGTTTTGAATAGTTTGAGGGGTGTAGTTTCTAAAATGGGGTCATTTATGGTGGTTTTTATTATGTAAGCCTCACAAACTGACTTCAGAACTGAACTGGTCCTTAAAAAAGTTGATTTTGCAAATTAGCAAAAATTGCGTCTAAAATTCTAAACCTTCTAATGTCCTAAAAAAATAAAATGACACTACCAAAATGATGCCAACATAAAGTTCACATATGGGGAATGTAAATTAAAAAGTATTTTATGGGGCATCACTATCTGTCTTAAAAGCAGAGAGATTGAAATTTAGAAAACAGTGAATTTTTTCAAATTTTCGGTAACTTTTGGATTTTTTTATAAATAAAATTAAAACTTATCGACTCAAGTTTACTATTAACTTGAAGTACAATGTGTCACGAGAAAACAATCTCAGAATCGCTTAGATAAGTAAAAGCGTTCCAAAGTTATTACCACATGAAGTGACACATGTCAGATTTGAAAAATTAGGCCTGGTCAGGAAGGGGGGAAATGGCTCAGAGCTGAAGTGGTTAATTGACATTCCTCATATGTCTACTTTATGTTGGCATCATTTTGGTAGTGTCATTTTATTTTTTAGGACATTAGAAGGTTTAGAATTTTAGAAGCAATTTTTGAAAATTTGCTAAATCAACTTTTTTAAGGACCAGTTCAGTTCTGAAGTCAGTTTGTGGGCTTACTTAATAGAAACCACCCATAAATGACCCCATTTTAGAAACTACACCCCTCAAACTATTCAAAACTGGTTTTAGAAATGTTGTTAAACCTTTAAGTATTCCACAGGAATTAAAGCAAAATAGACGTGAAATTTCAAAATTTCACTTTTTTTGCAGATTTTCCATTTTAATCATTTTTTTCCTGTAACACATCAAGGGTTAACAACAAAACAAAACTCAATATTTATTACCCCGATTCTGCAGTTTGCAGAAACACCCCACATGTGGTCGTAAACTGTTATTTGGGGATACGCCAGGGCTCAGAAGGGGAGGAGCAGCATCTGCATTTTCTCACATGGAATTTTCTGTCATGGTTTTTAAGAGCGATAACTTTTTAATTTTTTTGTGGACTGAGCTGCGCGAGGGCTTATTTTTTGCTGGACAAGCTGTGTTTTTTATTGGCACCATTTTGGGGTACATCCGGCTTTCTGATCACTTTTTAGTCTAATTTTTGGGAGGTTAAGTCACAAAAAAAAGCAGTTTAGGGGCATTTTTCTATATATTTTTTTACACCGTTCACTTGATGGGGGTAGATCATGTGATATTTTTATAGATCCAGTTGTTACGGACGCAACAATACCAAATATGTCTATTTTTTATTATTCTTTTTACGTTTTACACAATAAGAGCATTTTTAGAAAAAAAAAAATCATGTTTTTGTGTTTTTTTAAGAGCCATATTTTTTTTCATTTTTCTGTCTCTGATCTTGTGTGGGGGCTCATTTTTTACGGAATGAGGATACATTTTTATTGCTACCATTTTGGGATACATACGACTTTTTGATTGATTGATATGTTTTTTGAGAGGTGAGGTAATTAAAAAATCTGTTTTGGCATAATGTTTATTTTTTTTTTACAATGTTTAACTGATGGGGTAGATCATGTGATATTTTCATAGAGCCGGTCGTTGCGGATGCGGTGATACCAAATATGTCTATTTTGTTTATTTTTATTTGTAACATTTTTTAATGACATATTTGGAGGAAAATTTTTTTTTTATATGTGAAACTTTTTTTTTTATGATACTCTTTATTTTTTTATTTTTTATTTTACACTTTGTGTCCCCCATAAGGTCATACAAGACCTCTGGGGGGACATTCAACTTTACTTTTTTTTTTTTTTTTTTTTTACACTATTGATTTCTCTTGTAACTGGGGCTTACATAGTAGCCCCAGTTACAGGGGAAATACATCCCCAGAGAGGCTGTACAGCATAGTACAGCGCTGTACAGCCTCAGTGCAGGGCTGATCGGGTCTATGAAAGACCCGGCAGCTCCTTCACTCTCCTGGCCCCGGCGATCATGTGACCGCCGGGACAGGAAGCGCACATAGCGCTTCCTGATCTGTATACACAGCGCTCGGTGAGCGCTGCGTATACAATGATCTAGAAGGCAGGGACCCCTGGGAACGGATCCTGCCTTATCTATGGGGTACCCGGCTGTGCAGCTGCACGATTAGCAATTAGTTCAGAAACGTCCATTCAGAGATGATTAACCACTTCCCGGACGTTTATATACTATGGGTGGACGGGAAGTGGTTCATAAATATTTATTGGTACTTTTATGGGTAACCCCAAAATAAAGCAACACGGCCTGTTTATCCATATTGGTGTCGGTCTTCTTTATTTTATTTATTGTTCTTATGTGATTTGTGTCTCCAAGATTTGCTCCTGTTCTGTCTTGTGGACCCGCTCCTGGTTTTGGCTCATAATCACTGATGGAAATCACTGACCAAACACTGACTTTGTGAAAGCGGCCTAACAAATAATTCATATAAATCTTTGTCCCTCTCAGTCACATTTTCTACATATTACTACATGTGTCTCCTGTAATGACTCACAGCCTGAAAGCTTTGGCTGATCAGGTGATTATAGGCTACATCAGGCTAATTGCCATGTGGCAAAAGCAAAATGCTGGGACCTGACTGCGGGCTCCAATATGATTCATACAAATGGATCTGATGCGTCACGCAGAAAAAAGAGGAGGACAGATGGATCACCTGCGTATTTAAGGGATATAATGTACATATCTTGTGGATAAAATGTGTGATAATTGCTACACGTCACATGTACAGATCACTGTAATTAAATGTGATTTTGATAATTTTACAATTATTCCTATTCTTTTTTTTTTCTTTTCTTTTTTTTAGCCTTCCCTATAAATGTCAGTGATTACTGGATAGCTTAGGGGTTAATGTGATTCCCAGCTGTGAAGGGTGGAGTGTGTCCTAGAGTTAATGCTGCATACTGCTGGTGAGGTACGGTGACTTACAGATTAATTATGATATCAATAATTGCCTGTGGTGGTTTAAATGATACATTAAGGGCCCTTGCACACGAACATATGCGCTCTGAGACATATGGTCCGTGAGCGGGTCATATGTCCTGCAGCGGCATTGATCGTGTAGATTACAATGATGCTGTGCATGTCGGGCCGCCCGCGGGGCTATTGTCCCGTACTCACAAGATCATATGAGGGCACAATAGTCCCGCAAGCGGCCCGACGCACACAGCATCATTGTAATCTATGATGCTGTGCACTCCCGTGCACATGATCAATGCTGCTCCGGGACATATGGCCCGCTCACGGACCGTATGTCTCGGAGCGCATACGGTCGTGTTCAAGGGTCCTTAAAGGGGTTGTCCGGGCTTTTAATATTGATTACCTATCCTCAGAATAGGTCATCAATATCAGAAGGGGCAGGGGTGCACCACCAATGAGGCCAGATGAGGAGATAAGAGTTGGGAGTTGTAGTGGTTGAAGCAGCAGGAGAGCCGCAGGTTGGGCATCCCTGGTGTATAGGAAAACTGGCTTAGTTGCCCATAGCAACCAATCAGATTCCATCCACAAAAAGAGTAAGACAGGTTCTATCATTTTGCGCGGATATATACAGCACAAGGATAAGATCCGTGTGGGGTCCGTTTTTGTTGCGGACCTATACAAACGAACGCGTCCATGTGAGATCTGCAAAAAATTTGGATCAGACACTCGGAAGATATTGTGCGGTGCGGAATGGAGGCACGGATCAGAAACACTACGGAGTGCTCCCGTGCGTTTTCTGTCCTTGCCTCCGCACTGCAAAAAGAGCAGTGTATGCACTCATTTTTTTACAGTGCGGACTGTTGGATGCTGATCGCAGACCCCTTTCAAGTGAATGGGTCCATGCCATATAGATTATATGTAGAGAAGAACAAATCTATTCGCCGATTCGTTGATTCGTATCGAATCTTGGAAATTTTTAGGTGCGAAGCAAATCCGAATATTAGGTGATTCGCTTCGGCTTTGTACGCATTCGCTACGTAGTTTGTCCTATAAATTATACGCTGTTGGTACGTAAAAGTTACTCTATATGCTGTTGCATACGAATTCAATTCATTAGCGAACTTTTACTTTTAGTTCGTTTATCGTGCGCAAAAGCCCGGGAAGAAAGCGGTCACCTGACCTAGTGGGCAGGGCTTGCTCTGATTGGCTCAGGCTCCGTAAGCCAGTGACGCATCACTTCTGCTGTGACTGCTGAGACGAGCAGAAGCACTGTGTGTGAAGTTCGGAGACTCTGAGACCTGTTTTGTGAAAATTTGGTGTAATTGCTCTGGGAATCCATATTACAGATATCAGGGATACTGCAGGGCAAGTGCAGGGCTAGTAATTAATCAGGCAGGGAGAGAGAGATAGGGAGAGATAGGGAGATACAGGGACAAAGACCAGCTGCAGGGCCACAGAGTGAATTGAAAAATGTCTGGAATGGATAAGCAAAAGGGGTCCAGTTCCAGCCAGACCTCAAGCTCTAAAAAAAAGGAGAAGGTGGCACAGGGCAGAAGTACCAAAGGACCTGTAGCCGGAGCATCTACTAGTAGTACTCGCAATACTTGGTCGTTGTTCCACCAGGCTAACCCACCAAGGCGCAAAATTGTAGTGGAGGAGAAATGGATGAGGTAGTGGAATGGATGGCACGCTCATCTCAGTCTCAGCTGGATGATCTGCTGTCATCTGCTGATACAGTATCCATATGAAGCCAGGGGTCAGACTCAGAGCGTTCCTCCTGCTCCACCATTCCTCTCCAGCAAAGCCCTTCATTTTCGTACGCAATTTGTACACCTATGCGTACATGTTCAAAGAGGTTGCGTACCTTTTTTACCTGAACGTTCGTTATTAGTGCGCGAATGTTTGCTAAAAGCCATATAATTACGTATATTTTGTACGCAAATTCAATAAATCTATTAGTCGAATATACGAATCTTAGAAAAAGTTCGGCGAATGTTCGGTGAATAAAATTTTGCATGATTCGCTCATCTCTAATTATAAGCCCTCGCGGGCAGGGCCCTCTCTTCTTGTGTACCAGTCTTTAACTCGTCTTGTTCATACCTATTGCAATTGTCTATATTATGTATGTGCACCCCTTATCGTATGTACAGCGCCATGGAATGAATGGCGCTTTAATAATAATAAATAATAATAATGTCCGCAGACAGTTGTGTGCATGAGGCCATAAAGGCACACCCGGAAAAGACCAAGCAGCTGTTTGCATTAAAGGGGTTATCCGAGGCTGGAACTGGCCCCCCATACAGACAGGCCCCTCACACGCACACCCATGATGCTAGGGAGACTTGTCCTGGTCCCCGCCTTCCATTGGCTGCTCCCCCGACACTGGATGTTTTCATCTGCACACGGGGAGAAGCAGCTGCGGCAGTGCAGGGACCAGAAGCAGCGCAGGGGGTGGAGAGCCAGGTAAGTAGAATCAGTGTGAGGGGCCTGGGCATATGGGGGGCCATTTCCAGCCTTGGATAACCCCTTTAAAGAAGAACTCCCGCAAAAATTTTTATTCTCTGACCTGTTAGAAAGGTGCATGATATAATCTGTAGTGATTGTCATTTTCTTATCAGAGGCTGAAATTGAGAGTTTTCACTCTCTTCTTATTGTAGCTGGGTCATGTGACCAACTCCCTGACCTCCAACTGACCCAGGACAGGAAGCCAGTCACTTCTCTATTCATTCCTATGAGACTGAAAGTGAGACTCCCATAGGAATGCATAGAGAATTAGACTTCCTGTCCACACATAAGGTGCTGTGTGAGTTGGTGGGTCTAATTCCTAGTCACATGACACAGATAAGAAACTGGTAAGAAAATTACATTCACTACAGATTACATCATGTACATTTCTAGCAGGACATGGAATAAAATTTTTGCGGGAGTTCTTCTTTAAAGGGAACCTGTCATCTCCGAAACACCCCCTGAACTACAGTAAGCGGTGTATAGTGTAAGTGATGCTGAATCCGAATATGTAAGTTTTATCTTCATACTCACTTCCATTCAGACGCTGTGCTCCCACAAACCTGCAGTAAAATGCACTCACTGGACTCCGGTGCTCACTCACATAATGGAGAGGACTCAAAGAAGAGTCCTGTCAATGTATTTTACTGCAGGTTTGTGGGAGCACAGCATCAGAATAGAAGTGACTATGAAGATAAAACTTACATATTCGGATTCAGCATCACTTACACTATACAACGCTTACTCTAGTTCAGGGGGTGTTTCGGAGATGACAGGTTCCCTTTAATACAGTATGGTACAGGACAACAATGGGGAAAATAAGAAAACTGTGCAAAGAAAACACGTATTGATTGGGAGGGAATTGTCGTTCTATCATTTGCAGAAAGGGCAGTGGATCCACAAAAAATACGTGCACGGCCCCATAGAAATGAATGCGTCAGTGTGTGCAGATATCACACTGATGAAAAATACGGTCATGTGAATGAGGCCTAAGATTCCTAAATGGCTGATCAGCTGCCTTTACATGGACTATTCAAGAACATATTTAGTGACAGTTTTATGTATTTTTATGTTTGGTTGGGACAATCCGTTCACTCTCATCGCGCTCTATCTCAACCTGTCCCTTATTGTGAATGTGTGTGATATACAGTACATATACATCAGCTTGTTTAGTCAAGTCTAGTTTTCCGAGAGCCAGATATTTCCAGCTCACAATTACACTAACATTTATAATGGCAACAAAAGTAACTCATCAGACAAGTTTTTCCATGTAAACCTCATTGTTATACCTGTACATTGCTACACTGTGCACGCTGCCATTGTCTCCCTGCCTCTCTACGTGCTGGTTGGGTCTGTGTTATGGAAACATCTATACATAAGTGTCTGCTCGTCTAACCTTTTCCAAGCATTAGGGCTCATGCACACGAACGTAATTTCTTTCTGCGTCCATTCCGGGTTTTTTTGCGGACCGAATGCGGAACCATTCATTTCAATGGTTCCACAAAAAAGACGGAAGTTACTCTGCATGCCGTTTCCGTATGTCTGTATTTCCATTCCGCAAAAAAATAGAACATTATCCTATTATAAGGATGGGACTGTTCTATTAGGGGCCAGCTGTTCCGTTCCGCAAAATACAGACCGCAAAATGCATACCGTCGTATGCATGAGGCCTTAAGGGCATGTTCACACTGTTGGAAAAATCAGCCGTGAAATCAATGGCAGAAATCTGAGGCTGACCCGAATCTAGATTTCTGCCCTGGATTTTCAGTTACGGTAGGGCCACACGGTCAGGTTTCTGCATTCAGTGTTGGAATCCAAAACCAGGGGCGAATTTTAAAAAAATGGAGACGGCTTACCTGTCCTTTATATTTTCTCTCCTTTTAAGATCCAATCCCGATTTTGGCTTTTAAAACTGCAAGCAGAAACCTGACCGCGTGGTTCGTACCCTTATTCAAGCAGCAGATTAACACTTGGATTTAGGATATTCTGTATGTGGCCACCCGGCAATGGTTCCTGCTTGGCAAGAATTGAAGCGTCAGTTAGGTTTTTGTTGTTTGTTTGTTTGTTTTGCAACATTGTTTTCCCACGGAAACCTGTGGGAAGCGGATTAGGAGTATTTTCCATGTGGATTTCAAATGCAAAATCCACACGGAAATCAATGTGAACAAGCCCTAAGGCCACCCACACATGTTGCGTATTACGTGCGGATTCTCATGCGGGGAAAAAGTGCAGCTTAACGGGGTATTCCCATCTTAGACAATGGGGTCATATCACTAGGATATGCCCCCATTGTCTCATAGGGGCGGGTACGCATTTAGAAATCCTCAGCAAGTCAATTATTTAGGGCTCATTCACACAACCGTATGGTAGCTGTGCCCCTGTTACAGACTGAAAAAACACCAGTTATGTGAACTCCGTGCCAACCTATTGACTTGAATAGCTCCACGATCCACAAAATACGGTAAAAGGTAGGACCGGACCCAAAGGAGGGGGCACGGACCCGAAAGCCCACGGAGTGTTTCCATTGGCCTCCGATCCGTGCCTCTGCTCCGCAAAAGACAGGACATGTCGACTTTTGCCGTATCTTGCGGATCGTGGGCCCATTCGAGTCAATGGATCAGCATCCGCAGCACGGTGTGCACACGGCCAGTGCCCATATATTGCGAACCCAATGTTTGTCGTACGCATGGCATCAATATGGTCATGTGAATGAACCCTTACTGCGATATTTTGTTCAGATTTCAGCCTTTGCAATGCACGGAGGAGATCTGCAGGAAATCCACATCAAATCCACAACCAAAACTAACAAAAGTAACACATGCATTTTTATGTGCAAATTTGGCGCAGAAATGCACAGAAATCTGTTTGTATTTTCTGTTTGGAAACCTGCACTGAGAACAGGGACCCTGTACCCTGCGAGGATCTCCAAAGAGAATGGGAGGATGAGCATACACATTGCTGCTCCATTCATTTCTATGAAACTGCCGGAGATGGCCAAGTACAAGCGCTCGTCTATTTTTAGCAATCCCACAGAGATGAATGGGGATGCAGTGTCCGTTCTCTGACCGCCATTTATCTAGATTCCACCATATACATGCATGTTTTCAATGGGAAGAGTGAAATGTAGAGTGTCCACTGCCAGACACCTCTCATCTCCCACAGGAGCATGCCTGCTGAAATCCAAAATGAGACATCCCATACACATTAGGCCTTGTTCACATTTCCGTTTTTCACTGACATGTGCCGTTCGTCTTTTTTCACAGACAGCTCATGTACCCATTGATTTTAATGTGTCTGTTCACAGATCAGTATTTTTTTACTGACATGGTCAGTGAAAAAACCACGGAGGTATACCCCACTTTGGTCTGTGATGTGGACCAAACATCGTCATTAGGCTAGTTTCACACGAACGTTGTGTTTTGCGGTCTCCAAATTGCGGATCCGGAAAAAAAACGGATGACGTCCGTATGGCATCCGTTTTTTTTTGCGGATCCATTGTAACAATGCCTATCCTTGTCCGCAAAACGGACAAGAATAGGACATGTTCTATTTTTTTGCGGGGCTATGGAACGGACATACGGATGCGGACAGTACACAGTGTGCTGTCAGTATTTTTTGCTGACCCATAGAAATTAATGGGTCCGCATTTTATCAGCAAAAAATGCGGATTGGCACCCGTAAAATATACTGTCGTATGAAAGAGGCCTTATACTCTATGGGTCTGTGAAAAAACACGGACACAACACACATGGCATCCATGTTGTGTCCGTGTTTGGTCCATTTTTCACTGAAGACTAATAGGAGGTGCTTTTGAAATTAATTTGGAGCTGAGCAGTGTCTGTGGATTACGAATGACACACGGAGGGCAAAAAACCGACACATGGACTAAACACGTATCCTTTACGGACATGATGGTACATGGATGCATTTTTTCACGGATGTCAAACGGACAAGGAACTGTGAACGAGGCCTTAGATCAGTGGTTCTCAACTCCAGTCCTCGGGACCCACCTGCCAGTCAGGATTTAGGAATATCCCACAGAATGAATACCTGTGGTAAGTCCTGATGGATGGACGCTAATTATATCAGCTGGTCTAAACTAAGGAAATCCTGAAAACCTGACTGGCAGGTGGGTCCCGAGGACTGGAGTTGAGAACCACTGCCTTAGATTGTCAGCCCCGTAGCACCACAATCACTGGGATTAGCTGACTTCCAGTCAGGGGTGTAACTACCATAGTGGCAGACCATGCGACTGCTATGGGGCCCAGAGCAAGAGGGGGTCCAGTCTTAGTTGGGATCATCTCCTCTTCTACTGGAGGTGAAAACTTGGTCAGGACTTTACCCTCTAAAGGAACAACTTTTAACAAATAAAGTAGTGGAAAAATGGCCCAAGGGTCATTGATAAGAGTTTAGGCAGAAACCCTTCTGTCCTGTGTGGGGGCCTGGTTTGATCCTTGCTAGGGGGCCCTTACTTCTCGATGTACGTCACTGCTTCCAGCTATAGACATCCTAAGCAAAATAGGAATAGACGTATCCAGGTCTAATACCCTCTTCCCTCACCCTCAAGCCATGCATAGACATCCGAGTGCAGCTCCCATAAGTAACAATCTAATATGTATGGCTGCTGCCGAAGCATCAAGAGTTACCTGTGGACAGAAACAAATGGGTCACGTTTTGTTTTTTTTGTAACCCGGGTTCCTCAATCTGAAGCCATGAACGATATATCTAACACCACTGCAAATTCAGACACAGAAATTGAAGCTTGCTGTAAATGTACAGTCATGTGATGGACGGCCGCTCCGTAGATCCTCACACCCAGGGACTGCTAATGAGCACCAGTGTACAATACATCATCTCCTATGTCTTCTGGGCTAATTAGTGCTTCGCTTTATTATGCCTATTGTGTTATAAATTGTAGACATCTCTGAAGATTTATTATGACTTTACTGGTGACAAACACATTTTGTTAGTCCAGGTCTGATGGAAAGAACGCAGTACAATACTGTATGTTGGCTCCTGGTAAATATTAGCTTTGAAAAAGAGGTTTTTGGGAATTCACCTTTTTATTTACCAGTGATGAGCTGCAGATTAAAGGGGTTTTCCAGGCTGCTGATACTGATGACCTATCCTCTAGATCCTATCAGTGGGTGTCCGACACACTGCACCCTCACTGACCAGCCGCAGCTTCCGGCGCCGGACGTAGGACTTTGAACGGAGCAGGAAGCACAGTCCAGTTCCAAGTGTGGTGGCCGTGCCAGTTTACTGCTGATCAGCTCCCATCTGCCTAAGGAGGCATTCACACGATCGTATTTTTAGTCCGCATCCCATCTGCATTTTTCACGGACCCATTCAATTCAATGGAACTACAAAAAATGCCGAATGCACATCGGCTTGGCAAAAAAATTGAACATGTCTTATTCTTGTCCGTTTTGCTGACAAGAATAGGCATTACTAACAGGGGGTGGGGCGCACTGATTTGAAAAATGCAGAAGGCGCGCGGCCGGGTGTTTTGCGGATCCACAATTTGCAGACTGCTAAAGGGATACGGTTGTGTGAATGCCCCCTTAACCACATCTCCTACTGGAGCATATTGAAATCTAACATGCCTGGTCCTTCGTTCCTTTGACATGTGCCTCTGTGGAAGAGTTAGTAGGCTCCAGGGGTGCACTTAGCCTTTCTGCTGCCTGAGGCGAAAACTGAAACAGCGCCCCCCCCCCATGCCAATTTCTTAACCTAACGCCTTTGCCACCATGAAAGGGCTCATTGCCCATGGCCCTTCTGCTGCTCCCCTCTTGCCCCTTCGTGGTGCTTCCATTAGGCGATCTCCTCACCTGGCCTCATTGGTGGTGCACCCCTGGTAGGCTCCCATAAGCTGTAGATAGATGATACCACCAAAATCAGCAGGTCCAGCTATTTTTTAATGTGTGCAGTCAGTTTTACCATCACAGGTCAATGTCCTGCTATGGCTATTGATGAGGCGAATTGTTGCTGTAATTGAACTAGTTGTGATCATTTATATAATTTCAGGAATTATTCTTTATACTTTTAAGTTTTATGTATTATTTTTATTTTTAATATTTTACTTCTGGATTTGTACTGTAAAACTTGCCTAGCATCTAAAATCCACATGTCCACAGTCCATGGCGGGTTCACACTTCTCTGTCCCTATTTCAAAAAGTTGGAAAGAAACTGATCTCTAGAAGGATCTCATTGTTTAAAAAAAGTGATGAATATGTCCGTCTTGCCCAGGGGCAGATTCCCCTGATGCCCCCATGTGATAGGTGTAGATCTAAAAAGGACACCAGCTCCCAACCCCAATGCCTCTGCCTTGTCCCTGTTCATTGATGAACTGCTCTCCTGAGAATCCTTGATGATTTGAACCTGCCTCTGGCCTCTTAACCTTGCCTGAATAACAGGGTCCTTTGATTCCCATGACTTTGTAAAAATGTTTGCTTTGCTTGGTTCTGACTTGGATGGTTGCTGATTATGCTATTTGATCGGTGCCCGCCCTATGTATCGTATCTGCTTGCTGTCTGCTTTTCTTATGAGACTACTCTGGGGACACAGTGTGTGGATTACCCATAGGGAAATCCATACACCAAGGGGGTTTATGGTGAAGATTTTGCTCCCTGTTTTAGCTGCAAGCCAAATCCATTATCAGAGTGTCACAGAGGGTCTTCTATCTGACCATTGGCCTATCCATCACAGTAGAACCTTATCTTGTCAGGGTCCATGCAATCTTCCAGCCAGTCCTTCAGCACTGTCCCTATTTTGAAAAACTCTATGGTTTGGGTACACACCGCCAGCTATATTTAGCTTTCTACCAATTTATATTAACCAGATATTCCAGTGTTAGGTGGATTATGTCTGGATCTATTATAAGAATTGTAGATATATGGTATAATATGATTTTACACATTAAAACAGACGCGACCAGGTAAAGTACGGCTTCTCCACTTAGTCCCTGAGGTCTCTATTTGACAAGCTAAAACACTTAAAGGGGCTGTCTCATCTCAGACATTGGTGGCATATCGCTAGAAAATGCCATCAATGTCAGATTAGTTTGCCTCTGGGACCTGTTCCTATCTCCAGAATCGGCCCTCCCAAAGTGAAGGAGAGGGTACCATGCAAGAGTGGCCACCCTCCATCCAATGCTATGAGAGTTCACAAAACAGCCGAGTGTTGGCTCGGCTATTTATGGCAGTGCCATAGAGGTGAACGAAAAGGTGGCCGTGCATTTGCCGTGCTCTCTTCATACACCGCTCTGGGACTTCAGAAAATAGCTGAGTGTGCTCCTTCACATTGGGTGCCCTGTTCTGGAGATAACTGTGTGCCCCAGAGGTGGGACCTGCACCTATCTGGTATTGGAGGCTTAGCCTAAGCAATATGCCACCAGATCACATGGTTCCTGATGAGCTGGAGAGCAATGAATATGGGGGTATTTGGCTGACATCCCTCTGGCATCATATTAGCAGTTAGAACTCAAGATGTCTGCCTCTCTGTAACCTACTGCGATATCACAGTGACCCTTCTGTCAGGTAACAGAATATCTGCAGTGACAATACAAGTTCCAGTCAAGTAAAATACTGTGACATCACAAGAGTATTCCAGTCAAGAAAACTATTGTGCCATAACAATTGTGACATCACATGTGAGTTTCCATCAGGTAAATGGTTGTCAGTTTCTGTGACATCACAATTGTGAAAGTGAAATACCTGTGACATCACAACTGTGCGTCTATCTATCAGGTCATATACTGTGACATCATAGTTGTGTTTATATCATCAGGTAATGCATTGTGACGTTACAGCTGGGTTTATATGCATCAGATAATGTACTGTGACATCATAACTGTGTTTCTATCTATCAGTATCGTATTGTGACATCATACCTGTATTTCTATCTATCAGGTAATGTACTGTGACATCACAACTGTGTTTCAGAAGGCCTATGGCTGCCATAGAAACCATTTCCACATCTGGGACCCACTCACACCTTCACGTGCCACCAGGAATGGAGAGGTGGCCATTTTTCTCTTTTGTAAATGGAAAGAGCTGCACAATCACGGCCACCTCTACAATCCCGACAGCATATGACAGGGACACACCTACTCCCTGGCTGAGTAGGGTCGCCACTGCAACCATTTTAAGAAGTCTGCAGTTCCCAATGGAGGACAGAACATTCTGCAGAATCAGTATTAATAATTTCATCAAGTCAAAACTAATTTAAGAGCACATAATAATGAGAATAAAAATAATAAGAATAAGAATTAGAAACCAATTTACACATATTTTGGATTGACTACAAAAAAACTTTTGACTCACTTCCACACAGCTGGATCATTAAGTGCCTGGAGGCCATTTGCATTAGCAAAAACATCACCACACTTACAAAAAATGTGATGAAACAATGGAAGAAAGAACTGTCAGTTGGAAACAAGAATTATGGCCAGGTCAATCTCAGGAGGGGTATTCTCAAAGGTCATTCATTTTCACCCCTATTATTCATCATCACCATGAGACCACTGTCCATCATTTTACAAAAGACAAACCACGGCTACCAAACCAACATTCAGTACTGATATTGCCATGGAATTTGACCTAGATAAATGTGCTACAAAAACACAGAAGAAGGGTAAAATCACAGAATGTGAAGGGATTTAAATATACCGTGGCCAAACTATCTCCAACCTGAGGCCTACATAGACCTTGGCATTCTGCATCTGGACAACATCAAGCATGGGAAATTGAAGACCATGGTTAGAAGGGAATATATCCAGAAAGCGAGAAAAATACTGAAGAGCAAACTGAATGGTGGGAATACCATCAAGGACATTAACAACTGGGCCATACCCGTCATGAGTTACACTGCTGGGGTAATCAACTGGGCACAAGCAGAGTTTGATGCATTGGACATCCCCGTGTTCTAGTTTCCTGGAAGGAATTCGACAAGTTATGAAGACGAACACCAACTGTGACCTTGTGTTGTGCTGTATGACTTTTTCTTGAGTAAATAATAATCCTAGCAGCAATAGTTTAAGCCTTTTTGGCTGTATCAATCTTCCTAGCTTTTATGCTTTTTACAAGGGCGATGTCCACTTTCAGAGATAATGTAATAACTATGACCAGTTGCAGGTTTTGTGTAGTGCTGACATATTGATACCATCAAGATACAGAAAAGCACTGAGGAATCCTGTAGCACCAGATGGTCCAGTCCTGCTGGATTTTGGACCAGTGCTAGTTCCAGACCATGCGGCAGACCATGCAACTGCTATGGTGCCCAGGGCAAGAGGGGCCCAGTCTTAGTTGGGATTATCTTCTCTTCTACTTGAGGACTCTACCCTCTAAAGGAACAACTTTTAGCAAAAGAAACAGTGGAAAAATGGCCCAATGGTCATTAAAAAAGGGTTTCCGGCAGAAACCCCTTTGTCCTGTCTTGGGGGCCTGGTTTGATCCTTGCTATGGGGCCCTTACTTCTTTATGTACACCACTGTTTGAATCCAATGATTATTTGAACCTTTTAATCTTTATTCCAAAGACAGTTATATAAAAATTGGGCATCAAGCAAACTAGACCCCCAATTTTTCCAAAGCTTTTCCCATAACTGTAGCCCAAATCATGCCGGCATATAGTGCTTAGCCAGTATTTCTATATACAGCCCACATAATACCACCACATACTACCCAAATAATAGTCAAGATCCAAATAATACTGTTTTAACCTCTTCCCAAGCTCTGCGTAAATGTGTGGCGAACATTTGGTCTCTAAAGATGGTGCCCACTCAACACACAGAAGACACCTGGAGGCAGAGTCCATGATCAGCAATAACACTGATCACAGACTTTTAACTATGGGAGAAGCAATCAGATGATTGCATGTTCAAGTCCCCTAGGGGAACTTAAAAAAATGTAAAAACAAAGTTTTACAAGATATTAGAAAAATATAAAAATTTAAACCACTCCCTTAAATAAAAATAAACAATAAAAAATAAAGATCATAGGTATCACCACATCTCAAAACGCCCAGACTATTAAAATGTAAATGTATTTATCCTGTACGGCAAACTACCTAGCAGGGGAAAAAATAAAAATGGCCAATTCACCATTTTCTGCGGCTTCACATCCCCCAAAAGATTGAATAAAAGGTTTTGCACACTCCAAAATGGTATCAATATAAACTAAAGATTGCCCTGCATAAATGAGCTCTCATACTGTAAATAAAAAAAAGTTATGGGGTCAGAATATGGTCATGCAAAGAAATGTTTTTTCAAAGCGTATTTTTGAAATATTAAAAAGCAAGAAAAAAAATATATGCAGTATATGTGGTATCGCTGTAATCGTGAAGGTTACAAGTCAGTTTTACAGCATAGGGAACGCCGTAAAAACAAAACCCGTAAAACTATGGCGGAATTGTAGGAATTTTTCCAATTCCATCCCATTTGGAATTTTTTTTTCCAGCTACCTGCTATATTGAATGCAATGGTAAACGGTGCCGTAAGAAAGTGCAACTTATCCCACAAAAACAAGCCTTTTACAACTATGTCAACGGAAAAGTAAAACATTTATGCCTCCGGGAGTAAAAAAAAAACAAAAACGGAAAAGGTCAGGAAGGGGTTAAAAAGCCCACATAATACTGCAGTTCAGTTCCCATATATAATACACCACGTATTACTCACTGGAGCACAGTGAACCAGAATTATTAAGAGGCATCATTTTGTTGCATCCTTGGGAGGTCAGTGTGCCTGAAATTAAGTCTATGCCAACACATATTGTTAAATGTGTGGGGTTGTGGATGTCCCACCCACGACCCCCCTACCCTGCCCATACCCCCCTATCCTGCCCATAATCTCCTATCCTGCCCATACCACTCCCACTTTTTGTAAAAGTGGCAAGGGTATCGGGAAAAAGCAGAAAAGCTCACACATTTTGGCATGAAACAGGACTTGTAACATTAGGGACTTTTCTATGCCAGAAAACTGTTGTAGCAGCCCGACACATCCCCCCATAGTGTTTTACCCTTTGACTGACCCTGTTTTGAGGCTGGAGGTACATGTGCAGACATGTCTGTTTGCCTGAACTTTAACTGTACAATTATTGTTTTGTCAGCTTTCTCCTGAGAAAAGTAATTACTGTCATACGAAGCTATTTTACTAAGGTCCAAGGTTAGTGAGGGCACCCTTGTGTTCTGGGCCTGGCTTGTTTCATATAGGACAAAATTACGTGCAGATTGCAAGTTTTGGCTTTCTTCTTGGCTTTGCCCCGTCTCATGTCGGAGTGCTGCCTCTATCACTCATTGCAGATGCAGGATTTGAGATCTTCATTTTGTGATAATGTTGGACCCAGGGTTGGTGGAAGTGTGAATGGTAAATTATGAAATTATGTGCTTAACCCCTTCCTGAATAGCGCTGTACATGTACGAAGCTGGCCGGGACTTTAGAGATGGTGCGACTGGTGAGTGGAGCGGGCGCCATAGCTGCCAACTGTTTCAAACATCAGACACCTGGGACTAATCTCCGCGACCGGCGATAATGCTGATTGCAGATTTTTAACCTTTCAGATGCTGTGGTCAAACATGACCACGGCATCCAAAGAAACTCCGGCTCCCCCAGGCGAGGATCTAGAAAGCCGGATGCAATGTGCAGCAGCTTCTGTCTTCCTGAATGAACAGAAGCTGCCGCACATCAGCATGCCTCCCAACTTTTTGGATGGTCAAAGAGGGACACTTTGGGTTCATTGTGTGAAAGAACCAATTTTTCCTGCATATCTATACACTTGAATAGTTTGCTTTTACACAATAGCGCAAACATTTCTGAATATAGACATTTCTAAAATCCAAATTGCATCAAATAATGAAAAAATATACAAGGCGGGATGTGATATACAGATAAGAACCAGGCAAACACTTTCTGGATCAACACTAAAATGTAATAATGCAAATCTATAGGTCAGATCAAAAAGAGGGACAGAGGGACTTGGTTCGAAAGTAGGGACTGTCCCTCCAAAAGAGGGACACTTGGGAGGTCTGCATTAGTTCCTATGGAGCACCTACCTGTGGTGTCCATGAGAGAAGCAATCTAATGACTGCTTGCTGTAGTTCCCTGTGGGAAAAAAAGTGTGCAAAAATGTGTTTACAAATAAAAAAAATGAAAAAAGTATAAAAATTCAAATCACCCCCTTTCCCCAAAATGTAAATAATAAAAAGATACACATCATGGGCTTTACCGTATGCAAAAACGCCTGTACTATTAAAATATATATCACATACGGCAAACAGTGACACCGAAAAAAAAAAGGTCATCAATGTCAGATTGGTGGGGGTCCAATACCTGGCACTGCCAACAATCGGCTGTTTGAAGAGGCCACAGCCCTCCAGTGAGCACTGCGGCCTCCTCACAGCTTACCAAACACAGCGGCGTACATTGTATAGTGGCTGTACTTGGTATTGCAGCCCAGGCCACTTCAGTGGAATGAATCTGACTGCACATAGGCTACGTGAACGCTGAACATGATGTCACTGGCCCAAATATGATTTGTGCTTTTGACCCTGAGCCCCCCCTTCCCAGTCTAGCAAATTGATCACCAAAGGTTGGCACCACTTTCACATGGCAATATTCTGGTCGGTATTTTTAAGGCAAAATCTTATAAAAAGATAAACTATAAATCTTATAAGATAAACTATAATGCAAGGATTGGCAATCATGTTTTGGGCCCCCTCCTAGTTTTGGGTAACAAATACTGATGCAAAACACTGACCAATGAAAGTGGCTTAAGGCCTCATGCACATTGCCGTGTATTTCATCTGTGTGCTATCTGCAATTTCTGCGGCTAGCCCACTGACCTCTTTCATTTCTATGGGGCCATGTACACATCTGAATCTTTTGCAGATCTGTGTGGCCGTTCTGCAACTGATAGAACATGTCCTATTCCTGTCTGTATTGAGGACAAAAACAATCATTTCTGTTGATGGGAGTGAGAAAAATACGGGCTGCACATGGAAAGGACTCATATTTTGCAGATCTGTTATTTGCGGACCAAAATATGGACACGTCTGTGTGCATGATGTCTTATTCTGTAAGATCTGTATTGTAATTCAGTTATTATTATGATCAATACAAACAAATGTGCAAAGAATATTTACTACATGCAGTGATTTTTTTTATACTTTATTGATTATGGTCAGACATTAACCCTTTCCCACTCTGTTGTAGTATTATGGCACAGTTGCGGAGGTAAGTAAAGCTCTGAGCCATAATAGCACATAACGGTGTTGGCGTGGACACAGGAGTTGGGTCTGTGGCATCACTTGTGGGTGTCAGCTGTGTAATAGCTCTGATCCTGGCAGTTTGACCCCTCAGATGCCATGGTGTGATGGGGAGCCGGTGGCACGCTCCTTCCCTACAGCGCCGCCAATCTCCCGCATCTATACAGGAGCGAGGACATGGAATGCGTCCTCATCTCCATGATGATGGCGAGGAGGGAGGAGGAGTTGGCCGCGGACACCGCCGGTGTCCTCGTTTCCTTAGCAACCCAGGGGAAGGGAGGACCCGGTGGCGCACGCTCCATAAGTGCGGTCGCCGCCCTCCATCCCCTGGGCAACTAGCAGCAGGGGAGCTGAGCACCGACCTACATGAGTCAACGCTCAGGTGTAGGGAGGTTTATGATACGAGTCACATGATGCTGGCCACGTGACCCATCCTCTGGGCTTATTTGAACAGGCAACCTGCTGGCCACAGGTTGCCTGTGATTGGTCCATTTACCTTCACCTGCATTTTGAGTACTATTGTGACTTCTGTGTTTGACCTCGGCTTTTGAACTTGACCTCGTCATTGTTTATTCCCCTTGTATTGACGTTACCTCCTGGCTTCCGATATCAGCTCGTTTTTTTACTTCGTTTTTGTGCATTCACTTGGTATTGATGTGACCTCCTGGCTCTTGACCTCGGCTTGGTAATATTCTCTTGTCCATGTGTTCTGTCTTTGTCTATTGTTTTCTCCCATTGTTCCCCTCCCTGTACGCACCAGCACATATCTAGGCTAGGGACTGTCGTCCAGTTGTACATCGTCGCCTAGGACGGACCGTGCAAGTAGGCAGGGTCAGTGGTGGGGTTGAGCTCAGGGCTGCACACACCCCTGAATTGTGACACACGGTTAACGTAGACCATGGCATCTGAGCGGTTAGAAAAAGTGCAGGAGTTTTCAGGGTGGTGAGTAGTTGGCATGGCAGCCGGACACCTTCTAAACGCTCCAAGGCCTGCCATGTCCCTGTCTGTCAGAATCACTATGCACTGAAATACAGAAGTACAGCAAATAGTACATGCAATTGACTGCAAGTTCAAGTCCCCTAAGAGGACTCAAAAAAGCAAGTTGAATAAAGTTTTAAAAGTATTAAATTAAGTAAAAAAAACATAATTGTTTTAAAACTATATCCACAGAAATACAAAAACATGGTGGCTTTTGAAATGCTGAAACAAAAGAAAAAACAAAAAATAATTACTGAGCTTTAAAGGGGTTGTGCAGGCCAGTTATATTGATGACAGGTCAGGATAGGTAATCAATAGCTGATCGGCGGGGGTCCAACACCCAGCTGTTTGAAGAGGTGGCATCCTTTGCTGTGGATTCAATATCCATAGATTTTTACAAACCTCTACAACTGGCTATTTATAGTGTGAAGATGCAAGCCTTATCCTGTCAGTGCACATAAAGTGATTTAAAATAGAATTTATTGGGTGCACGTGCAGACGCTTCCTAATTATACAGGTTCGTACCGAGCTGGGAGTAGTTAATTCGAAGCCAGAATAGAACGATTACACAACTTTCACTTAAATATACAGCTCTGGGAAAGTGAGGACTGACACCCATCCCTCAAATCACATTACAGTGTCATTACCTGAAGTGCTCGGACTTGAGCGGCCAATCTGATAATGGCTCCTCAGGTTATCTACAATGACAACTGGTTGCTATGGATTACCCCACAGTGCGGTATTACGTATTCTCCCTGCTGAACGCAGTAAATACACAATAGGATTGTAATTGCTGTCAGGGGGATATGCTGCAAGCCCATGTAATGAATGCAAATGCAATATGAAATCTAAGGAGATTCGAGACGTTAACAAAGAGCCTTGAGATCCCTTATGTGGGCACTCGACAGCAGATTTGCATTTATGAGTATAATGAATGTTTCGGTGATTAACAAACGAGGTGTAAACCGCTGGCATCATTGCCGTGGTTTATAATCATGGAAGGAGTGGTACTGATTACATGGAGCTCAGCACAAAGTCTACAAATATCTAGAGATGAGCAAATTTCTTGATATTTTCTTTCTGGGTTCTAGTCTAACAAATCGATTGGAAAGATTCAATATGGGGAAGGGATGTAACTACCATAGACTGCTATGGGGCCCAGGGCAAGAGGGGGCCCAGTCTTAGTTGGGATCATCTCCTCTTCTACTGGAGGTGAAAACTTGGTCAGGACTCTACCCTCTAAAGCAGGGATGCTCAACCTGCGGCCTTCCAGCTGTTTTAAAACTACAACTCCCACCATGTCCTGCTGTAGGCTGTCTGGGAATGTTGGGAGTTGTAGTTTTGCAAAACCTGGTGGGCCGCAGGTTGAGCATGCCTGCTCTAAAGGAACAACTTTTAGCAAATGAAGCTGTGGAAAAATGGTACAAGGGTCATTGAAAAGGGTTTAGGCAGAAAAGGGTTTAGGCAGAAACCCTTCTGTCCTGTGTGTGGGGCCTGGTCTGATCCTTGCTATGGGGCCCTTACTTCTCTATGGACACCACTGGTACCGGGGAAAATAATTTTGACCAGAATTAAAAATGCTCAGATTTTTCTGAAAAGTTGTGAATGAGACTTTGAGATCTCCTAGGTCTCTCATGTGATCAGTACTGCCCGTGTTTGTGTGGGTTTCCTATATGGTAGCCACTGACTTCCCAGGGAGTTGTCTCAGCCACACAACGATCCCTGTGCTGTGACTCCCTGTGACAAAAGCGCATTACAAATGTTTGTCATTGATATTGTTGTTATTTCTATATGCACTGTGTATAAGTAATAGCAATAGCAATGTATGGGCAATATCTCATTAACACTGGCAGAGTTGTTTAGGTTTCCAGGGTGATAGACTTAGCCCATCCCCTGATTAGGAAGGGTCTAGTTATATAAACTACAGCCAAGACCTACATGTGCAAGCTCCTGCAGACCAGGTCAAAGTCCAGAAAACCTTTCTCTCTGAGACTATAGCTGCCAGAGAAGCAACTTTGTCATCAGAGTACCCCTGAAGCGAAGAGACCAGCCATCTCAGAAGATCCAGAACCAGCATGCTTTTGCAAGATTCAGACAGTAATGTATTTGTTTGTTCATTACATTAGAGACTTTACTGTTGTGGAAAGGGTTCTTTGCCTCCAGCACCTACCACACTTTGAGTCAAGCTGGCCATCCGGATCTAAAGTCAGCACCCCTGCACCAGAGTCAAGGAGCACTACTATTAAAATCATTGTTGCTGCCCGTACACAGCTATTAGGAGGAGACTGTACTGTGATATACTTTGTGCCTTTGTGTCGCTATATGTACTACAAGTCCCATCATCAATATAGTAAAGAAAGACATTATATATTGCAACCACCGGGCCCGATTATAGATGCACAGGCCACTGCATCTATACTCCTGCCTTGTACCCTGCCAAACATGAAGGGCACCCGAACTACTACCAGGCAGGAGTCCCATAAATGTTCAGGTTGTCTCCCGAGGGAAGAAAGGGTGTGCTCTTCATTCACTGCACGGCCCAGGGAGAGCCAGGGTGAGGACTGTCACCATGAACTGTGAGTACTACTCTCACTATCATAGGCACTACCGCTCCTCCCAGTCCTTCCTGATTGGTTGACTGCAGCTTGTGAACTGTCCACGTGCTGCTGTGATGAAAGTGAATCATGATTGGGCAAATAGCATCATTGTGAATAAGCAACGTGGAAACAGCAGAGCCCCACGTGCCACTGATGTGAGTGGTTAATGTTGGCTACCAAGGTGTGCAACGGTGGACCAACGCTACAGTGGAGCAGCTCACCGCTGGGCTACCAGATGTGTCTAAAACAATAGTTCAGAGAACCCTACTGCGTATGGGGATCCGAAGCAGACGGATGGTCACTGCACCTCTGCTAACAGAGTTGCATCAGCATAAAATGCTTCACTTTTCGTGGCAGTATGGGAATTGGACCTCCTCTGATTGGAAAAAAGTTGCCTTCTCCGGAAGGAGGAAAACAGAACCCTCATACAGCTCCATAGATGGTAATATAAAAAAGTTATGGGGGTTGGAATATGGCGATGCAAAGAAAAAAAATATTTTTCCAGTTTTTATTTTTAAATATAAAAATAAAACTATACAAATGTGGTATTGCTGTAATCATGTCGGAGAATAAAGGGAACAGGTCAGTTTTAATGCATAGGGCAGGGATGGCCAACCTGCGGCTCTCCAACTGCTGTAAAACTACAACTCCCAGCATGCCCTGCTGTAGGCTGATAGCTGTAGGCAGTCTGGGCATGCTGGGAGTTGTAGTTTTGCAACAGCTGGAGAGCCTCAGGTTGGCCATCCCTGGCATAGGGAATGCAGTAAAGACGAAACCCATAAAACGATGGCCCAATTGCATTTTTTTTCCAATTCCACCGCATTTGGAATTTTTTTCTAGCTTCCCACTGCATTGTATACAGTATTAAATTGCATCATTAAAAAGTACACCTTTTCCTGCAAACAATCAAGCCTGCGTACGTCTATATGAACAAAAAAATTAAAAAGTTATGGCTCCGGGAACGGAGGGAGTAAAAAACAAAAAAACACAAAAAATGGAAAATCACCATGTTATCAAAGGGTTAAACAGGTCGTAGGCCTAGTTTACAAGTCAGTGATTTGGTCAGTGTTTGATCAGTGATTATCATCAGTGATTGTGAGCCAAAACAGCAATGGAGGCGACACAGAGAAGGTATAAGGCAAAGATCTTTTCCTGTTCTGGTTTTGGCTCAAAATCACTGATAGAAATCACTGACCAAACACTGGCATGTGAACTATGCTTATTCTTTTTACACTACAGGAAACTCACACTAGATGGCGGTATAGATTCACATTACTAAATCTATATCCCAGAGAAAAAGTTTTGTCATAAGCAATTGTCCATTTAAGTTTTCATAGTTATTTTTTATGGTTCTGTGCACACGGGGCGGATACACTTCATATTTTCTCTCTGGATTTTGCAGGTGGAAAATCTGCAGCATATCACAGTCTTGTCAACAAACTGAGAAAAAATCTGTGCAGAATCCATGTGGAAATTGACCTGCGGGGTGGATTTTAAAAGGCAGCTTGTCAACTTATGTTGCAGATTTTCGCTGCAGATTTCACGCTTTGCAATTAAGTTTTGAATCAAATTCACATATAATTTTTGTGCTCAATTTACATCCTGTGTGGACGCGTCCTAAGGCCTCTTTCACATGAGCGAGTTTTCTGTCCGGATGCAGGGGCGTAGCTATAGGGGGTGCAGAGGTAGCAGTCGCTACCGGGCCCAGGAGCCTGAAGGGGGCCCAAAGACCCTTCTGCTGCATAAGAAGACACACAAAGTACTGAGGGAAGGGGGGCCCAAGCTGAACTCTTGTACCCAGGCCAATGAGCCGTTAGCTACGTCCCTGTCCGGATGCTATGCGTGTAGTGAACACATAGCGTAGCACAGAAGGGAAGCCTGCTTCCCAGCTTCCCAGCACTGGTTCCCAGCTCCTTCACTCCTTTGCTCTCCAGCTTAGGCTGGTCTGCTCTGGTCTGCTCTGCTGGTCTCCAAGGATGTAAACTTCCTGTTTGATGCTGCTGCAGCCAATCGCTGGCCTCAACAGTGACTGGCTCCCCTTGCATCATGACAAATGGTCACATGATGTAAGGGGGAGCAGTTTACCGATGTGGCCAACGATTGGCTGCAGCGGCATCAAGAAGGAAATTTACATACAGAGAGCAGCCAAGGCCATAGAGCAAAGGAGTTAGGAGCTAGCGCCGGAAGGCAGCTAAGTAGGCTTCCCTCCGCAGGTCTGCTCAGATATAGACTTGTATTTTGCCAGTGTGAACATTTTCCTGCAAATGTCAGCTTTGAAGTCTACATGCACTGCCTACAATTCACCACCAGGTGGAACTCTTATGCTTCTGCATTGCTTATTCTTTACCCTTTTTTTGTCCCTTTATATAATGTCCTTAGATTTGCATAACCTCTTCCCGCTGCAGCCATTTTTTAAAATTTGTATTATTAATAATACTATTAATCAATATAGAGACAATGTATTCTGCATCACTTTACAGTTTAGAGGGCACATATACTGACAAAATCAGATTACAGACTTAAAGGGGCTCTACCTGATTTTAAGAAAATCCAGCAGCCTTCTGCCCTATTGTGGGAAGAGAGTTTGGTCAGTTCTTAGGCCCTCCGTCAGGCCTGGCAGAGGTTACTGACCATACTAAAGGTGGACAGATTTTTTAAAAAAACCTGAAGAACTCCTTTAAAAAAGGCCCTTCTCACTAGAGCTTTAAAACCGATAAGGGGATTTTTGTTTTTATTTCTTCCCCTCCACCTTCCAAAAGCCATAACTTTTTATTTTTCCATTAACATAGCTGTGAGAGCTTGTTTTTTGGCAGGCCAAGTTGTATTTTTTAATGCCTTCATTTAATATATCATATAATGTATTTAAAAAAAATTGCAGGGTTGATCCAAAAAAAGAACTCCAAAATCCTTTGTTTTTGGGTTTCATTTTTATGGCGCACTCTGTGCAGCAAATATGATGTGTCAGCTTTATTCAGTGGTTCAGCATAATTACGGAGGAACCAAATTTACATGGTTTTTGTTTAAAAAAAATTAAAAAACAACAAAAAAATAAAATAAAATTTGCTTTGTGTTGCCATATTTCGAGAGCTATGCCATTTTTATTTTTGTTGATTACCGTAAACTGTAAGAGGGCTTGATTTTTGCAAGGTAAACTGTAGTTCTTAGTGGAACCATGTTGGGGTATTTATTTATTTAATTTTTTTCTGGAAGGTAAAGTGACCGCAAAAATGTTAATTTTGACCTTGAGATTTTTTTATAGCGTGAACCATGTGAGATGAATGTGAAATAAATTTATATTTTTTGTTGCTAGAACAGATATGCCAGGAGAGGTGACAGATCCTCTTTAAAGGGTATGCCCCCTAGATACAACCCCTCTCCACAAGGTAGAAAGGGGATCCCTCATCAGATTTCCAATGGACCCCATGCAATCATGTTTCTCCAGAGGTCCCCATTTAGGTATGACAACCCTGTTAGTTAAATAGAACTTAAAAGAATGAAATTACCTGCTAGGCCTATGTCTGAATTTTTCACCACAATGAATGCACTTACAACCCTAATTCTAAAAAAGTCAGGACGCTGGGTGAAATGTACCGTAAATAACTGTAAATAAAAACACAATGTGATGATTTGCAAATCTCATAAACCCATATTTTACTCACAATAGATCATAGAACACATACCAGACGTTAAAAGTGAGACAGTTTACCAATTCATTAAAAATAAACTTCCCCTCTTCTTTTAGCATCAGTCTGTAAACGTCTATTATCCCATTCTTTTCTGATGTAGGATTTTAGCTGCATTTTTCGTTACATGATGCGCCAAATATTTTCTATTGGTACCCGGATTCTTCTTCTGTGAAGCCATGCCGTTGAGATGGATGCAGTATGGGGTTTAGCATTGTTTTGATGAAATATGCAAGGCCTTCCCTGAAATATTCCCTGGGAGCATATGTTGTTCTAAAACCTCTAGATATTATTCAGGTGCGTAGCTAGAACTGACTGGGCCCCACAGCAAATTTTTGTATGGGGCCCCTCCCCAACTTAATGGACGTACTCATACACGCACGCCACATACATGGACGCACTTATACGCACAGTCACCACATACATAGATGCATTCATGCACACGCTCATCACATAGATGGACATATATACTGTATACACACACAAACACATATGACCATACAAGTAGTTATACACCTATTTCTACACACAAACACTTACCTTTCCTGTAGACAGCTGATGTCTGGTCCTCACAGGCAGCCTGGAGAAGTAGGTGCCATCACCCCTCTGTGCTATCCAGGGAGAACCTGCTCACACTAGCTTGGTGCTGGGGGGGGGGGGGGGTCTGGGGGCGGCGGCTTGATCCCATAAAGTTCTGCTGCTGGCTAGCAGCAGATGTCATAGTAAGCTGCCAGCCATTAGAAAACAGAAAGCAGTACTGGCAAGGGCTGTGCCAGTACTGCGGATCCCAGCCTGAGAACAGCCATAGGAGGAGGAAAACAGGCGTGGAGGAAGCGTACTGTGCCTGCAAGGACCTTCGGTGGGCGGAGCTCCAGCGCTGCTGCTGTAAGTGGCATCCTCTTCTATAAAGTGCAGCAGCTGTGGGTAAGGGCAGCCCAATATCTAATAAAAATATTCAGCACTGCTCTGCGGCCCCTTCTAAGCTCGGGCCCCGAAGCAGTTGCTTCCCCTGCTTCCCTGATAGCTAAGCCACTGATACTATTCAGCAGTGATAGAAGCTGCCCACACCATAGGCATACCTCCTAACTTTGCAAATGAATAAAGAGGGACATATTGTGCGGCACGATACATTTTTTCAGCACTAGGCCACTCCTCTAACTCCACCCTCTATGCCACCGCCCACATTGTTCCTCCTTCACAGAATTATGTCCAGCTGTTCCCACAGTAATATGCCCAGTTGTGCCCCCAGTAATATGCCCAGTTATGTGCCCCCAGTAATATGCCCAGCTGTGCCCCATGCCCTAATATGCCCAGTAATATCCACTTGCCCCCAGTAATATGCCCAGCTGTGCCCCAGTAATCCCAGCTGTGCCCCAGTAATATGCCCCCAGTAATATGCCCAGCTGTGCCCCCCAATAATATGCCCACATTGTGCCCCCCAGTAATATGCCAACATTGTGCCCCCTCACAGAAAGTTAAAAAAAAAAACCAAAAAAAACACCACATACTTCTTCCTAGCAGCAGCAGGATATTGGCTGCTGTAGTCTGTGGAGGAGGCGGGTGTCACGCGCAGATGTGTGTGTGGGGGAGGGGATCAAACCAAGCGTAGGAGGGAAAGGAGATTAGGCCTAGAAACTAAGGAAGGAAGATGGACACCTCCTACAGAAAACCCTGGCTCAATTCCTGTCTGTCTACCAGTATGAACAGGCCTCAAAGGTAGGCAAGTTCATACACAGGAGCCTAAACACCGAACTGACCCTATAGGACCCTGGAACTAATGACAGGAATGAGTCTGCCTGTTCCTCCAAAAGGAAGGACGAACAGGAGTCTCCCTAAGGCCTAATAACAAAACACACAGAAGGGAAAAGGAAACTTATCTTTCAGTGAAGAAATGGAGGCTCAAGGATCTCAGCTGAAAACCAAACTGCTGCACACCACAACAACTGAAGCTTTAAACCGCAAGGAATAGTGGGAGAAGAAGCAATTAATAGGGGAGGGACAATTACCACACCAGGAACACCTGAGGGAAAGGGTGTGGTAAATACCAACAATAAAAAGGGAAAACATGTCAGATTATACCACGTGTTGCCAATCTGACAGACCTCCTGTTATCTGTCATAGGAATGTCCATGACAGCGGGGCCAAGGCTGACTGCCGAACAGACCAGAGGTTCAGAGAGCCGGCAGGGATGGTGAAGCATGGAGCTGATGCCAGCTCTCTGCTTCATCATAATACAGACAACTGTCTCTGCTTCCTATGACAGCTGCCAGAAGGCGGGACATACCTCCCCATACCGGGGACAGCGGGACAGCCACTGCAATCCAGGACTGTCCCTCCAGATCCGGGGAGGTTGGGAGGTATGCCTAAAGCAACTAATGCAATACTATCAGAGACTTGTGAGCTGCTTGCTCATTACTAGCTGGATGGTTCCTCCGCTCTTCAGTCCACGTGACTCAAAGTCTGTGGTTTCTAAAAAAAATTTCAAACTCTGACTCATCCGACACAAAACAGTTTTCCATTTTGCCTTTAGTCCATGATAAATGAGCTTTGGTCCAGAGAAGATGGCTGCGTTTCTGAATCGTATTGACAAATGACTTCTTCTTTGTATGATACAGCTATAAAGGGATTTTCTAAGTGACTTACTCTGGAATGGTCATCAGTATCTGATCTGACACAAACAGCTGATCGGCGAGGGTCCCTACTGTCAGACCCCCACCAATCAGATACTGATGACCTATACAGAGGTACTCCTTTAATTGTCTTTGTGGATAGCATGGAGAACGGTGCTCATAGTGCTCATAGACAATCATTTATACAAGTGCTCCTGAGCCCATACAATGCTCATGGATTTATCCAGATCCTCTGAATCTTTTGATGATATTATGTACTGTAGATGGTGGAATATTTAAAGTCTTCACTATTTTACATTAAGGAACATTTTTCGCAGCTTGGTAAACCCCTGCCCATTTTTGCTTCTGAGAGACTCTAGTATGCTCTTTTTATACCCAGCCATCTGTTGTTTTTTTTAATTAATACCAAATTACTTTTCCAGCCTTTTGTTGCCCTGTCCCTATATAAGCTGTAGGCTTCTCTTTCTGAATTGAAAACACTGCATTTTCATGTAGCCACCACTAGGTGGAGTTCATTGCCAACAGAAGATCACAGCTTTCATATCAGTAATGGTACAGTATATGTAGAAATTTCTATTCACTGAGGATCACAAGGGACTGTGAGCGGTAGCATAGGTAAGGCTAGTTTATGGCTATGGACTTTGCTGCTTGTGGAGAGGGAATATTGCTTCAGCTCCCACCACTCTTATATAACAGATTGGCCATCCATTTGAAGATCTGTACTCCACTGTGAGAACTACAGTGGGTACTTATTGTGAGAGTTTTGCACATCTATGGTCAATTTAGGAAGATTGCAAAGTGTTTAGAGAGTGACCGCTGCCTATACACAGCCATTGCGAAAAGTAAGCTCTGTGGTATGCATCACAACTGTGCCCGTTTCTGCTATCTTTACTGCAACACTCATCATCCTCAATAAGGAGACTGTTCTTTGTTATCACTAAACTGGGCCTGGTCATTGCCTCCACTAACCATGGGCCCTTACATCTACTCTCTGGCCTTCACACCTTGCCAACTGTTCACCATCAAGGGCACACCACATAACATCAAGCAGGAGCCCCAAGTCCATGGTATGTGCCTTCTATTTACTCCACAGCCGAGAGTGCAGACAGCCACTGTGAACTGTGAGTACTACCTCCACTATCATAGTCATTACCCCTCCTCCCATGCTTGCCTCCCTTCTGGGTCATTGCAGAAGGCCACTAAACCTGAATAACCTGAGGATGGAGCATGGATCTGGAAGCTTCCAGATATACAATAAATCTGAATGTACTAGTGCTGTGTAACAAGTAATAAAACATTAATACTTGGCAAGTAGTCAGGTCCATGGTCTCTCATGGCAGTGCTGTGCTTCGAGATGGCCGTCAGTGCAGTCATTAAGCAGATCCAACTAAGCATCATTTCACTTTGCCCACAAAAATGAAATTATTTCTCAAAAAAACAAGAACTACCACGGTCAAAATTATTAGCCTCCCAATGCTAATACTCAATTGTGTATCATTTTTGCTGGATAATGGCCTACAGTCATTTGCTGTAGTTTTCATCATGTTTCTGACACATCTCCTGAGGAATCCCTGCCCGTTCTTCTTTGGCAAATCTCTCAAACTCCTCCAGATTTGATGGCCTTCTGGCATCAACCTTCTTCAGTTCACCCCACAGATTTTCAATGGGATTCAAGTCAGGGTTTTGTATAGGCCAGTCAATAATGTTCACTTTGATCTTCTGGAGGTAGTTCTTCACTAGGAGCGATGTATGTTTTGGGTCGTTGTCATGTTGGAAGAGAAAGCGATGACTCAGACCAAGTTTTGCTGCTGACTGCTAATGGTTTTCTTTCAAAATCTTCACATGTATTTCTTTCTTTAAGATTCCTTCCATCTTGATGAGATTTCTAGGTCCAGATGCACCAAGGCATCCCCACAGTATAATACTCCCACCACCATGTTTGCCCCACTGTGAGGACAATTTGGATTATAAGACTCTCCCTTTTTCCTCCAAACATAAACAATGTCTCTATGGCCAAAGAGCTGTAGTTTTGCCTCATCTGACCAAAGGACATGCTTCCAGTATGCATAATCTTTCTCCAGGTTGTCCTTAGCCTACTTCAGTCTGGCTTGAAGGTGTTTTCTCTGCAGAAGTGAAGTTTTTTTTTTTTGGTTTGCAACCCTGCAATTCATTCCTGTGCAGGGCTTTTGCGACTGTTTTTTTTTTTTTTGAGACAATTCCTGACTTGGCTTAGTCATTCACTAGTGTCTTGGCAGTTGTTCTGAGGTCTTTAGACACATCTCTCACTAGTTTGCTTTCCAGGGTCTTTGAAATCTTGAGCTTCCAACCTCTGCCAGGCTTGTTCTGTATTGTGTGGCTGTCTTTGAATTTCTTGATAATACTTCTCACTCCAGTTCTCGACACTTGGAAACGCTGTGATAACTTTATATATCATTCTCCTGCTTTGTAAGCAACAATGATTCTTGTTCTCAAGTCTAAACTGATTTCTTTTGTTTTTGCCATGATGCTTTCTCAAGTGACAGCTCAAACACTTACTGAGGCTTTTATACTGTATGTAAATTGGACGATAACCTCAGCTATGACTTGATTTAACAAGCTTTCATCAGTACACCATTGCACAGCAGTGGTTCCTGCTATGGCTCAATAAAAAAGGCAGTTCTTAAAGGGGCTGATAATATTGATCTCCGCGATTTTAGTTTCTTTTAAAGGGGTTGTCCGAGTTATTTTTTTGTTCTTTATATGTTTCTAACTTGTCAGGTATAACAACTTTCCCATATACTTTGTGTTTCCAAAGCTGCTGGTTTCTCAGAGTTGACTCAGGGTCACATGACCTGTGATGTCACCTTATCTCTCTGCTCTGTGATGTTTCGTTCACAAGCCTCAGTTCAGATAAGAGTCTGTACACGACGTCACTGGCCACGCCCCCTTTCTTTGCCGGGCTCCTGCTATCTGCTTTCTTCCTGGATTCCTTCAGATAAAACATTAACCCCTTCAGCCAGAACACACTGAGGGCTCAAGGCTTTAGAACAAACAGTAGCTGCAGCAGTGAGAGGAGACAAATGCTGGGCAAGGAGCTATAGAGGAATTGTATTGTACAAGAACAGGTAGGGAGAATTTCCTGTGTGTATCAGCAGTGTCATTGTACAGCTGGGACTTGTAGTCCTACACATACAACATGCTGCTGAGTATTCCAGCAGGCAGACATGTACTCACAGCACTTGTATTCATTCCCTTTGCAGAGAGGGGGGGAGAAGGGGGAGGGGCTGAGATTGTTGTTATTGCATGTAAACAAAGACCAGAAGAGAACCAGGGAAATGAGGAAATATGGATTTTTTTTTTGCCTAAAACTTGCTTAACTTAGTTATATATTGCTGCCCATCAGATTTGAAGTGCTATATATTTTTTTTCATAACTCAGACAACCCCTTTAAGGCCTCTTTCACATTAGCGGCAGCATGGATCCGGCAGGTGAAGGGTGCCGCCGGATCCGTGCTGCCGCAGGGACATGTGTGGGTCCGGAACCGCGCTCAGGCCCCACACATGTCACACAGTACAGACACACACACACACAGACATATACACATACATACTTGCATGCTCCCGGCAGGTCTCTGCAGCGCAGGAGAAGCAGGACGGCTCTGCTGGGCGCTTGGTGAAATCGTCCTATGTGCGCGCCGTCCTGCTCCACCTGCACTGTGGAGACCTGCCAGGAGCATGTAAGTATGTATGTGTATTTGTATGTGTATATGTCTGTGTATGTGTATGTCTGTATGTGTGTATGTATGTATGAGTGCAGGTGACGGATCCGTCATGAACTCCATTGAAAGTCAATGGAGGACGGATCCGTTCACCATTGTGTCACACCAAACGGATCCGTCCCCATTGACTTTCATTGGGGGTCATGACGCATCCGTCTTCGTGCGGATGCCTGGACCAGAGAGCAAACCGCAGCATGCTGCGGTTTGCTCTCCGGTCTGAAGACGGAACGGAATGCTTTAAGGAGCATTCCGTTGTCTTCAGTTCAGTTTTGTCCTCATTGACAATGAATGGGGACAAAACTGAAGCATTTTATTCCGGTGTTGAGACCCTATGACGGAACTCAAAACCGGAATTATAAAACGCTAGTGTGAAAGGGGCTGTTATAGTATGCAAATAAAAATGATTTATGCTTTCTAAAGAAAACTAGTATGTTTAGAAATACTAAGTTGAAAATCCTTGCTCTGTTATAAAAGGACTTAAAGGGGTTCTCCAGGAATTAAGAAAATGAAAATACGTAAATATTACTTTATTATAAATATATTCCCAAATACCTTTCATTAGTGATAATGGCTCATTTTGTCTAGGGAGCAATCATTAGGAAAAATAAAATGGCCGCCATCCTACAGGTTTTGTGTGTACTAATAGAACGGCAGCCATTTTATTTCTCCTAATGATTGCTCCCCAGATAAAACAAGCCATTTATAACTAATATATTTATAATGAAGTAATATTTAGGAATTTTCATTTTCTTAATTCCGGGAGAACCCCTTTAAGGAAATTTTGAAAAAACGTTGAATTTCATAGGGGGCTAATAATTTTGTCCTCAAGTGTTGTACTTAGCTGGAAATTTAGCTTTTTGAGTTTTGTATATATTTTTGTGTTTTTTCCTTCATTTGTATTCTATTTATTTGCTCTTTCTTGGATTTTGTCACTGGCTTTTATTTGGACAATCCTGGGATTTCCAGCTTTCCAGGCTCTTTTCCATCTGTCGTTAAAGGGGTTTTCCAATCAATAACATTTACAGCATATTCTACATCTGGAACTTTTACCTATAATGGGCACAATAAAGGATAAAAAGCAGAGGCGGTCTGCTGCCGATCTATAGAGTTACGGTATGTGGTCTGCTCTCTCCTGTTTCCTTCCCCATCAGACCTTTATCTATTGGACCTTTATGGTGTATCTTGCAGGTACGGTATATTTGACATTAATTGGAAAACCTCTTTGGTTAAACCTATTTGCATTCTCTATGTACATTTGTAAAAAAATAAATAAATGTAATCGTTCATGTTGGAATATTACGTATGTGTATGGCACAGTCCCTGAATTCAGCGGATTATTTGTCACCCTGCGCATGCCCCAGGGAGTCCTACTCGGCCAATTTAGTCTCTGCTGTTCCTGGTGTGAACGTTTGAAGGAATTATCCAATGGACGATTAATTGGTGGTTTTGTGGATGGTCATTATTCTGTGTGTAGTCCTGGCATTACAGAGCGGATCTCTGTTCTTTCTCATACAACCTTGGGACCCCCAGGACATATGGACAATGGTTGTCTTCAGACTCCAACCTCATTACTGCAGGGCTCACAAACTAGCTCATAATTATGATGACTATGGTGGGTGGAAAGAAGTCCCCAACCTTTATTGCTCGGGGGCCCCAGAAAATTGTCAGCCTGCCCCGATTACTAATGGTTACTGATATATGTTGGGTACAGGATCACGGCTGATACATTTTCTAATAAGATTATGGACGGAAATACCAATTAATACATTAATACGAGTGTATCAGGAGTGGGGAGGGTTTTAGCCTCATGTGAAGGACACATGTGCTTTACCACAAACCACAGCGTAATACGCCGACTTACTGCTCTAGTGGTAAACTCTTGTTCAGTAAAATGGGTCTATTGTCTTCAATGAGCGACGCTCAATTCGTTCTGCAAATGTTTTCCTTATTGGCTGCGACTTCTAAGTGAATGGAGATCCTTGCGCATAATCAGTGTTCAGCTCATTTTCAACCATCTTTTATTAATTTTTCTGGCAATCGCAAGCACAGTGCAAAGGAGTTCGAGAACTGAATGACTGACGAAGGGTGACCCACTTTCAAGATCATGTGTAGGCTGAGCGTGGTGCAATGTGGAGGAGAAGCGTCACCATCAAAATGTGTTAGATATGCTGATGAGATGTGGTGTCTGGGCAGAATCTGAGGTTCATTGTGGCAGTGCAAGATGATTTCACACATTGAGTCTCCGAAGCTCTGAAACCAGGAACAGCCTGTCCCCTTTACACCGTATGAAATGCTTAAATTGTGTTTATTTTATGGTATATTGGGTGTCATTTATCAAGCTGAAATACACCTAAATTAGGCGTATTTCAGGTGCAGATTGCAGTGCAACAGTTAGTGGCGCCGCAATCTGCAACTTCTCCCCGCTCACGCCAGGTCTAAGAAAAGTGGGCTTGGTGTGGGCGGGGAAGGGGACTGGCCAGCAAGTGAGATGCCTCTCTGGCTGAGTATTTTGAATAGGCACATGTTTGTTGAGTTGTTCAGAATGTTTTTTGTGTTTTTTCACTACACAATTCAGCAGTTTTTTTTTCACTTATATACATCACTTGAATCCAGCCAGTTTTTTTAGGATTTATATGGAGAAAACGTTACCACCTATGATTTTGTATATCACTCTTTGTATTTATATTATTTTGGTTTTGCCCTTGCCAGTAGTTAGTACTAGATCTGAGTTGCGCACGAATGGTCACATGACCACAGGAGTCTAGGCGCGAGAGCACCGTGATGCAGGTTGCCTGCTCATGTGGTCTCATTGTTGCGAAGCGGACCGGCTCGAGCCCAGAGATGCCATGACGTGGCATGACATGACTGGCCATGCGCCGTTAAAGGAATCTAGGTACGGCTTTTGTTCATCACATGATATTTGTCTAGTCAGTTGATTGGTTGTTCCTTCCTTCTTTAGGAGCATTAGGAAGTCCCCATACGCCATACGTATGGCATTCATTCTTAGTATTGCTTTTTTCCCTGATCCTTATTCAGGAGTAAGCTTCAGCATTGATATATGATCGGTCATTTCTGGTGACGGTTATGCAGGCTTCAGTATGTGCTATTTAGTGAATTTACTTTTCTAGTTACAGTGCCATTAGTAGTTGCATTTGTCATTCATCCATACGAATAGGGCAGATTTGGTCCTTCTCCGGGTTGGTATTCCATTTCCTTATTAATTGGTGTTACTTGGTCATTTTTAATATTGTACATTTAATAAAGATCATTTTATGGGCAAAATGGCATTGGCTCAGTTGCTTATTGTATCAGGCTAATGACAGAGATATCTGCCTTCTTGGTCATATGATAACAAGAGGGTCACCTAAAATCTATTGTGGGTCCTGGAAGTAGGATGGCCCCCAAGATAAGTTTATCATTAAAGGGAATCTGTCACCAGCATAATCGCTATTGAAGTAAAGCCATGACCTAATAGCACTTAGTACCTTATTTCCAGATGTGCCTTTGTTTCAGCAATAAAATGTTTCTGTCTTCTGAAAATCCAGTTTATTTGGCATGCAAATGAGCCAGTGAAGTGCCCGGAGGGGCATCACTCTTGCAGGAAGGCACGCCTCCTACATCACATTCAAGCCATAACTCTGCCCCCTATTCCCTGTTCCCAGCATGAAGGCGGGCTTGGGCTCTAGCAGGAGGCGTGGCTGGGCTCCTTCCTGCAAGAGTGACGCCCCTCTGGGCACCTTACTGGCTCATTTGCATACCAAATAAACTGGATTTTCAGAAGACAGAAAAAAATGATTGCTGAAACAAAGGCACATCTGGAAATAAGGTACTAAGTGCTATTAGGGCATGGCTTTACTTCAATAGTGATTATCCTGGTGACAGATTCCCTTTAATGATAGCAGCTATTGGATTAGAGTTTGTACAAAAAAAGTAAAAAAAATCCTTTAAAGTTAATGTCAACCCTTGGACCTGTTTTTTTTTTAAATTCTAAGTAACATAGTAACATAGTTTATAAGGCCGAAAAAAAGAAATCTGTCCATCCAGTTCAACCTGTTTTCCTACAAGTTGATCCAGAGGAAGGCAAAAAACCCCTGTGCGGTAGAAGCCAATTTTCCTCACTTTAGGGGAAAAAATTCCTTCCCGACTCCAATCAGGCCATCAGAATTACTCCCTGGATCAACAACAACCCATATCTAGTAACTATAACCTGTAATATTATTACCCTCCAGAAATACATCCAGGCCCCTCTTGAACTCTTTTAGTGAACTTACCATCACCACCTCCTCAGGTAGAGAGTTCCATAGTCTCACTGCTCTTACCGTAAAGAATCCTCTTCTATGTTTGTGTACAAACCTTCTTTCCTCCAGACGCAGAGGATGTCCCCTCGTCACAGTCCTGGGGATAAATAGATGATGGGAGAGATCTCTGTACTGACCCCTGATATATTTATACATAGTTATTAGATCTCCCCTCAGTCGTCTTTTTTTCTAAAGTGAATAACCCTAATTTTGATAATCTTTCTGGGTACTGTAGTCCACCCATTCCAGTTATTACTTTAGTTGCCCTCCTCTGAACCCTCTCCAGCTCTGCTATGTCTGCCTTGTTCACAGGAGCCCAGAACTGTACACAGTACTCCATGTGCGGTCTGACTAGTGATTTGTAAAGTGGCAGGACTATGTTCTCATCACGGGCATCTATGCCCCTTTTGAAGTAAATACCAATTTTTTTGATGAATCATTTATGTGATTTTTTTTGAGGCTGGTGGTTCTTGACTAGATTATTTTGGTGCTAATTATCATCATTTTACAGCTCACAGTAAGGGCTGGTGATGGGTACTAATCAGTATATTGAGCTATAGCCTTGTATTACTTATAATCTTTATAATTCATTACGGTTTTGTTGGCTGTCCGTTATTTTGGGATAAGTTGTCCAGAAAAAAAAGAAAAAGTCAGGTTGTCAGGTATGTCACTAGTGCCGTCAAAACATGACAGCAAAATCAGAGCGGAGGCGCTAGAACAGCCCATGTCTTACAATTAATATTTTTTTAAACTCAATGTTTACAGTATGATTTACACGTTTAATTTAAAGGGGTGTTCACTTTAATTACTAAATTTATTTGAGTAGTTGCTATACAAATGCCACACATCTGAACAGGGGCGGGCTGGGCCAGGGGGCAGGGGGGCATGTGCCCCCTGGGCCGGTGCTGGTAGGGCCGCCCGGTTTACAAGCCGCAAGTTTAACAAGAAGGGGCGCACACTCAGCGCGACTATAGTTCAGCAGCCAGCGCAGCACTGCCAGCCTGCTGTCTGCTAGGTGCTGCGGCCGGCTGGTGTGCGTACTTCCCATTGACTGTGCCGCTGCTGTGACACACCCACACCATTTTCACTTACTGTGGCCGTCTAGGGCCAGGTGGGATTAGGATGCTGCTTGCTTGCAGCCCTGATCCTTGATGCGCACCACCCTGTTATCTCCGCCCCTAGTAACGGTCACATGACAAACAGACTGACCCGCGCCCGCCAGTGCCGCCAGTAGGGAGTGAGACTGGGAATCGAGAGCATGAGCACCTGAGACTGGGAGAGCATTCTGATCGGTAGTAGTAAGTCTCAGTAGTGCCAGTAAGTTTGGGATTGGGCTGCTGTTTGGAAATACAATTAGACAAAGTGATTTATTGGAGTGGAGAGAAATAACAAATAATTTGCACTTTGCATCCAGCAGGTGAGGTGCTGGTGCTTTTGGAAGGCTATGAGCATTACAAAAAGTAAAAATACAGTGCCATATAATTAAAGGGGTTGTATCATCTCAGATAGTGGGGGCATATCGCTAGGATATGCCCCCATTATCTGATAGGTGCGGGTCCCAGCTCTGTGACCCACACCTATATCAAAAGCGGAGTCTTGAAAGTCACGGAGGGCGCACTGCAGATGCACAATGGAAAGAGCTGAGCCATCAGCAGTCCCATACAAAATGAATGGAGGGCGGCTGCGGTTGCACACACGCGGTGTGCCCTCAGTGACTTTCAAGTGCGGGTCCCAGAGGTGAGACCTATCAGACAATGAGGGCATATCCTAGCGAAATGCCCCACTATCTGAGATGATACAACTCCTTTAAGATCAGCCCTCCAGTACAGTCCCATGTAAATAACATTCTCAGTAGAGATGAGCGAATGTGCTCGAAACGAGCACTGTACCGCTCGGCTCCCCTGCGCTCGCATGGGCGCAGGCAGCCGCTTCCGTCCTCAGGAGGGCGGAAGCAGCTGCCTGCGCCCCTGAGAGCGCAGGGGAGCCAAGCGGTACAGTGCTTGTTTCGAGCACGTTCGCTCATCTCTAATTCTCAGTCCCCTTCTGTCAGCTCCTCCAACATACAGGCCCTTGTAAATAACAACTGGCCCTTGAACATACAATGCCAGAAGCAAAGTGTACATGAGATTTACCTAATCTCATATACTTTGCTGGCATTGTGATACGCTGCAGCTTTTCCACATGAGAATCTGTGTAGAAAAAACGGACGTAATCTGCAATGTGTACAGGTAGACTAAGGCTACATGCACACAACATGTGAGGAACTTTTTTTTAACGGCCATCACACGTCCGTTTTAAGAACAATGACATTCTATGGGGTTATTCACACAGCAGTTTTTTTGACAGCCAGTGAATAACGGACGTAAAAAAAATACTGTTCTATCTTGCCCGTTTTTCACTGACAAACTGCCCATTTTTAACATCTGTTTCTCAGAAAGGCATCAGTGAAAAAAATGTCAGTTAAAAATGGACAGTTTTTCTATTTTTAATTGACTTTTTTTTCACTTTCGTGTGCAGGTAGCCTAAGGACAATGAAAAAAACATCCTTTAATACACATAAAATGTCAGTTTTTAAAGTCCGATTTTTCACTTATGCCTTTCTGAGAAATGGATCCTAAAAAACAGTCTCTTCAATTGTATGGGGGCAGTTGGTGAGTGAAAACAGACACGATAGAAAATGTTCTATTTTATCATGAATAAACCCATAGTCTACGATTGTTCTGAAAACGGATGTGTGACAGACATTCCTCACATGTCCTTTTTTCACTGTTGTGTGAATGTAGCCTTAGGCTAGTCAATGCAAGCCAGGGGCTTATGAACCCACAGCGGTCCAAGAGCAGTGCTCTGAATGGACTATGCTGTAGTGGTCATCTGTATTTAATTGTATACTGTATGTACAGCTGGTATACAGTAAGTTAAACATGTTCTTGTATGTAGTGATATGGAGCATGCTGGTATAACCTGGGTATCTCCTGTATATAATTATATATGTACAGCTGGTATAAGTTATACATCTTCTTGTATATGGTGATATGGACCATGCTGGTATAACCTGGGCATCTCCTGTATATAATTATATATGTACAGCTGGTATAAGTTATACATCTTCTTGTATACAGTGATATGGAGCATGCTGGTATAACCTGGGTATTATCTGTATATAATTATATATGTACAGCTGGTATAAGTTATACGTCTTCTTGTATATAGTGATATGGAGCATGCTGGTATAACCTGGGCATCTCCTGCATATAATTATATATGTACAGCTGGTATAAGTTATACGTCTTCTTGTATATAGTGATATGGACCATGCCGGTATAACCTGGATATCTCCTGTATAAAATTATATATGTACAGCTGGTATAAATTATACATCTTTTTGTATATAGTGATATGGAACATGCTGGTATAACCTGGGTATCTCTTGTATATATTTATATATGTACAGCATTTACCAATACCGCCTTTATATGGTAGGTTGAGTTAAACAGGTTAATGGTGGGCCGCTACACATGGGCCAGTGCTGGGTGCTTGCCCCCCAGGCTAAAATTTGCCAGCCAGCCACTGCATCTGAATCTAGTATCCTGACCTGGTTACTTAGGGTGGAGTTGCTGATTGCTGAGCCTGTACATATCCAGGCTTTACTGTATTCTACTTGCTGGTAATAGCATTTGCTATGTGCCTATTCCGGATATGTTTGTATCTTGTTCTGGTCTAATGAGCAGTCAGGGATCTGTAGTTCCATGGTCTTTCTTGCCGTAATTGGGATTTGTTTGTTGCTGTGTTGTTGTATTGTCTTGGCTGAAATGAGCCACAGTTATGACATTGGAAAGGCTCTTGCTATAGGTAAAGTTCAGTTCTGCAGTCTTGTGAACAAGTTACAACCAGCATTTTTAAACCAAAGACAGTATCACAGGATAGGAGATGAGTGGCTGATCACTTGGGGGAAACACTTCTGTGCCCCTAAGAGATCATGAAAATGGAGGTCCAGGACAGCCCCATGATAATCGAGTGGAGTGTGCATGCATGACTACTATTCCATTCAGTTCCATGGGATTGTGAATGCAGTGCTTGTCTATCTTCTGGACTTGGGTCTGTCCGTTAGAGAACGGCAACATGCACAGGACCCCCTTTTCTTCTATCGATTTGGGTACCAACTGTCAGACCCCCACGATCAGATACTTATTCCCTATTCTGGGTAACTGGGGACAAACCCTTTGAAGGATCTGGAGCTTGGTTCTAGAAACGACAAGACACCATCAGACTCTTATGAAGTCTGTGCCATGGTGATATTTAGCACACCAGATAGTAATATGATGTCTAAATTATACGACCATGGCAGCCAATCATAGCAAGGGGACGCTCAATCATGGTGTGGTCCTAGAGGTCCAACATCATGGTCATGTGTCTTGTGTTCTGAACAGAGAACCAGAGGAGGGTTTCATGTGGACTCAACCCTTTTGAAAATCCGCACCAAGCCCTTAAAGAGGACCTTTCACCACTCCTGGTATACTTGTTTTAATAGCTTCATGCATCCCCCATGTAATAACAATTCTGGAACATCTATTCTTATGTCTGTATGTTGTGCCATTCCTTTACTATTTCTACTAGAAGTTATGAATGAATTGCTAGCAGTCTGCAGTAAGGATACAGAGGGGAGGTAACCAGTTGGGTGTGTGTCCCTGTACAGTCTGAACATGGCAGCACTGATTGGATAGAGTGAGTCTGTGCAGGGACACCCCCCCAACTGGTTACCTCCCCTCTGTACCCTTACTGCAGACTGCTAGCAATTCATTCATAACTTCTAATAGAAATAATAAAGGAATGGTACAACATACAGACAAAAGAATAGATGCTCCAGAATTGTTATTACATGGGGAATGCATAAATCTATTAAAACAGACATGTCAGAAGAAGTGAAAGGTCCTCTTTAACTGTACGCAAATGTTTTCTGCATTATGTAACGGGGTCTTAAAAACTTTAATTTGCTATTGTCTTTCCATGGAAATCTGCAGCAAATCCTCCATATTGTAAAACGTGGGCAATATGGTAACCAAGATACAGGATAGCAGAGACGAGCGAGAGACCTATCTCCATAATAGGGTTTATAATGTAAAGAAATATGACAGCACAGAATAATTATAACTATGGTGAGGCTCCCTGACACCTCTCACATACAAATGTCATGTAAACAACCATTATATGTAATAAGCAGCACGATAGGGATTCATCCTAAATATCGCACTAATGGGAATGCCATTTCCTCCTCAGATGATATGTTGCCTGCGAGCTAACATTTAGCTAATGAGCTTTCGACTAGTAGGTGAGTCAGTACTGATGACCGCGTCGTTGCACAAAGTAGGCGGCCATTAATTGCGTTAGCACCGACTAGATACAAATCTGGTGCACGGTCTCTGTCATTAATAGGTATTATCAATGTGGAAAAAAAATCCAGATCTCATGCCAGTGGCATTAAAGGGAACGTGTCATCATAAAATGACCTATTGATTTAATCACGTTTTTTATGTTTAACATATTTTTAAAGAATTTGAGATGTTATGTTTAATTTTCCATGTCAATATCTACCATATTTTTTACTCTATAAGACACAGTTTTCCCCCCAAAAGTGGGGGGAAAATGTCCATGTGTCATATATAGTGAATATTAGTGAGTGCTTCAATTATGGAATCGCTTACTAGTATGCATTAGGTGCCAGGAGCGGGGAGTGAAGCGATGTGAACACTTCCACTACTCACCCTCCCTGGTCTTCCTTCATAGGGCCGACGCTGCACTGTCCTGTCCACGTACAGCATCAGGATGTAAGTGTGCGCACTATGAACTGACGCTGCACTCAGTTAGGTGACAGAGAAGACAGGGGAGTGCAACTTCTGGATGTGAAGAGGAGACAGTAGAGGAAAGAGAAGTTTTTTATTTTAATCTGATCTGAGGTCTGATGATGTTCAAGCAAGGAACTCTGAGGCATCTGACATTGTGGTCTGATGGGGTTCTGATATGGGGGTCTGATCTGATGTCCTCATATGGACGTCTGATCCGAAGTCCTGATATTGCAAGGACCTTCAATGATGTCATGACCATGTCATCAGTCACATGGTTAGGATCACACAAACAGCCTGTCTCCTCCTAAACCATGTGACTGATCACATGGTCATGACATCATTGAAGGTCCTTGCAAGCTATGGTGAATGGAGTGTTTCTTCTCTGCCTGGTCCTGTCAATCACAGAGCCTCTAGGAGCAGGGGTAACGCCCCTTGCACCTAGAGGCCTGATTAGCATAAAATAAAAGTTCATTTTATATAAAAATGGGGGCACCAGTAAATAAAACAGATATATATTTGGAATCAGGTGACATTAGCACATCTCTAATGTCAGCCTGATTTATACCGAAAAAACTGGTGACAGAAACCCTTTAAGGCAGCTCTGTGCGCCTGTCTGATGCCAGAGTATCAGGTCTTTTTCCTAGTGTACCCCAGCTCTTCAGTTGTTCCTATGCAGCTCCTGTTGTTCCAGTCTTCAGTTGCTTCTCATCTCAGCTAGCCTACTGCTGATCCGGTCCTCAGCTGTTTCCACTGCTTCCATACGGCAACGCGACCTGCAAGTCTCCGGCCACTCAAGTCCAACCTGCTTTGCGGCGGGCTCTGGTGAAAACCCGGGGGCTTGTTAGACTCCGCACGCCAGTACTTGTTAGTACTTCGGAAGCTGGCAAAACGAAACTACATCCAGCCAGCAAGGCTAGTGACAGGACCATGCTGGTATAACCTGGGTATTGCCGGTATATAATTATATATGTACAGCTGGTATAAGTTATACATCTTCTGTATATAGTGATATGGAACATGCTGGTATAACCTGGGTATCGCCGGTATATAATTATATATGTACAGCTGGTATAAGTTATGCATCTTTGTATATAGTGATATGGAGCATGCTGGTATAACCTGGGTATCTCCTGTATATAATTATATATGTACGTACTGCATGGTATATTGGCTATACTGTATTTTATAAGGCATGGTGTATGGGCTCTACTGTATAATATACGTCATGTTGTAGGGATTATACTGTATATGATATATCATGGTGTATGGGCTATACTGTATATTATACAGCATGGTGTGTGGATTATACTGTATATTATACAGCAAGGTGTATGGATTATACTGTATATGATATAGCATGGTGTATGGGCTATACTGTATATTATACAGCATGGTGTATGGGCTATACTGAATATTATACAGCATGGTGTATGGATTATACTGAATATTATACAGCATGGTGTATGGACTATACTGTATATTTGTGCTGTCCCTGCATTTATTTTCTCCATTATCCTTATTGCCTATTTGTGTTATAATTATTATGTTATGCAATGTTGCCACCCTGTGGTCATTCTTGTTATAGGTTCAGAATGTATAATGTAATTCCCATATGCCTTTGCTCTCTGCTTTCTCCTCCCTTTTCTGTGACATCAGTTCCTGTTTTTCTCAGTTCCTCAGTTGCCTTCTCCTGCAACAGACACAGAGCTGGTGAGAGCATTCGTTTTGACCTCTAATATCCTCTGATATCCTCTAATGTCTTCTATTATCCCCTATATGTTAACTGCAATAAACCACCAAAGCATCTCCATTTGTATCCTGCTCACTGGATCTTCACATGCAACTGGTACCACGACTTATGGGATATTAGTGAGTTCAACTATCTACCAGCTTGTACAGGGATTACCACTCACAACCAGTCAGAGACTTCTCTAATGTACATCTGTGGCAGAATAGTCAAAACGAGGTTTATATCTTCAGTCTTTGCATGTCTACACGCAGTCTGCAAGCAAGCTTGGAACTGGCCGCCATCTTACCTGCACATGGCTTCATAAGCACAGTGAGTAAGCTGAAATCCTTTCTTAAAGTGACAGTACCACTTAATCAGAAACAACATGTCCACAAGAGCCTCAGTCGATTTCTCGGTCACTGAACATAGGGAAACTCACCCTGCTCCCAAAAACTCACATATACAGGAAGCAGAGTCCATGTTCACTGAGGAACAAACTGTACGATCTAAACATGTTATCAAACCAACACAAAAGATTAGAGAAAACTTTGAGACAACCAAAGAAGAGTCAAGTGACAATTTAAATGATTTATGGCAAAGAACAGAACACTATATAGCAGCTCTTTCACGCTATAGCAACGACGTACCAAAGTTAACCACAGCATTGAATCGTTTAACTAACGCTATCAGCGACTGTCTGCAAGATACATCTCTTTTTTTAGCGAATCCGATTTTGATGATGCCTCAGAAGAGTTGAGAGAGAGAGAAAGGATCTCCTCCAAGAGAAGAATGCCTTAGTACAAGACACTAAGAGTAAAGCAGAACTCCGCATCGCACACTTGCAAGAAGTGAGATCCCATCGATCAACTTCAACCAAATATACACTTTCATCTTCCAAAACCTCTCGTTCCGGAAGGTCAGCGTTACATGACAAGCTTCTAGAGATCCGGGCAGAAGCAGAGAAAGCTAGTGTTAGAAGTTCCTTTACTAAGAAGGAGGCAGAAATTACAAAGAAGACGAAGGAAGAAATAGCACAGAAGGAGGCAGAAATGGCGCAGAAGGAGGCAGAAAAAGAAGCAGAAATGGCTAAGAAGAAAGGGGAAATGGCGCAGTTAGAGGCAGCTGCCTCCAAACAGAAAGGGAAGAAGCAGCTGCCTTAGCTAAACTGAAGGTCTTCGAGCAAGCATTAGGCCAAGGTACTGATCTAGACTGTTTCATCCCAGGAGAAATGGAAGACTTAGCCAACCGCACTGCCAGATATGTGTTAAGGCAATCACCGCCTGTTCCTCCTGCTAAATCGCATGTAACCACAATACTTCTAAATCACCAACTGGATGAACCCACAGAGCATCAGATGCCATCATCTACCAATGACAAGGTCATTTCCAGCGTTGAGCCAGCTCATCCTCCAGAGACTAAACCACAGCTTAACCCTTATGCCACATCATTTTGTCCTGAACAATCTCAGCCTTACAAGCCAGTGCCTCTACATGCCCCAGAGTCACCACAATGCAATCCAGCAACAAGCAATGGAAAATCAGACATGTCGGACTTTGCCAGATACATGATGCGCAGGGAGCTGATAAACAATAGTATCTTAAAGTATGATGACCATGCTGAAAACTACAGAGCCTGGAAATCGACCTTTGAAGCAATAATCAGCGATCTTAACCTCACTGCCAAGGAAGAACTTGACTTGCTTGTCAGCTGGTTAGGCCCAGAATCTGCAGAACGGGTAAAGACATTAAGAGCAGTTCATGCAGGCCACTCAGAGGAAGGTCTCGCTGCAGCATGGGAGAGACTTGAACAAACCTATGGCAGTCCTGAAGCTATAGAGAGTGCATTATTCAAGAGACTTCAGGCCTTCCCAAAGATAAATGGCAAGGACAACCGCAAGCTCCAGGATCTGAGTGACCTACTAAAAGAATTAGAATTGGCTAAAATGGACCCAAGTCTACCAGGACTGAGTTACCTTGATATGGCCCATGGTGTCAATCCAGTCATGTTGAAACTACCACACTTCATGCAAGAAAAATGGGCAGACCAGGGCTCCAGATACAAGAGAGAACACAATGTGTCTTTTCCCCCTTTCTCTTATTTTTCTAGATTCATCAGTGATCAAGCTTGGAAGAAGAATGATCCCAGCTTTGACTTCATAGAATCCAGTCTACCTGCTTCATCCTCATGCTCAAGGTATGACAACCCAACAAGTAAACGCAGAGACTTAAGGGGAACAGTATCTGTTAGAAAGACAAATGTTCCACTTATTGCAGCCTCCACTACTAGGAAGGACACCCCTGTCCTTAAGGAAAAGGACCCTAACCGTATGTGTCCTATCCACAAAAGACCTCATCCTTTAAAAGAATGTCGTGGGCTCAGGGAAAAGACTTTGCAAGAACCCAGAGAGACACTCAAAGAGCTTGGAGTGTGTTACAAGTGTTGTGCCTCATCAAATCATATGGCAAAAGACTGTAAGGCTATAATCAGATGTGCAGAATGTGACAGTGACAAGCATGTTACAGCAATGCATCCTACCTTACCTCTCAAACCGCAACTAATGCCGTCCCACCCCATGGCGGGGAGCCACCGACTCAAGAGCTAGCTACAACGACTGTCTCCTCTTCCGGTATGGAAATATGTGGCAAGGAGACTGGTTCCAAGTGCTGCGCAAAGGTGTGTTTGGTCAACGTATACCCAGAAGGGCAGTCTGAAAAAGCCACCAGAATGTATGCCATTATAGACGATCAAAGCAATAGGTCTCTGGCGAAGCCTAAATTCTTTGAGATCTTCAGTGTAAAGGGAGAAGCAACGCCATACATCCTCAACACTTGTTCTGGTCGTGTAGAGACTTATGGAAGAAGAGCTACTGGATACATTATCTCCTCCATTAAAGGGAACACTCATATACCCTTGCCAACGTTAATTGAATGTGACCAGATACCTGATGAAAGAGATGAAATTCCTACTCCAGAAGCTGCATACCACCATCCCCACTTGAAACATCTAGCTAATGAGATTCCCTCTATGGACATGAATGCTGACGTCTTACTCTTGCTCGGGAGAGACATTCTGAGGGTCCATAAGGTATGGCAACAATGCAATGGTCCTGACAATGCCCCATATGCGCAGAGACTCGACTTAGGCTGGGTTATTGTGGGTAATGTATGTATTGATAAAAGCCACAAACCATCTCAAGTGAATTCCTTCAAAACCTTTGTGAACAGCAATGGTCGTCCAACTCACTTTAGGCCATGTGTTCATCATTACGAGGTAAAGGAAAGGCTTTCTGACTTCCGTAAGGAACCAGACATCATTTCTACCCTTTATGACGACTTAGGAAGATCAGTGTTTTGTACAACACCAGAAGACAACAGATTAGCCATGTCCATAGATGACAATTAGTTTATTAAAATAATGGACAATGGATTCTTCAAAGATGCATCTAACCACTGGGTTGCTCCTTTACCATTCCGTGCTATAAGAACCAAACTTCCTAACAACCAAGAACAGGCGCTATCCAGATTCATCTCTTTGCAACGTACTTTGAAAAACAAACCTGAAATGAAAAACCATTTTGTGGCCTTCATGGAAAGGATATTTCACAATGATCATACAGAGCTGGCTCCACCTTTTCAAGTGCATGAAGAATGCTGGTACCTTCCCTCTTTTGGAGTATATCACCCATGGAAACCAAATCAGATAAGAGTGGTATTTGACTGAAGTGCCAAACATCATGGCGTATCTCTGAACGACGTTCTTCTTACTGGTCCAAACCTGACCAATAATCTGGTAGGAGTACTTATGAGATTCAGAAAGGAGCCAGTTGCCATTACTGCTGACATTGAACAAATGTTTCATTGCTTTATCGTATGGCAAGACCACAGAAATTACCTCAGGTTTCTTTGGCACCAAGACAATGACACCAGCAAGGAAATGGTTGAATACCACATGAAGGTTCACGTGTTTGGTAACAGTCCTTCACCTGCTGTCGCTACATATGGCCTACGTAGGGCTGCCTCTGATGGTGAGTCAGAGTTTGGGAAGGATGCCCGAAACTTCGTTGAAAGAGACTTCTACGTGGACGATGCACTCAAATCCTTGCCCACAACGGAGGAAGCAATAGATCTGCTCAAAAGGACACAAGGTCCAGAGTTTTTGCTGAACCAGAGTGAAGAAACTGCTACTCAAGATGTCTTCAAGACCCTCATGAAGATCCAGAGATTCACCCTGAAGTTAGTACCCTTGCCACCAAGTCTGAAAGGATGCCTGGCTTGGGCTGTCATCGCTTTGAACGCTTCTCCAGATGGTCTAGACTTGTTCACACCATTGCAAGGTTAGTCCACATTGTACAGTGTTTTCGTGCTGAGAAACGTAGCGCTGAATGTTGCAGTTGGCACGTGTGCCATAAACCTCTCTCTGCAGAAGATATTGCCCTATGTGAGTTGCTTGTGATACGTAACGTACAGAAGAGTGCCTTTCACAAGGAACTAAAATGTATACATGACGAGCAAGACATTCCAAAAAGCAGCCCCATTGCTAACTTGAAACCAGTAATTGACGATCATGGCCTGCTGAGAGTTGGTGGTCGCCTTAACAAGTCTAAGTTAGAGATTTCAGAAAGGAATCCCCTTATTATACCTGCCAATCACCATGTTACTACGCTGCTGATAAGGCATTATCATGAAGGAATCAAGCACCAAGGCAGACATTTCACTGAGGGCGCTTTAAGAGCCACAGGTTTTTGGATAGTGGGAGCAAAAAGACAAGTTGCTCATATAATTCACCATTGCATTAAATGTCGCAAGGCAAGAGGAAAATTACAACATCAACAAATGTCTGATTTGCCAGTTGATAGGACAAGCACTGAACCACCGTTTACTTATGTTGGTCTGGATGTCTTTGGGCCATGGACAGTCACTACAGTGCCTGCCAAGAATCGCAAATTGACTCAAAGCCAGTTCAAAACTACTTGGCCAACAATGGTTGTACATGGATCTTTAACCCCCCTCATGCCTCACATATGGGCGGTTCATGGGAAAGAATGATAGGCATCACCCGCAAAATATTGGACTGTATGCTTATGGACTCAAACTTCTCAAGGCTCACCCATGAGACTTTGACCACCTTCCTAGCTGAAGTATCTGCTATTGTCAACTCAAGACCTCTTGTACCTGTATCAATGGACCCGAATCCCCCTGCCATCTCACTCCAGCAACTCTTTTCCTCAGGAAGTTTGGATCTGTTCCTAACCACCTAAAGAGTCATCATCAGCAATCTATATCAGAAACGGTGGAAACATGTTCAAACATCTGGCCAAACTGCTTCTGGAACAGGTGGAAAAAGGAGTACTTACCCTTCTTCGAGGATGAAGGAAGTGGCAACAGGTCAAGCCAAACTTGCAAATAGGAGATCTTTGTCTCATGAAGGACCAGAAGGTGGAAAAGAAACTCCTGGCCCATGGGTCTCATCTCAAAAATCTTTCACCAGTGAAGATGGCAAGGTCCGTACAGTGGGAGTGACCATCGCAAAACAAGGCTTTCCAAGTCCTTCATCGGCTATATCTGAAGA